>PVIA01001621.1:224767-263736 GCA_004024845.1 Tonatia bakeri
TGTTACTTCAACAACTTTTAGACATTCAGGGGCTATTTCACTAGAGGGGATTTTATTCTCTGATTAAGAAATTATTTTATACAACTTCATTGGAATTATTCGAATCAATAAACCTCAAATAAAAATATCTAACAATCCCACCACCTTTTAATCATCAAAACAAGCATGTAAGGAGAGATAGAGGGGAGATCTAGCCACAATAAACCTTTCAACTTAAAAGGTGATAAACAGTTTTATTGAATTTTATAGGATATAGGCCATTCTTGACTTTCTCATGTCTTATTCTATTTCTATTTCGTTAATTCAGAAAGTTCCTTTATTTATTTATTTATTTTTAGAGAGGGAAGGGAGAGGGATATATATAGAGAGAAACATCAATATGCGGTTGCTGGGGGACATGGCCTGCAACCTAGGCATGTGCCCTGACTGGGAATCGAACCTGCGATGCCTGGTTCACAGCCCACACTCAATCCACTGAGCTACGCCAGCCAGGGCAGAAAGTTCCTTTTTGAAGCTGCTGCATGATAGGGGGAAATGGGGGCAAAATCCTTTAACAAGCTGGCGTAGTAGTGACCTGTTTTGTTCCTTAGTAAATAAACACCAGGAAGGTCTGCTTCGAGCTAACCTTTCCATGAAATTTAGACTATTATAAGGCACTTGAACTCCAACCTTATTGACCATTCTAATGCCATGTTCATTATATGCCCCTATATAAGGCAATGGGGGATCTGGAACCCTCTGGAGACTATTAGCCCCTCTTTGGGGATACCATAATTTACCATTAATCCAATATGCTACCCAGGGGTATCCCTGGGCCATGGGTAGGGGTCTATATAGTTTTTTCTTGTTTTCTTGAAAGGCCCTTTGTATCTGTGGGTAAGGAACAGGCGTGGGAAAGTTTACCAACAATTCAGCCTGTTATGACTGATTCATGAATTCTTTCATGGGAACAATCGAGGATAATTTCTTACTCAGGTTTATAAACACCTTGTTTCCACGATTTGGGCATGATTCAATAGTCTGGGGAGAACTAGTTGTCCCTTCAGAATTTCCCTCAAAATCAATCATTGACTGGCTTCGAGCCTCTCTTTCTTCATGGCCTATTCTTATGTGAAATCAGGACACAAAGCAAGACCATGAATAATATCAACAAGGATTTATTAAGATCAATCCCAGGAAAACTGCCGCCCCCCTTTTGTATGCCACGTTCTCTTCCAGGAAGATGGATTCCTTGAATTCCTTCTTTCCACGTCCTGGACCTTGTCAGACAACATGGTTGGAAGAGAACGTGGCATAAGTGGAACAACAAATGATGTTTCTCTCTCTTTCTGTCTCTCTCAAATCAATAAATAAAATTTTTTAAGTGACACAGCATTTCTTGGTGAGAAAATCCCATACACCCAGTGTCGAAAGGGCAGTGCTGCTGTGGTGAAGTGTTGCCTGTACAGAAGGTGCACAGGGGATGCGAGTTTCCCCTTATACTCAGGGGAAGCTGGGCCCTGGAAAACCACCAGCGAGAACCTAGAAGCAAAACCCTTTCTCCTCCAGTGGATCTCCAGCGTCCTCTACTGACAAAACATTGTATCAGCTGGCAAAGGAAAAACATGCAGAGAGTTAGATCCACTTGCACAGAGCAGGCGAAAAGAACGGTTTTAGAGCTAGAAGACAAATTAATAATTAGCACAAGTACTATTTAATGTTCTTCAACTTCTGGCCAAGATGGATGCGTAGGTAGATTCACTTTGCTTCCTTGCACAACCAAAAGAAGGACAACAAATGTAAAAAACAAGCAAACAAAAAAACAGAACTACCAGAAAATCTAACTGTATGGATGTCTGCCACCAAGCAGTTAAAGAAAAGTCATTCATCCAGACTGGTAGGAGGGACAGAGATGGGAAGCCAGCACAGAGAGGATGCCCGGCAAGGTGGTAGCCTGCAGACCAGGTGGTCCCACATTTGTGTGCAGGTAAACTGAGAGGAACAACCGGGGAGTGAGAAAGGCCACACAACCCAGCCTTCCAGTGCGGAAAACTAAAGCCTCAAAAACCCCTGGCTATAAAAATCTGTGAAGGTTGCAGCTGCAGGAGAAACTCCCAGACTCACAGGAGAGTATGTTGGAGTGTCCCATAGGATCCTAGACCGTACATAAGCCCATCCACCTGCACCTGGGAGTCAGTTCCTGAAAGGGCACAATCTGTTTGTGTGTAGCAGGGGAACCAACTGAAAGCAGGTTGAGAGCTGAGCAAGTGGCACTGTTCCCCCTCTTACCTCTCCCCCACATATAGCACCACAACTAAGCAAAGTGGGTTGCCCCTTCCTGGCACACCTAAGGCTCTGCCTCTTAGAACATAACAGGTGCAGAGACAAAAAAAAAATACAGCCCAAATGAAAGAACAGACCAAAACTCCAGAAAAAAATACAACTAAGTGACAAGGAGATAGCCAACCTATCAGATGCAGAGTTCAAAACACTGGTAATCAGGATGCTCACAGAAATGGTTGAGTATGGTACCAAAATAAAGGAAGAAGTGAAGTCTATACAGAGTCGAATTTAAAAATATATATATAGAGAACCAAGAGTGAAAGGAAGGAAACTGGGGCTCAAATCAATGATATGGAACAGAAGGAAGAAATAAACATTCAACCAGAACAGAATGAAGAAACAAGAGTTCAAAAAATGGGGAGAGGCTTAGGAACCTCTGGGACAACTTTAAATATTCCAACATCTGAATCATAGGGGTGCCAGAAGGAGAAGAGGAAGACCAAGAAATTGAAAACTTATTTGAAAAAATCATGAAGGAGAACTCCCCCAATCTGGTGAAGAAAATAGACATGCAAGTCCATCCAGGAAGCTCAGAGAGTCCCAAAGAAGTTGGACCCAAAGAGGAACATGGCAAGATAATGATAATTAAATTATCCAAGATTAAAGATAAGGAGAGGATCTTTTTTTAATTGAATTTCACAAATATAATAATATCATCTGTTTCTTTTTTAAATATGTTATTGATTCTGCTATTACAGAATCCCATTTAGTTGTCCCATTTTCCCCCTTTATTCCCCTCTGCCCTGTACTCCTTCTCCCACCAGCATTCCCCGCCTTTAGTTCATGTCCATAGGTCATACATATAAGTTATTTGGTTTCTATAGTTCTCATACTATTCTTAACCTCCACCTGTTTATTTTCTACCTACTATTTATGCTACTTGTTTTCTGTACCTTTGCCCCCTCTCCCTCTTCCCCCACTGATAACCCTCCATGTGATCTCCATTTCTGTGATTCTGTTCCTGTTCTCGTTGTTCACTTAGTTTGTTTTTTTTTAATATATTTTGATTATGCTATTACGGTTGTCCCATTTCCCCCCCTTCATTCCCCTCCACCCTGAACACCCCTTCCCACCCACATTCCCCCCCTTTAATTCATGTCCATGTTATAAGTTCTTTAGCTTCTATATTTCCCATACTATTCGTGCCCTCCCTCCATTTTTTCCCTACTGTCTATGCTACTTATTCTCTGTACCTTTTCCCCCTCTCTCCTCCTCCGACTCCCCTGTTGCTAACCCTCCATGTGATCACCATTTCTGTGGTTCTATTCCTGTTCTATTTATTTGCTTTTGTTTTAGGTGTGGTTGTTACTAACTGTGAGTTTGCTGTCTTTTTACTATTCATATTTTTTATCTTCTTTTTCTTAGATAAGCCCCTTTAACATTTCATATAATAAGGGCTTAGTGATGATGAACTCTAACTTGACCTTATCTGAGAAGTGCTTTATCTGCCTTCCATTCTAAAGGAAAGCTTTGCTGGATAGAGTAATCTTGGATGTAGGTCCTTGCCTTTCATGACTTGGAATACTTCTTTCCTGCCCCTTCTTGCCTTTAAGGTCTCTTTTGAGAAATCAGCTGACAGTCTGATGGGAACTCCTTTGTAGGAGACTGTCCTCCTATCTCTTGCTGCTTCTAGAATTCTCTTCTTAATTTTAATCTTGGGTAATGTAATTATGATGTGCTTGGCATGTTACTCCTTGGGTCCAAATTCTCTGGGACTCTCTGAGCTTCCTGGACTTCCTGAAAGTCTATTTCCATTGTCAGATTGGGGAAATTCTCCTTCATGATTTTTTTCAAATAAGTTTTCAATTTCTTGGTCTTCCTCTTCCCATTCTGGCACCCCTATGATTCAGATGTTGGAACATTTAAAAATGTCCTGGAGGTCCCTAAACCTCTCCTCATTTTTTTGAATTCTTGTTTCTTCATTCTGTTTTGGTTGAGTGTTTCTTTCTTCCTTCTGCTCCAAACCGTTGGTTTGAGTCTCAGTTTCCTTCCTGTCACTGTTGGTTCCCTGTACATTTTCCTCTATTTCACATAATGCAACCTTCATTGCTGCCTGGGTCTTTTTTATGCTGTTGAAGTACCCAGTGAGTTCCTGGAGCATCCTGATAACCAGTGTTTTGAACTGTGCATCTGATAGGTTGGCTATCCCTTCATCGCTTAGCTGTATTTTTTCTAGAGCTCTGAACTGTTCTTTCATTTGTGCCTTTCTTTTAGTGTGTGTGTGGGGGGTGTATCTCAGCGTGCCTATTACATAGTAAGGGGCAGAGCCTTAGGTGTTCACCAGGGTGAGGCAACCCACGTGGCTGTGTAGTGATGCTATATGTGGGGCTGGGGTCCAAGAGGGAACAGTGCAGCTTGCTCCGCTCTCTGCTGGCTTTCGGTCACTTCCCCCACTTCCCACAAGTAAATTGGGCCCTTCTGGTGCTGATTCCCAGGTGGGTGAGTTTGCGTACATTCCATGACCCTGTGGGTCTCTCCAATGAACTCTCCTGTCAGGCTGGGAATTTCTCCCACTGCCACCTCAACCCCCACAGGTGTTTTCAGTCACAGGTTTTGAGGTTTTATTTTCCTGCACTGGAACCCTGGGTTGTGCAGTTTATCTCGCTCCTTAGTTGTTCCTCCCAGTTTATCTGCACTCCAATATGAGACCACCCAGTCTGCAAGCCACCACCTCACCCAGTCCTCCAGCCACTGCCTTGCTGCAAGTCCTCTCTACCTGGCTACCTGTCTCCACCCATACTGCCAGTCTGGATGAATGTTGTTTCTTTAACTCCTTGATTGTCAGACTTCCATACAGTTTGATTTTCTGTCAGTTCTGGTTGTTTTTGTTTTTAAATTTGTTGTTATCCTTCTTTTGGTTGTGCGAGGAGGCACAGTGTGTCTACCTATGCCTCCATCTTGGCTTGGAAGTCATTCATCCGTTTCAGGAGAGAAGCAGCAAAAGAAGAGAGAGTTACCTACAAAGGAGTTCCCATCAGACTATCAGCTAATTTCTCAAAAGAAACCTTACAGGCAAGAAGGGGCTGGAAAGAAGTATTCAAAGTCATGAAATGCAAAGACCTACATCCAAGATTACTCTATCCAGCAAAGCTATTATTTGGAATGGAAGGGCAGATAAAGTGCTTCCAAGATAAGGTCAAGTTAAAGGAGTTCATCATCTCCAATTCTTTATTATATGAAATGTTAAGGGGCTTATCTAAGAAAAAGATCAAAACTATAAAGAGTAAAATGACAAACTCACAACTATCAACAATTGAACCTAAAAGGTACAAGGAATAAGAAGCATATTGGTAGGTACAAAATAGATAGAGGGAGGTTAAGAATAGTATAGGAAATGGAGAAGCCAAAGAACTTATATGTACGATCCATGGACATGAACTAAGGGGGGAATGCTGGAGGAAGGGGGTTTGCAGGGCAGAGGGGGATGAAAGGGAGGAAAAAGTGGGACAAATGTAATAGCATAATCAATAAAATATACTTTAAAAAATTATTCTACAACAAGTATGAAAAACATAAAATAGTATAATTAAGAAAATTAATGTTTTGCCAGTTAACCACTTTCCATTTTGGGTTAATTTTTAATAGCCTTTTCCATGTCTTCATACAATTTTTCTTTTAAAAAATTAGGCTTATACTACACATGGTATTTTGTACCTACGTTTTTGAGTTAACAATATATCATCTTTCCATGTCAATAAGTAGGTATCTACGTCACTATTTTTAAAGGTTTCTTAACCAATTTTACCATATTTTAACCACTTTCTCATTATATTGTTGGATACATATTGTTTTAAATTTTTAATCATTATAAACACTGCTGTTATTGACATTCTTATAGTTAAATCTTTAATTTAATTTTGTCTTAAATTTCTGGAAGCAGAATTTTTTGCAAAAAAGAGCATGTATATTTTAGGGTGTTTTGTTATTACTAAATGCCAAAATATATCAATTGAATGTAATTGAAACCTATAAAAGTGTTGCAGCAATTTGACATTCTACCAGTAATGTATGAGAGTATTTTCTTCTACTTTAATTAACAATGGATATTACCATTAAAAACAAAGAACATCCTGGCTGGTGTAGCTCAGTGGATTGAGCACCACCTGCGAACCAAAGGGTCTCCATCCAGTTCAATTCCCAGTGAGGGCACATGCTTAGGTTGCAGGCCGGGTCCCCAGTAGGGGCCACGTGAGAGGCAACCACACATTGATGTTTCTCTCTTTCTTTCTCCCTCCCTTCCCCTCTCTCTAAAAATAAATAAATATAAAATCTTAAAAAAAAAGAATTTTGCTAATTTGATGGGCAAAAATATTATCTTGCTTGATTTTTGCATTGTTTTGATCCCTAGTAATGTTGAACTTTTTCTGTTTATTGACCATTTGTATATTTTTCTTTTCTTATATTGTCTTTTTTAAAATTTGACTTTAGAGAGGGAGGGAGAGAGAGAGAGAACCATTGATTTGTTGTTACATTTATTTATGTATTCATTGGTTGATTCTTGTTTCTGCCCTGACTGGGGATGGAACCTCCAGCCTTTGGGTATCGGAGATGCTCTAACCAACTGAGCAAACTGGCCAGGGACTCATATTGTCTTTTAATGTCTTTGTTCATTTTCCTTTGGGGGCACAGTTTTAGAGAAGGCTGAATTCTTTCATAAAATAAATAAACCTGAAACAAACAAAAGTAGAATTTACATTTTTTTAAAATATACAATGTGATTTTTTTAATTGCTGTTCGAGTACAGTTGTCTCCATTTTTCCCCACCACTTCCCTCTGCCCTACCCATCCCCACCTCCCACCCCCAATCCTACCCCCGTTTGGCTTTGTCCATGTGTCCTTTATCCTTGATAACCCTTAGAATTCACATTTTGGTACTATTTTACCTTTACAATGTCCCATAAAATATTCAATATCCTCTAAAATTTTACTTAAGGGAAGAATGATCTTAAACATAAATTGTAGTTTAAAATGTTAGAAAAATTTTGTTTTTATATGACTGTAACAATCTTCACATATCTGCTTCAGATTTTCCAGGACTACCCCAATCTGCTCCCACAGTAATTGATGACAGTAAGGTCTGTGAATTACCAGAACTGCTCCAACATCAAAGAAAGTTCCTGTGAGTCTGAGAAAAAAAAGTCAACGTGAACACTTTCCTCAAGGTCTTACTTAATAATAAATCATTGATGATAGTGGTTGGTATAGCTTAATTTCCTTCTAATTTTAGCTAATTATCACTTAACAAATATTTTCAATATTTTAGAAAAGAGATTTTATATTTTCAGCCTGAGAGATGGACTCATTCAGAATTTATTGTCTATTCTTTTATCCTGCTCTATTTTCCTTATGATACAACTAATTAATATTATATAATATAGCTATTTGTTATGTATCCATTCCAATAGTATGGTAAGATCCCCAAATGCAAATACTTAATCTCTTTTTTAAAATTTGTCAACCACAGCTAACATACAGTATTATATTACTTTTAGGTTTACAACATAGTGATTAGACATTTATTATATATAACTCACAAAATTAACACCCCGATAAGTCTAGTACTTACCTAGCACCATACATAGCTATTACAATATTACTGACTATATTCTTTGTGCTGTACCTTACACTGTGGTGACTATTTTTGTAACTCGGAATTTGTACATCTTAATCCCTTCACCTTTTTTACCCAGCCCCCCCTACCTCCTAACCACCTACCCATCTGGTGATCATCAGTTTGTCAAAGACTTAATCTCTTAATCATTGTATCCCCAATTCCTAGAATACTACCTGGCATATAATGGACTCTCCAAAAATGTGTTGAATCAATGTATTCAGTAATTATTCACTGAACCCCCACTGCACCCTAGGAATTGGACAGCTAGACTTGGGAGGGAAAATTGCTTGCTACGTTGTAAAAAATGTCCTATATTTGTGTCTTAATGTAGAAAGAATCTAATGACTCCTTCCTATAAAAATTAGTTTATTGCCATTTGCACCAGCTCTCTTATCCTTTCCAAATCCTGATTTTTGTTAAATTGTATTTCTTCTAGACATTTTCTTTATATCTTTAAAAATAGTATATGTAAAACTTTGAATCTTGATTTAGCTCTCTAAAGAGTATCTATCTACCTTACTTCTTGGAATGCAATTGAAGACATTGGTGATTCCACTTACATTCCTATTCACCTTGCCTCTTCTCTCCCATTTTTTGGTGATTTATTATTTTTACCTTGCCATGGTGAATAATAAATGTATCTTCCTTATGTGTCACCTGGTTGGTTCTAAAAGTTAAGGACTAAAAACCAACATCTAGAATATTGTTATGTAAATATTACTCAGGACACAACAAAAATATCATGTAAATGGACCCAAAGGAAAAAATAACCACAAAGTTCCTTTACTTTGCTTACTGTCTATTAATCAAGAAAGGTCTGTATCAGCACATGATAGCTGAATGTCCCCACAGTGAGTGGTTGTTTTTATGTTCTGGCTTCCTAAGATATTTTTCTTATCTCTGTACTGGCCCATAGACTGTTGCATTACAATTTATCAGCTCACATAGCTATCTACAAGCCAAACGATTTTAACTTCCTTAGCGGGGAGTGTGTGTGTGTGTGTGTGTGTGTGTGTGTGTGTGTGTATGTGTGTGTGTGAGAGAGAGAGAGAGAGGGGAGGGAGGGAGGGAGGGAGGGAGGGAGGGAGAGAAAGAGACTTGAGTGTAAAGCCAACACTATGATCACTTTCCATTCAATACACAGAAAATTTTGGGCATAGTTTCAAGAGTTTTATAGACCTTCCCCTGGACATTTTACATAATAAAGGAAGTACTGTAAGCACATTTTTTTCTTTTTTTCAGAAGCCACTAAGACTGCGTCTGTCCTTCCTCTTTTACTCTCCCAAAGGAAGAGAAGAATGGTCATCAAGGGCCAACAGCAGTTGCAACGCGCACCAAAGGCCAGCTTCACGATCAGGAGAGCACGCCGCGCCCCCTCGTGGTTTCAGGTGCTCTGCAGGCTCGGAGAAACTGCTCTAGTAAGAAACTATAGTAATGATCCCTGAAAGTAGTCTTATGTGGGGAAATGTTTATTGTAGAATCCAGGCAGTGAACATATGGGTATTCATGTACAATTCTTTCGACATTTGTAAATGTTTGAAAATTTTCATACTACATAGGTAAAAGTGACTTGTGTTCCGTAAGCATGGGTATACCGTATTTGATTTTTAGATCTTCCTTCTGTTTGCACAGCTCTGGAAAATCTGAGTAGTTCCCACGGTACACTTTAAACCAGCCCATAAGTCTCCTTCTGGTAGAAAATTTTATTAACATAATCAGAAAATTTACCAAATACAAGTTAGGTAGCTCAAACTATGTAATTACTACACTGAAAATGTGACCCAGTCATTTACGCAAATTTCGGAAGAAATGCACACAAAGCAGGAGGCAGGAAGAATGGCTTTGTGGTTTTAATGCTATGGTCTCCTAGCTGTGAATTGCTTTACTGATTGCACCCATGGTAGACTAGTCTGTTCCAGTTTCCCTCTTTTAGAAGAATATAACAAGCAAATTTTGACGTCTTCCTTTCCTTAAAACCACATTATACTTAAATATCAAGTTTGGAAGCAGTTATCGAGGTAGTGTGTGTAGTGTACAAACATTGCAGTCAGGTGGTTGAGTCTGGATCCTATTGGCACTGTATGATGGAGATAATCGTCTGTATAACAGAGGGTTGTTGTACAATACTATGAAATGGGGAAACAGCAGTTGATTTATTATCTTTGTCATCACCCGACAAGTCATAATTGGGACTTGACATGAAGAAGGAGGCTAGGCCAGTTGTCTTAAAGCCTTTTCTGTCTAGAATTCTGCGGTAAGATCTGAGACTAATACTTCAGCTCTGGTCGGTGCCTTGTCAGAGCAGCTGTCACTTGACAATTCGAGACTTGACACCCAAGCACGATTCGTGATAAAGCCCCTTCAGCACCAAGAAAACTGTTGATCCTGCGCAAGCATGCGCACTGGTGCTTTTCCGCTCCGCCCATCTGTGGTGAATGGACTGTTCTATTCCTGAGATGATGGAATTTGGAAGCCTAGACCTGGAGGCACAGGTGCGTTACTAGTAGTTACTGCATTTTCTTGCATAAGTGGCAACTTATTATTGTATATTTCTATTCTGACGTATGCGACAGGCTCCTGAAAAGAGTTCGGAAAGGCTCCACCGTCCATCCTCCCCCTCTCCACTGGGAACGTTAGGGCTGGCCGACTTGATGGCCAGGTACGGAAGCCCAGAGGGACCCGCCCACCTGTAGGGGCTCGCACATCCCACTGCGCCCCGCCTCCGAGACACAAGCGGATTCTCCACCCAGTGGAGACTTCGGGCAGCTGCTCCTGGTCTCCGCCCCGCCAGCAGCGGGCGCCGGGGACGTCAGCGCTGCCAGCGTGGAAACAGCAGCGGAGCACGGGAGGCGGAAGTAGCGCCAGGGATTGCGATCCTCCCTCGCGCTCCGCCTGCTGCCTCTACCATGGATGCCTCCCTGGAGAAGGTTCGTACCTGGGGCAGGAGGCGGCACCGCGGCCCGGCCCGGGGTCTCCACTTCCGTGGCGACTGTTTCCCTGTCGCGAGCTGCCATTGTGACTGGGGAGTGGGCAGGGGGTTAACGGGCTCCACCTGAGGGGGCCTGGCCCCGAGGGGGTCCGGCCCAGCCCTCGCGGCTGAGGCCTGGTCACGTTATGGGGCTCGGAGTCTCTCGGGTCCCTGTGGACCAAGAGAGACTGAGCCCGGTTCTGCCTCCGGCTGCGAGCGCCCTGGAGCCCGATGCGGGGGCCCACCTTGGGGCCTGCTCTGAGTTCAGCTCGCCCATTAGGATGACAGAGCTAACAACTTGTAGCCCCAGAAGCCCCTGAAAAGGAGCCCCAGTTGTCGGGGAGCTAGCTGCAGTCCTGTAGGTATTCTGTGGTTTCCAGGGTAGGAAGAAAAAAAAAAACAGTAAAGCAGTGGTTTTCCAGCTTCAGCGTGCCTAGGAATCACCTGGGGCCCTTGGTTAAAATCCAAGTTTTCAGCTCTGGAGGCCGAACCTCCGGGGGGGCGGGACCCAGATCTGCATTTTTAACAAGTTCCCCACGTGATTCTGATGCAGTAGTTTGTGAACACAGGTTAAGACCTCAGCATTCAAGGAAAGGGTGGGTTTTCTGTAGATTGTGAGTTTCGTTTTGGGACTTGCTGCTCCTCCATAACTTTTTGGCTCTTTCTTCTGATGGCGAGGGGGAGACCCTCCTGTCAACCCGAAATCCGCTGGCAGCAGCACTTTCCTCTGCTTTCCCCTTGGGGGAACAGTAGCGTGATGTACCTGGCTGACTGCATTGGTCTGTGAAATGGATTCTGATTGTCCCGGGGTTAGGGCTTGTGAATGAGAACCAGGGCTTGGATCTCTTCATGGATACCTACTTTTCAGAACCTGACATTCTGCCCTCCCTTAAAGCCGTCCTCCCTGTTCAAGCTCGGGAGTCTGCTTGTCAAGACAGTTTTTCAAACGTAGAATTCAGGAGCAATGCTAGTGTTTTAGGACTGCATTCTTTTAGTTTCGAATTGACAGAAATAACATATTTTGTCATTTCTCAGTGCCGCAGCTGCTATGGATTTGTTTACTGGTCTCTGGAGAGTCGAAGGGAGTAATCATACAGGTTCAGCCTGATGTCTTCATGTGCCCACAGTGGTAGAGCCCACGCCTAGGCTGGATCTCATAAGTCGGGGAGAATGCAGTCATGAAAAGAAAAGTAACGTGTTCATCCACTGCCTTTCTGGCGAGTGTTACATGTTTTTCTGGCTAGGAGTAAACTCTCTCCAGGCTTTTGATTAGCAGTGTCTACTTTTAAGTACTTTGAGTTTTAGTCTGGATCAGTGATTCTCAAGTATGAGGTAGTTTTGTTCCCCAGGGGACATTTGGCAATGTCTGGAGACATTTTTGATTGTTGTAACTAGGGGTTAAGGAAGAGCCTCTTGCACTGTGTGGATGGCAGCCATTGGTGCTGCTAAACATTGCACAGGTCAGCCCCAAACCAGAGAATTATCTGCTCAAAATGTCAGTTGTGCTGAGGTTGAGAGCACCCTGGCCTAGACCGTGCATGCAACACCAATAGTTGAATACAAAATAATGCTAAAAATGCCCCTTCAGTGTTTTCTTTCCAATTTCACGAGAAGATAGGATGGGCTTTTGTCATTTCAGTTAAAACCCTAAAGAACTGGGGTGATCTTTCCTCCAAGAATAGTCCTTTGTAGGCAAATTTACGAAACAGTGGGTTGGAATCCTGCTTTAATTATTACTTTTCTGACATTTGGTTAGTACATTACAGCAGTTCTCTAAATGTTAATTGATGGTAAAAGATCTTAAATTCTCCAGATGAAAATCTGAAGACGCACTGAAACTCCCAAGTTCTTAAGGCTAGAGCATTCACAAAAATTGCAGTGTGCTCTTTTAGGAATTTAGAATGTGTAGCTTGGAAGTTTCTGTCTTAGGCCAGTGTAGAAATTATGAGTACAAGTATTTTAGAACTAAGATTGTCTTATTTTTACATTTCCTGAAGCAATAGAGGGCCTTACATGTAATGAACAATTTCTCTTGTTGCTGAGTGGGCAGAAGAGAAAAGGCATTGCTATAATGTGAATATTGAAGATTTTACGTTCTGAAAAATAGTTTAAATCTAAAACATTGAGGTAGTCCCACTCCTGTTTGTTTTTTTTTTTTTTTGAGGAATAGTCTATTCTGAGCTAAATTCTACATTGCTAATATAAATTTGAGAACTATTTGAGCAGTTCTGAATGATCCCATTTAAGCGGATCTTTGCATAATTTATACTGCTACAGACACCACAATGTTATTTGATACCCATCCTCTAAAATTTCAAGTAATCTCTCTCACTCTAAAATGTACTATGCTATCATCATTTAATAGAATCACTCAGTATATTTCCTTTCATCCAAATAAAATTATGTTCTTGCTTTTTTTTTGGGGGGGGGGTAATATATAGATGTGCAGACCTGCAATGACCCAGCCATTTTCTTGTTCTTTTTCACAATAGTATCAGTGTTCTTCTTGTACCTAAAATTAGTGATGTCTTAAGAAACCAGAGAGGTTAATCGAAGGGGCCAGGTATTCAAACTAAAAGAGTAGGACTCGGACCCTCAGCCTCCTAATACTGTATGTGCAGTGTATGAAGAACGAGGCCCTAGAGCAGGGGAATCAAACTCATTTTCACCAGGGGCCAGATCAGCCTCAAGGTTGCCTTCAAAGGGCCAAGTGTAATTTCAACTCCTTAATGGTTAAGTAGTAGTTACATGTATACAGGCCTAAAATTATTTTCACCCTCTGAAGGCAACCTCGAGGCTGATGTGGCCCCCAGTGAAAATGAGTTTGACACCCCTGCCTAAAGCATAGTCTCACAGTGCTTACTTGTGTTAATATTCAAGTTTTAAAGCGCCATAGGGAGTAATTACTCTGATGCTGAAGTTCTTAATAAGTTATTGAACACACCTACGTATACTTTTTAGTAAAAACCTGCTTTAAGTTTGTGGGACAGCCCAGACCTTCTCCTATTGCTTGGAGAACCTTATTCTTCCTGGGTATTATGTTTAGACAAGGTGTATGTCAGTTTATTTTGCATTTACTTGAATTCCAACCTTGAGTAAACTTAGAGCAGTTTTTTTCAAACTAGCACTGCTGACATTTTAGGCTAGATAATTCTCTGTTGTCAGAAGCTATTCTGTGCATTATAGAATGTGGAGCAGCATACCTGGCCCCTACCCAGTGGGTGCCCAGGGTACCCTCTCCCCGCAGTGTGACAACCCAAAACCTCTCCAGATGAAGTCATTTTTTCCTGGGGGTGGGAGGAATTGCCTCTGGTGGAGAACCTAGAGCTGCATTGTGTAGTATGGTAGCCACTAGCACATTTGTCTTAAATATTTAAATATTTAATTAAAACTAAATAAAATTAATTCAGTTTCTCAGTCACACTAGCCACAGTTCAAGTGCTTAACAGTCCTGGTGTGGCTTTTGGCCATAGTGTGATTATAGGACAGTGCAGATACAGAACATTCCCATCAGCACAGAAAGTTCTGTCGGACAACACTATAGAGGGAGGCCAATTAATCTGTTGTAGATCTAATTCTTTTTTCTAAAAGAGGCAACTTTGACCCTGTTTCTGACCGATCTAATTACAATACAGCCCATTTTATTTCTTATACTCATCATGAGCTAATTTTTTTTTTATTTTAATGATTGTTCAAGTACAGTTTTCTCCTCTTTACTCCCAATCAAGCCCTCCCACCCACCCCCTCCCCACCTCCCTCCCATCATGAGCTAATTTTTACCCCTTTGGACCTGATTTTGGAAAATTTGTTATCCCCTTACTGTTTATAAGTTTATAAGGAGCAGTAGAAGCACGAATGGAACATTCCTGATCATTACTGATAAGGATTACCAGAATTTCTATTCCTGCTTTTTACTTTAAATGCTCACAAAAAGAACTCCTAATAGCTAACCTTGAAATGACTAGTTTCTGTGGTATGCCTTTTTAGATTCTACTCTTACATAAAATGGGAGACTTCTGTGAGGAGATGATAGTTTGTAACCTTACTATTCATTTCAAGCTGCTTCCTGTATCGCCATAAGGGGAGGCTTTTGCATATAGGTGCATGGTGGCTAAGATGGTAAATGATTACCAAATGCTGGGTGTCAGAGAAAACCATGGTGTTTGCAAAGTCTTGATCCTAAAAATGTATGGCCTTGGTGATTCTTGATTTATTTAAGGTAGCAGAGATAGTCATTAGCAGAGCTATGAATGGTCCCCAGTCCCATGTGTGTCCCCCCATATATAGACTTATGAGTTGTAATTATAGATAGGAGTTGCTTGAGCTTAATGCCATCTTGTTTCACCTAAAGCAGAAGCCTGGTTTGATTTATAATTTTTATTGAAGGCCAGCTATGGTCAAAACGCAGTTCTGAGGACTGAGAAAGACACAGGGTGAAGAAGACATGATCTCTGCAGGAGGTTACATTCTGGTAAGGGGTATATACATGTTTAGAAAAATACTTGTATAGCAGGGAGGGGTAAAAGAAGTATCACAGAAAATAAGAAACAAATGGGAGGGGTACATGGAGTGAGTAACCAGGAAAGATTTTGCAAAAGAGATATTTTAGGTAGAATATTTAGTTCAGAATCATGGCTTTTATAGAGTTGTTTCTTTTTTCCCCCCCCAGATTTTATTTATTTATTTTTTAGATAGAGGGGAGGGGAGGGGAAGGGAAGGGAAGGGAAGGGAAGGGAAGGGAAGGGAAGGGAAGGGAAGGGAAGGGAAGGGAAGGGAAGGGAAGGGAAGGGAAGAGAGAGAGAGAGAGGGAGAGAAACATCAGTGTGTGGATGCCTCTCATTCGACCCCTACTGGTGACCTGCCCTGCAACCCAGGCATGTGCCCTGACTGGGAGTTGAACCGGTAACCCTTTGCTTTGCACGCTGGCACCCAGTCCATTGAGCCACACCAGCCAGGGCTCTCGAGTCTTTTTTAATGTAGATTTTTTTTATGATGTATGAAAAAAATCTATGTATACTTTATAACATGATTGTGTCTCATTATTGGTGGCAGATGTAAATTAAGGGAGAGGAAAGCCATTTATTTCATCTTTTGAAGTTAAAATCTGATATAAAAAAAAAAGACACGTCCAATCACTTTGAAAATGTCTAAAGATTCCTTTCACAATTTAATTTATCAAAAATAAAAATAGTCCTGCCCTGGCTGGTGTAGCTCAGTGGATTGAGCGTGGGCTGTGAACCAAAGCATCGCAGGTTCGATTCCCAGTCAGGGCACATGCCTGGATTGCAGGCCATGTCCCCCAGCAACTGCACATTGATGTTTCTCTCTCTCTCCCTCTCCCTTCCCTCTCTAAAAATAAATAAAGAAAATCTTTAAAAAAAAAATTAAATCCATTCTTTCCAAGCAAGATTTAAGGGCCATACAATTATTCCAAATCTAAATTTTAATTTCTCTTATTATTGCAGTAATGTTTTGCTTGGTGGCAAATGTTAAGTATTTAACAGCTGTAAGGTGTAGTCTAGTCTGGGACCCTATCCACATTTTATTTTAATAGAAGATGCATTCTGAGTTAAAATGACTGAAGGGAGAGCAAACTTTTCTAATATGCTTTTCTTTCATATATTCAGAAAAAACAAACAGTGAAATAAAGCCTTCTCTTTGAAAGTACAACTCAGTGACATTGAATATTTAGCTACAGTGAGCCTTTCAGGATACTTTTGAGACTGAAATTACTTATTGGACTGAACATTATATTAGGTGGAATCATCTGAAATTGCTCTTTTTGTGTGTTAAAAACAGGTGAATACTGAGTTTCACACAGTTCAGCCGTAAAGGTCTGAAGATTTAAAGATACACAGAGGCTTCAAGAATTGATGGGTTCCTTCCCTCAGAATTCTTTTTACTATATTTAAGATAAGGCTGGCAACATTAATCTTACATAATTCTAATTCAATTTTGGAAATAATGATATCGGTAAGGATAATGGATAACTTTATCTTTCTGAGTTGGTCCCCAAATAAGTCCTAGGAAATACTCTCTTGTAAGAAGCATGTCTCAGTGAAAGACTTATTTTTCCCAGTAAGTATAGCCTGCTTCTCTTTAAGCAGTTTTCTTTCCATTCCAGAATCAGTGTGTGATGCCAGATAAGCTGGTAAACTTTTTGAACTAGAGCTTTCCTGGTGTGTGGTATTTTTACATCTGTGTAGGTAGTGGGAAGCGTTTACTCCTGATATAATGTTTAAGTGAATCAATTTTCCAGAAGTAGTGGTCTCTAGCAATATATATTTTTTGAAACATATACTTGGATTCCTGGCATTTCTGGTACATATTTTAAGGTGAGTGATTCAAATGCCCCCTTTTGTCCTCCACATACTTACATCTGTGATGGGTTAGATCAACATTACTAACTGCTGCCTCCTCACCTGTACTGGAGGGCTTTTTACCTCTGTTGTGTATTTTACCCCTTCTTTTTTTCCATGTTCTTTTCTGACTCTTTGAGGAATTTGTAAGGTTAAATAATAATACCTTATGCAATATTTGCATATCTTTTCCAACTAGCAATATTATGATGCTCACTAAGCCATTAATTACAGTCTTCATGTTCCCATAGACACACTCAAGTACAGATCCATGATAGTTAAATACAAGATATTTCCAAGAGTATCCATTTCTTAGAAGACAGAGACAAAATACACAGTTCTTAAGTAAATATTTCTGTTGAAATCAGGCAAAAATATTTACAAATGTAGAAACTGAGCCTCCTGGAAGGTAAGCCAGGTTTGCAAGGCAATATATCAGATTCCAGAGAATTCCTGTTGTTTTCTCCTATCTTTGACCCACAAGAAGCTGCTATGTTCCTGAAACAGCTGCTGCTATGTTCTTATAGCTTTTCAGAGGTGAGCAGTGTTGGGGGTAGTAGTGCTAGATAGTAGGCATGTTTTATGTTTTTACCTGGGAGGACAATAAAGGGGGTTCAGAGAGTTGATAGTTGCACAATTATCAGGATCCAGGATTAACCTTGTTTAGAAAGTTGTTAGAAACACAGCAATTTGTAGCTTTACTGGATCACTTTGACCAGTTGAAGAAAGGTAGTGATTTTGCCCTGGCTGGTGTGGCTCCGTGAATTGAGTGCTGGCCTGCTAACCAAAAGGTCGCAGGTTCAATTCCCAGTCACTGCACATGCCTGGGTTGTGGGCCAGGTCCCCAGTTAGGGGCATGGAAGAGGCAACCAATCAATGTTTCTATCACACATTGATTTCTCTTTCCCTTCCTCTCTCTAAAAATACATAAATAAAATCTTTAAAAGAAAGAAGGAAAGGTGGTGATTTTTTTATACATCTAATGTATACATTGTAAAGTTGCATTTTATTAACAGCAAGGTCTTCTGTCTGAGATAAGCATCTGGTAGTCTCACTTCACATGCTTTTAGTTTTGCTTCTGTCAGTAGTCTTAGAATCCCACCCACCACCATTATGAACATTCTTCCCCAGAAAAAAGTTTATTGAAACAACAGTATCATATACTCCTGTTTTTGATGAATGTGATAAATATATTTTAAAATTACATTTTAGACTTCCTCTTTCCTCTTTTTTGGAGCTGCTTCTCTTTAAAGGTTTAGCTCTGTATTTCCCAAATAGCAGTAATTCATATACCATTTTTGTAAATATTGTCATATCTGTGTACCACTTGTACTGTTATTCGCTTATATTTATTTTAGATTAACTTTATATATCTTTTTAAATTGAGGGACAATTTACATTCAATAAAAATACCCACTTTAATTATGCAGCTTGAGTTTTGGCAGGTGTATACAGTTAATATAACCACAGCATAGTGAAAATAGGGAACATTTTCCTCTTCCTGAAGTGTTCCCTTGTGCCCCTTTCCTGTGGGTCCAGATCTGCTTTCTCTCACTATAGTCTAGCCACCCCTCACCCCCTTTTCTTTTTTTAACTTAGATTTTGCCAAACAGTAATGCCCGTGAATTCAGTTTCCGTTATTATTTTTTTCCCTATTCATGTGAAAGCAAATGTGTAATTTTTGTGGTCACACTTTTGTTACTGCTTTACAATCACTTTTTAAATATATTTTTAAAGATTTCATGTATTTAACCCCTGGCTGGTGTGGCTCAGTGGTCTGAGTGCCGGCCTGCGAACTAAAGATCTTATTTATCTTTAGAGAGATGGCAAGGGACAGAGAGAGGAAGAGAAACATTAATGTGTGGTTGCCTCTCAAGCAACCCACACTGGGGACCTGGCCTGCAACTCAGGCATGTTCCCTGACTAGGAATCAAACCAGTGACCCTTTGGTTCACAGGTCAGCATTCAGTTCACTGAGCCACACCAGCCAGGGCTACAGTCACTTTCAAAATTTTCTTAGCTTCCAAGCATGCTTAGTCGAGTTCTTATATACATTGTCTGGCATGGTACTGTGGATACAAAATGTGAATAAGAAAGTAGTGGCTGCCCTCCCTTGAAGCTTATGGAAGCATGGCTTTTAGTTTTAAGGAACCAACTAATAAGTATACATTTTTCTTAGAGCACTTTTTGACTTAGAACCTAATAATTTCCTGCAACTAGGTATCATTTTATATTTTGGATTATCCAGTTAACAAGTACATGAGGGTCTGTGATATTAGAGACACATCATATTCACATTTAATTCATTCAAATTTAACTATAAATGCCATTTTTCCTCCTTCCTTTCCCCTTCCTCATTTCAATTCCCAAAAGAGAGTAGGAGGAAGAGCAATGTAAATGTAAGCCAGTCCACTGAGTGAGTGTGTGTGCTGTAGAGAGAGACCCAGGTAGGAGAATGTGAAGCTGCAGTCCCCTTCGGGTTTTCACAGGAACTGCAGCAGTAGGGCGCACAGTGAGGAGGTAGTGCAGTACCAAGTGTAATACAGCTTATTGCACACCTACTCCAAGTAATATGTTACGAAGTACAATAGGCAGTGTGAGGGAAAAAGCAGATAAATATACTTGAAGACTAAGAGCAAAACAGGCGAGTTTCTGTAACTGTTTACAGCCCAGTTCTAACTATATAGAGATTCAAAGCAATAAAATTGCCTAAAAATTGCTATGGAGTTTAAGAAGAAAAAAAGGAAAGGGATTGTGTATATTTTAATTCTGCAAGAATTTAAATTGTTTTTTGTTTTATTTATTTGTTTGTTTGTTTGTTTTTAATTACTTTATTGTTGTTCCATTACAGTTGTCTGTGTTTACTCCCCACCACTCCACCCCACCCCAGCTAAACCCACCTCCCTCTTTTGCTTCCATCCCCCCTTGGTTTTGTCCATGTGTCCTTTATAGTTGTTCCTATGTTTTATTTTGTGATGGGAAATAGATGTGCAGTTGGTACTATAATCCAAAAGGACAGACAGAGGGTGAGGACTGAAAAGACTCCCTGTGACCTCTGCCCATCCCTGCACTTCTCTTCTCTGGAGGCAGTCACTATTACCAGCTTGTGTGAGCTTCCAGAGTTCATAGCAGCACTTGCAGATTTGTGAGTGTCTTAATTTCCTGTGGTGGCTGTAACAAATTAGCACAGACTGAATGGCTTAGAGCAATAGAAATATATTCTCTCACAGTTCTGGAGGCCAGAATTTGAAATCTGTATCACTGGGCTGAATCAAGGTGCTGACAGGGCTGCTGTGCTCCCTCAGAGGCTGTAGGAGAGAGCTCTTTCCTTTCTTGTTCTAGCTCATGTTGCCTGCCACCATTCCTTCCTTGGTTTCTGTCCATCACTCCAATTTTGAGGCAAGCATCTTCAAATCTTCCTCAACTCCATCTTCATATAACATGTGTGTATGTGTTTAGTCTCCGTCTGTTTTTCTCTTGTGTGGATACATGTGATGCATTTAGGGCTCACCTGGATAATTCATAGTAATCCTGCCATCTCAAGAATCTTAACCTAATCATATCTGCAAAGATTTTTGCCATGTAAGGTTATATACACAAGGTCCAGGGATTAGGGTGTGTGTATCTTTTGGGGACCACTTTTCAGCCTACTACAGCAGTAAAAAAAAATAGCATACCGTACATGTTTCTGAACCTTGCTTCTAAGAGTGAAAAACTGGAATAACTTAAGGGGCTATTAATTCAGGACTGGTTAAACAATGGTACATCCATAGAATGGAATAAAGCGTTATCACTAAGAGATATGAAGTGAGTATACTGTCGTGGAACCATAGTCACTATAAAAAAAATCAAGTTGCAGAAGTGCATATAAGTAAGGTGAAAATTAGGAAAGCTGTTACTCAAACTTATAAGTGGCTTCCCCTGGGGAGTGGAACTGTTGGGCTTTTTTATTTTATACATTTGTATTGTTGGAATTTCTAAAACAACTATCTGCTTTATAATCCATGGGGTTTGTATTTCTGGATCAATTATGCGATAGAAGTAATAGGGATTATCAAAATTGAACTTTTAAAAAATTTGTTTCCTAGATAGCAGACCCTACACTAGCCGAAATGGGGAAGAACTTGAAGGAGGCTATGCAGATGCTAGAGGACAACCACAGGTGAGCCTGTGGGGCAGGAGCGACCCTGTTAAACATGTTCCACCTGCTCTGAAACTGGTGGGGCTGGTTTTGCTGCTGTTAAAAACACCTCTGGGTTTCGGAATGTGGTGCTTAGCTTCTGCTGACTTTAAAGATGGTATTTGTCTTGGGTAGAGGATGCTTTGTAGTTAAAGGATTTTGAAATTGAAGGGCAGGACTTAATAATTTTCAGTTCTTCCTATTAAGAGTTTCCTTTACTTAATGTACTGATTGGAATCTATAAACATTTCTTACTATATATTAAGGTCATATAGGGTATCATCTAACTAAGAAATAAGTTGGAGTATTATTTTTTTCATGTTCTTTTCCTGAAACTCAAATTAGACTCCAAACTGGGGGCTGGGGTAAGGAGGGGAGGGAGATGGAGAGGAGTGGTAAATGTGTTTTAAATTCTACCATCAGTTACTAAGGTAGTGTAGGTAATATTGTCATATGTTTGCATGCTCAAATGTTAAAAATTTGATAGATAAAATGAACAGGTTTTTTTTTTTTTTTGATTTCCATTAAATAAGAACAACAGAGGAGGAAAATGGAAAGAAGCTCCTCTCAGGGGATATTCCAGGGCCACTCCAAGACAGGTGAGTGGAAATGAAGTCATGTACCTTTAGTTAGGGTATACATTTTCTTTAAACCAAGATTTCACTATCATTGACTGACAATTTTAGTTTTCATAAGCAAAAAACAAGTTTAGAGTTATGAGCAATGTAACAGTAGAAACTGAAATGCCATTGGCTGGTTGGTGATAATGCTAAGCATGCCTGATTTTCCCCCTTTCCCATTCAGAATTAAATACAGCATCATGAATCAAAAACAATCACAGATTTATAATTATAATTCAACTCTCATACGTAGTTTAAAATACAGCAAAATGAAAAGAAAATGTCAGTTTTAACCATTTATTTGTCAGCTGACTTATTTTTTAGCAACCAAAGCAAATTTGTCAAATGTTTATGGTTTGAGCTAGCAGGGAAAATATTAGAAAAATAATTAGCTACCTGACTAAAATTTTCATAGAATGTCAACGCTCAATTTATAATTAAAATTTCAGCCTTTCCTCATACAAGGGCTTATTGTTTTTGGTTTTATAACCAGGAAACTGCACATAAGTAAACATTACAACTCCCTTAAATTGCCCTTTGACCTGAATATAAATATGTACAAAGTTGCAGGAGAACAGCGTGTTGATAAATGTCACATCTAACACACCCAGATAACCACTATTTTAGAATAGGCACTCCTGCTTGTAATTTGAGTGGTGATGGTTTGAAGCCCTCCAGATGTGCAGTGTGTTCTAACAGGGCAGAACAGGAACCAAGTTCTGTTAATTTTCTCAGAGAAGTAAATTTCCTGAAGGGAATTAAGGAGTCAGTCCCACTGATCCCTCAGAAGTTTTCCTAGAAGAGATACAACCAAGACCATCTGTAATTCTTAGAATGGTAGGGTATTAATGCTACTGGTCAGACATATTCACACTTAATAGTGCTCATAGCCAACATCTGAGATAGCACTATGCCAGGCGTAGCATTAAATGCTGTACATGCACTGATTGCATCCTCATAATTCCTTAATGTATGGGCTTAGGGAGTTTCAGTAACTTGCTCAAGGTCATATGGCCAAGCACACAGCCTAATCTCTACACAGCGTCCAAAGACCAGAGCCCCTCTGGCGTGAAGGCCAGCTCCTTGGGAGGGTGGGTATGGGACAAACCGTGCTTCTTTTTCAAAACAGAAAAATGTTTATTAGTCATATTCTTGTTAATGAAGCGATAGTATTTTCACATTACATGTATTCATTTTGACATTGCTTACTTCTTTAGCCATTCACATTCTTCCCAGAAGTTTTCACCACCTCATGTGATGAGCACTTAGTAACATATCTTGGATAGAAGTAAATCTGCTTATACTCTAAGCAGATCTCCAGTTTCCCAGCTTGAGGAAGAGGTGATAATAAATGGTCCTTGCATCGCATGTTTAAGTCTGTTAGAACAAACAGACAAGATGCCTACATGGAGGGAAACTGAATATACCAGTGGCATTGGAGTATTCTTGCTGCTTCTGTGACCTTCAGCATCTCATAAGGGCTATTTTGGCTCTCATGACATGCTTATTCTTCAAGATTCCAATGAACAGGTAGAGAAATACTGCTTAAGTAATAGTGGTGAAATTAAAAATTTTCTATCTCAGATTAAGTAGAAGATTTAATTAATTACAAATACAATTATAATCAAAATTCCAGTAAATAACTTGAGGTTTGTTTTTAAAAGATGTATACTGTATCTCAAACACATTCTTACTCAGTTAAAAAAACTTACCAAAAAAAAACTTATCAAAGCCAGTTTGGAAGAGAGAAATAGAGTGCTTGGGGACGTGTGCCATTTCTACCTATCCATCAGTTCTTTTTTATTTTTTCCTGCAGTGGACAAGATATGGTGAGCATCCTTCAGTTAGTTCAGAATCTGATGCACGGAGATGAAGACGAGGAGCCCCAGGATGCCCGGTAATAGAGAACGGTTGGCAGCTTCTCTTTGACAGTATTGTGTGTTACTGATTTTGAAAGTGACTGCATTCTTATGGGTTGCTGAAATAATTAGCTATGTTTCATTCAGAGTTGCATATGATATTAAGAGGATGTTTATTCTTTTCAGAAAGACATTTATGTATTTCAGGTAATATATTTTGTAAAAGGAAGGCATTTACTAAAACTAAATCCTGTAAAATTTATGGTATCATGTCTTTGGGAGGAACTGGCAAAAGTACCAAAGAGTGGATGCTGTGTGTTTTTTTGCTTTTGATTGCTTCTGCTTCTGCGCTTGTGCTTCTGCTTCTGATTGTTAAGAATTGCTGCAGTTGAATTGATTGGTGGCAGGCCACGTCATCTGTAAATCATCCATTTGTTTTATTTTTCTTTTCATCTATTTAGCTATTTACTCAGTTTCATTTTCTCTTTAATTATTTTAAATTTAATTTTTCAATAAGTAATGCATTCTCCCTGTTCAAATTTCAAAGATAAAAAGAGTACACAAAGACAGTTTTTCTTCTTACCTCTGCCTCTCTTATTTTGTTCTCCTTCTTAGAGAAGGACAGTGTTGTGTATTATCAGAAATATTTTATGTATATGTATACACAAACAAAATATCTTTACTCGGCCCCTCCAGTACGTAAATACAAGGCACATTGTTCTGTACCTTGCTTTTTTAATTTGTGTCTCGCAGTTCGTTGCATATCAGTACACAAGCAGTTTTCTCCTTTAAGAGCTGTTTGGTTTTACTTTGAATAGATGAACCACATTTTATTTGACCATTCTCCTTGTTGTGTTTTACTGTTGCAGACCTCGCTGCAGCCAGTGTCTTTGTACATGTATAATTTCTCAGAGAAGCAAATGTTTCTGGATACTAAAGTTCTAAAGTGGGATTACTGGGCCAGATAGTTTGTGTGTTTCTAATTTTGATAGATATTGCCAAACTTCCCTCCATGGAACCTGTGCCAGTTCACAGTCACACCAGCACAGTATGAGAGTACCTCTTTCCCCACACCTTTGCCTACAAGAGTGTTAGCAGACTTAAGGGTTGTTGCTAGTCTAATAGGTGAGAAATGATATTTCAGCATAATTTTAATTTGCGTATTTCTTGTGAACCAGGTTAAGTGTCTTTTTGCATGTTTTAAAACCCATTTATATTTCCTTTTCTATGAACTGTCTCCTCTGCCCAGTATCCTGTTTGATTTTAAGGGAAATTGGTTCATTCATTTTAATTATATATAAATACCTAATTCCCTTTAAATTTGCTATATTTTTGTTATAAATAGCTAATGTAAGGAATTGATCTTCATCTAATGATTCTTTAAAAAATTGTTTTCTGCACATTTTGGCTCTCCTTTCCATAGTTCTTATGGATGGTATTTAATTTTTTAAAAATTTTAGGAAAAAGTTACTCACCAAGTTTGTATTTTTATTATATATGTAATAAATAGAAGGATATTTATCTCCTAGGAATTAATTTTTAAAGTGTTTTTCTTCTCCAGACTGTCAATACTTTATAGGTATTGAATTTTCCAAATTTAATCTGAATTTGTGCCTTTTAGGCCATTAAGTGGATTTTCAGTCTGACAAATTTCTGTGGAATAATGTCTCTAAAAGTTTTCTTTATTTGTGTTTTTACTAATATATATTTTTAATCTAATGAATTTTGATTAACAGAATCCAGAGTATTGGAGAACAAGGTCATATAGCTTTGTTGGGACATAGTCTGGGAGCTTATATTTCAACTCTGGACAAAGAGAAGCTAAGAAAGCTTACAACTAGGATACTTTCAGACACTACCTTATGGCTATGCAGAATTTTCAGGTAAAGACATTCTGAGTAGTTTCTGATAAAAATATTTATGAATTGGATATAGACTGTGACAGATCTTTTCTGGTGCTATACTATCTGGGTTCAGAGTTGCCTCTTCCCCTGCTTCTTGGAAGGGTTACTTAACCGTTCCATGCCTCAGTTTCCTCATCTATTAAATGAGGATAGCATTAATATCTATTTCATGGCATTGTTCTGGGGAAGAAATGAGCTAATGAATTCATACATGTAAAGAGCTGAGCCTTGGCTGGTGTGGCTCAGTGGATTGAGCACTGTCCTTTGAACCAAAGGATCACCAGTTGGATTCCTAGTCAGGGCACATGCCTGGGTTGTGGGCCAGTTCCCCAGTTGGGGGCATGTGAGAGGCAATCTGTCTTTTCTTGTACATTGATGTTTCTCTCCCTCACTTCCCCTCTCTCTAAAAATAAAAAAATATTTAAAACAAAAAAATTTCCCCTTTGCAATATAGTTAGGCAAACTTACACTCTTACCAGGCCAATCTCTTTCCTGACATCTGAAAGTGAGTCTCCCAAGTTAAATGTTCCAATGTTAGGCAATCATTCCTTTTCCATAAAAGTATTAACATAAGAATACTACTGGTCCTATGCCTTCTACTGAATCCTCAATCTGCTGTAATTCCTTAATAATGCCATCATTATCACAGTATAAAGCAAATTTCAATTTCACAACTACTAATTTTCCTTATCACATTTCCTTTTTAATAAAGCATAAGCTACAACTTTGATTAAAAATAGTTTAATCTGTTTCACTGCTCTACCTTCTATCGACATGTGCCAATCAGGAATTCTAAAAGTAAGGAACTGGGAACCAAACCAGTGACCCTTCCGTTTGCAGGCCGGCACTCAATCCACTGAGCTACACCAACCAGGACAAGAAATTTTTTCTAATAAAATTCTAATACCTGTAATTGAATGTCTCTCTCCCTCCCTCCTCTAGGAGATTAAGAAGAATAAAAAGTCCCCAGCAAATAGTAGGGAAAGCAAAAGTTAGCCTGATTAGTGTTTTTGACAATTTTATTTACTTTGGATGTTTTAGAGTTAAAATTCTGCTAAGAACCATACCCGCATTATCCAGTGCTAGCCTTCTTGTTGAATAAACCAAAACCATGATATCCAGCCTTTTTATACCTGAGGGACTCCTGTTCTTTACTGATTTTCATATTTTCTGCCTTGTATGGAGTTGGGTATGGACAAAAGGTCATCATTGCCTCTGTTCCTTTTAACCTTCAGCTGTAAGGAGTTGTCAGCCATCAAAGATGAGGGTGATTCCTATCTCCTTTGACTGATCTAGGTGACAGTTTCTAGGCTGAGAAAAGAATTACTTCCATGATTACAAAATTAGAATGTAAAATCAGAATGAACCAGAAATAATAACATATTAATCAATATATGGGTGTCTCTTAACAGGTATGAAAATGGCTGTGCTTATTTCCATGAAGAAGAAAGAGAAGGACTTGCAAAGATCTGTAGGCTTGCCATTCATTCTCATTATGAAGACTTTGTAGTAGATGGATTCAATGTGCTATATAACAAGAAACCTGTTATATATCTTAGTGCTGCTGCCAGACCCGGCCTGGGCCAGTACCTTTGTAATCAGGTAATGTGGTGTAAGGTGGCCATTTTAAAGATTAGATGTTTTGTTCTGTCCAGGAACTTCTTAAAGTCTATAGACCCATTTCTTTAGCTGCTGTTCTTTTCAAGTGAAAAGAAAGATGGGTTTTTTAATATGCTTATTTTTTTCATTATAAGAAAACATATAAATGCATATTAATGAATTTATATGTACTTTTTTAGTTGCCCAAAGGCAACCACAGTCGATATTTTACTTTCTTTCTTTCCAGGCTTTAATCAAAGGCTATATATGTGTTTTTTACATAATTATATCTGGCTTTTTTCACTTACTGTTATAACAAGTATCTATCATATTTTAACAATTCTTCAAAGTAAAGTTTATTTTTTTTTTTTTTTTTAGATTTTTTTTTTATTTATTTTTAGAGAGGGAAGGGAGAGAGAGAGAGAGAGAGAAACATCAATGTGCGGTTGCTGGGGGACATGGCCTACAACCTAGGCATGTGCCCTGACTTGGAATCGAACCTGCGATGCCTGGTTCGCCAAAGTAAAGTTTATTTTTAATGTCTTCATAATATCCCTTCAACAGTTTTAACTAACTGTTTCCCTTTTGGACAATTGGAGTGTTTACATTCTTTTGTTTTCTGTGACCAGCGTTAGTACTCTTAGTTTAGTATTGTTATGAGTGTCTTTGTGCATAAAGCTTTTTCTATATTTAGAGTTATATTTCTCGTATTTTCAGAGTCAGTATAGAATTACTATATCAAAAAGCATTATTATTTCTAATGTTTATAGTGAATTTAGCCCAATTAGGTAGGGGGCTACCTTGAGATAAGAAATTATTGTATTTTGCCATGTATGATGCACTCCTGTGTATAATGTGCACCCACGATTTAGTACTGTCCATGAATAATGCGCATCCTTATTTTTTCCTCAGAAATTTGGGCAAAAAATTGTGCATTATACACAGAAAAATACAATAAGTCTTTTGGCCAAGAATATTTTAAGGCAATACCCTTAGGATTGGAGAGTTTGTCTTTCTTAATGTGGAAATGCCCTGGGGATATAGGTGGGGGGAATTCAGGGGCTTAAGTTGATTTTGAGCCATGCTCATTAGTGTCAAGAAATTGTCCTCTTCTTGAGGGTGTAAAAACATGGGGAATTTAGTAATATCCCAGTAGAAACATGAAACAATTTACTTATTGAGTACCCACTACAGACCAGACTCTAATGGACCTGAGGCTGTTTTGGGACAGCAGTCCTGTCTTCAAAAGATGTGTGACAGTGTTCTGTTAAATGAGAAAGGCAGGTGGCAGAAAAGTATATATATGTTCAAAAGTGTTTACATATTTATATGAGTATTTTTATACCTGGAAAAAAGATATATGAATATATTTATACCTAAAAAATGTCTGGAAGGTCACATTCTAATCTGTTAACACTGGTGGATTGGTGGCTTATGTAGGGGCATTTTCACTTTTAATTTATATATATATTAGATTTTATTTATTTATTTTTAGAGGTGGGGGGAGGGAGAAAGAGAGGGAGAGAAACATTGGTGTGAAGGACAAACATCGATGTGAAAGAGAAACATCAATTGGTTTCTTCTTGTACATGCCCCACTCTGGGACTGAACCCACTACTCAGGCATGTGCCCTGCCTGGGACTTGAACTGGCGATCTTTCACTTTAAGGGATGACTGCTAACCAATTGAACCATTCCGGTCAGGGTATCTATATATATATATATATATATTTTTTTTTTTTATTGTGTGCATTATTTGGGTTTCACTTTCATAATTTAAAAGATAAATCCTTTAAGGGGAAAAGAATGTGAATAAAGTGCTTGTTAAATTTTCAATCTTTAAATTTTACCAAGTCTTAGTTATACAGAACAATAGGCTACAACTATTTAAAAATTCTAAAACTATAAACTCCAAAAGGATTTGTAAGCTAAAAGTAAAGAATATAAAATCTGAAAATTACTATCATAACACAGATTTCATTTCTTTTAAGAAATGTACATCTGCTAGTTTATATTTATTGATTTTTTAGGAGTGGGTGGGCCCATAAATAAGGTATTCTTCGAATGCCTTTAGCTGGTTCTACTAATGTTTGGAGGAAGGACCCTAAATTATCCTCTAAAATGCTCAGGGTTCAGTAGTTTCCAGTTTGGAAAAGTGTTTTGTTCTTTGGCATATAAAATATGCCAAAGATAGTAACTCATTTTGTTGACTCATTTAGAAAATTTTACAGTGTCTCTGCCATCTTGTAAGACATCTCAGCTCCTGAAAATTCACCCTTCTCTTGGCTTAACTTTCTAGATGTGCTTTAACATCTATTTATAATATTAAGAGTTCCTAAGGAGACATATT
Organism: Tonatia bakeri; assembly: GCA_004024845.1. Taxonomy (NCBI): domain Eukaryota; kingdom Metazoa; phylum Chordata; class Mammalia; order Chiroptera; family Phyllostomidae; genus Tonatia; species Tonatia bakeri. The sequence continues at coordinate 254,542 of PVIA01001621.1, forward strand.
GTTTAAAAAATAATTGTGACTTGTCTCAGAGCCACATTTTTTTGAAAGCATAAGTGAATGGTGACAAAGAGCTTTCTTGTAAAATTGTATGTTTCTTCTTATAGCTTGGCTTGCCCTTCCCCTGTTTGTCTCGTGTGCCCTGCAACACTATGTTTGGATCCCAGCATCAGATGGTGAGTTCTCCTACTGGTTTGTAAAATTATACGGAATCGTGTTTTGAAACTGTCTTCCTTTTAACTAAAGTGTTTGTTGGCCTCCAGATAATTATTAGCTTATTCATTTATTGCTTTGATCTTCCCATTGCACACTAAAGCCAGACACAAAAGGGATAGGCTTTGGGGTTCTGCATTTCTTTTTAATGTTTTTTAAAATTTGTTTTATTTGTTGATTTGAGAGAAAGAGAGACAGAAACATCTATTTGTTGTTCCATGTATCCACGCACTCATTGGTTGCTTCCTGCATGCACCCCAACCAGAAATTTAACCCACAGACTAGGTGCATCTGGACAAATTCCAACCAACCAAGCTACCTGGCCAGGGCTACATTTCTTTTTTCAAGATAGTTTGATTTTTCTGTGCATTAATGAGTGATAGTAGAGATACATTTTTGGCTGGTTTGGGGGATTGAGCGAACATTTTCTTTAAACATAAATGTTTAAAACTAGAAAATGTTGGCTTTATATATGCAGTTTTAACTTTAACCATACTTAAAATCAAGAAAAACTATTTGATTTTCATATTTATGATTAGAGAAACTAAAAAAGTTTTGACGAATTGATTCTGAGAGTCATGTGTACTTCTTTTGGAAGTTGTAATTTTTCATTGTATAACTTTTATTCTGATGGCCTCATATTTTGCCTTTTAATCCCAGGATGTTGCCCTCCTAGAAAAACTGATTAAAGATGATATAGAACGAGGAAAACTACCCCTGTTACTGGTTGCAAATGCTGGTAGGTATCATGAATCTGAATCTTAAATTTTTTTTTTTAAAGATTTTATTTATTTATTTTTAGAGAGGGGAGGGAGGGAGGGAGGGAGGGAGAGAGACAGACAGACAGACAGACACACAGACACACAGACACACATCAATGTGCAGTTGCTGGGAGACATGGCCTGCAACCTAGGCATGTGCCCTGACTGGGAATCGAACCTGCGATGCCTGGTTCGCAGCCTGCGCTCAATCCACTGAGCTACACCAGCCAGGGCCTGAATCTTAAATTTTGAACATGTATGACAGGCTAAGTACTTAGCCCAAAATAGACCAAGTCTTAAGAAGTATTTGTTTGCCACATGTTTAGGATAGCCTTATATGAGTATTGTGGTAAGAATTAAAATAGTAAAGTTGGCTCATTTGTTTCCCTTTAATTGTTGGTTTGTTTTAGGAGTTATTTTGTATGTGTGTGAAAACTTTTTCATTTAGGTTGTAAGTGCCTCTCCTTCATGTGCTTCCTTTCTAAGTTGAATTTTAAACTGTCATACTTGAGAGTGTACCTTGTAACAGCAGGTCGGTTCCTGCTGTGCTTACCATAGTGTGTTTAACATTGTATTTAAAGTTCTAGACAATGCAATAAGCAAGAAAAATAACATACAGGTTGAAATGAAGGATAAACTGTCTTTATTTGCAAATGGCATGATTGTACAGATAGAAAGTCCTAAATAAGTAAACCAAAGAAAAGTCATTGGACTAATAAACAAATTTATTAAGGTTGCAGGATTTCTGTATACTAGTGATGAACAACTGAAATTGAATTTAAAATGTTCTTCATAGTGGCATCGAGAAATGAAAACTTGATGGCTAAGTTTAAGAAATGTATGAAAGATTTGTATGAAAGCTATAAAATGTTGATAAGAGAAATTCAAAAAGACCCAAATAAATGGAACAATAAGCCATGTGCATGATCAGAAGATTTAAGTCTTAATTAAGTCAAATCTCCCCAAATTGATGTATATATTCACCTCAACCCATATCAAAGTCTCAGCAAATTTTGTAGAAATTGCTATATCTTATTGATATTGATAAGGTGATTCTAAAATTTTTATGAAAATACAAAGGATCTATGAATAGCCAAAATAATTTTGAATAGAACAAAATTGGAAGACTTACTCTATGTGACTTACTATAAAAATACAAATAATCAAGAGAGTATGAGATTAATTGAAGAGAATAGAGAGTTCAGAAATAGACTCATATATATATATATATATATATATATATAATAACTTGATTTTTTTTTTTTTTTTACAAAGATGCCAAGAGAATTCAAGGGAGAAAGGATAGTCTTTTCCACCAGTGGTCTTGGAATAATTGGATGTGCATGTGGAAAAAAATTGAACCTTAACCCTTACCTCACTCTGATTATAAATGGTTCATAGACTTAAACAAATGAGATATAATACTAAAACTTCTTGAAAAAATGTAGATCTTTGTGATCCTGGGGTAGGCAAAGATTTCTTAGGACACAAAAGGAATGAACCATAAGTTGGACTTTATCACAAATTAAAAGCTTTTGCTATTTAAAAGACCCTGTTAAGAAAATTAAAAAGGCTAGTTACAGGCTGGGAGAAAGTATTTGCAAAACATTTTTCTGACAAAGGACTTCATCAAAATACATAAAGAAGTTTTCCATTGAATATTAAGGAGACAAATAATACAGGTTTTTTTAATGCACAAGAGATTTGAATAGGCACTTTACCAAAGAAAATACTGATATATGAATGTTTAAGTACTTAAAAAGATGCTAATATCAATTATTAGAGAAATGGAAGTTAAAACCATGGTGAGCTACTATTAAGTATCTGCTAGAATGGAGAAAATAAAAAAATTCAATGCCAAATGCTGGTGAGAATACAGAACAACTGGAACTCTCATACACTGCTGGTAGGAAGCAAATAATGTTACAGCTACTCTGAAAAATAGTTTGGCCGTTCCTAAGAAGGTTAAACACAGACTTGGATATGATCCATTAGTCCCACTTGCAGGTGTTTATGAAAGAGAAAAGAACACACATGTCCACACAGAGTACTGTATGCAGTACTCAACCAGAAACAACCCAGATGTCTTTACCTTGTGAATGGATAAACAAGCTGTGGCATATCCATTTCATGGGCTGCTAAGTAATAAGTAGAAATAGTTACAGATATACTTATCTACAGGGATGAATTTCAGAAGCATGCTAACTGCAAAAACCCAGACATAGGAGAAGTTACATAGCATATGATTATATGAAATTCTAAAAAAGACAAAAATATAGTGACAGAAAACAGTCAGGATTGTCCAGAGCCAGTGGGGAGTAGAGGAAAGAATGAAACTTTGGGGTGGGGAGGATCCTCTGGGGTGACGGAAATATTCTCTACCTTGACTGTGTTGGTGGTTACACACTGGTTACTTTTGGCAAAACTCAGTGAACCGTACGCTTAAATGAGTGGATTTTATTGCCTGTAAATTATACTTGAGTCAGTGAAGTTAATTACAGTTGCTCCTTGGCTATGGGGAATTGATTCCAGAACCCTTCCCCCCCCCCCGCCTTGGATACCAAAATCCACAGATGCTCAAGTCTCTATATATAGTGTAATATTTGCATATATCCTACATTTACATTTGGGCTACAGCAGGATGTGCCTCCACATCAATTTGTAGGTATTGCAGCTTGGTGCTTAGTGCATAGCAGATTCAAATTCTGCTTTTTGGAACTTCCTGGGATTTTTTTTCTGAGTATTTCTAATTCAAGTTGGTTGGATCCAGGGGTGTAGGTACAGAGGGCCAACTGTATTTTAAAAATAACAATAAACAAAAAACACATACCCATCTTATTATTAGCAGGAAAACCACCACTTCCTGCCTCATTTAGCATACTATATGTTTAAAAAGAAACAAACCCACCCATATTCAATCATTCAATAGATAGGAGAGGCTATATTTTATATGGGACTGAGTGACTTACCAGTATGGCTTACTCTGCCTTGAGTACACATCACAGGGGTTAGACAGAAGACATTGCCAACAAAACTTGAAATTCAGAGAATCTGAACGTGGTCAAGTCACTAAAACACAGCACTGTGCTTTACTTTTGATGGGTCATATGACACAGTTTGTGCATTGCCTTTGATCTTGTTTCAGCTAAAACCAATGTGTCAAGATTTTCTTTAAAAAAAAAAAAACATTTTATTTACTTATATTTTGACAGAGGGGAAGGGTGGGAGAAAGAGAGGAAGAAAAACATCAATGTGCGGTTGCCTCTCACACACCCCCTACTGGGGACCTGGTTCATGACCCAGGCATGTGCCCTGACTGGGAGTTGAACCATCAACCCTTTGGTTCACAGGCATCCACTGAGCCACACCAGCCAGGGCTCAGTTAAATTTTTTTTTTAATTGAGACAAACTTGCAAGTTGAGAAAGTTTTCAGCTCTTTTCCTACCATAATCCTGCTGAAGAATCACTTGCATCAGTTTTGTTTGTTGAGGCATTTAAAGGTTTAAAATCTTACTGGGTGGGATTCTGCTAAATGGAAATTTAGGATGGTTGAGATAATGCATGATTCTATATTTTATTTATGCTTTCAGAAGAGGGATATGCCCAGCAAAAGCTGTAATGTAAACAAATTACCAAGGAGATGGATTAAAGTGTTTAATATGTTCATACTGACTTCAGAATACATATTCTGTATTAAAACAAGAACCTCCAAATTTAGTTAAAAACATCTTAAATTCATCTATGTACTTTTTTTATCCTCACCCAAAGACATTTTTTCATTGCTTTTAGAGGCAGGGAGAGAGAGAGGGGGGTAGAAACATCGATTGGTTGCCTTCTTTACATGCCCCAACCAGGGATTGAACCTGATACCTGGGTATGTGCCCTGACCAGGAATCAAACCCGCTAGCTTTCTATAGGATGACACTTCAACCAACTGAGCCAGACTGGCCAGGGCCATGTTATTTATTTTTAACAAAAGGACACCTGTGGCCCTGGCTGGTGTAGCTCAGTGGATTGAGTGCCAGCCTGAGAACCAAAGGGTCACCAGTTTGGCTCCTGGTCAGGGCACATGTCTGGGTTGCAGGTCAAGTCCCCAGTAGGGGGCGTGTGGGAGGCAATCACACACTGATGTTTCTCTCCCATTCTTTCTCCTTCCCTTCCCCTCTCTCTAAAAATAGATAAATAAATAAAATGTAAAAAAAAAAGGACACCTATAAATAAAAATAACCCAGAAACTGACAAAAAGTTAGAGTAGGAAAAGCTATCTTGAACAAATGCTAACAGAACAAAAGTACATAAGCAGTTAGTGTGAGATAAAATAGGCTTCATATTACAATTCATGTAATCTAAGAGATAACATTTATAAATGCTTATAGACGTCACTTTGGGAGACTTGAATGTATTTCTCATGAAGCAACAATTCAAATAGAAAATAGTATATAAGGGAATTTAAATAACACAATTTACAAGGTTTTTAAAACCCTTTTTTAAAAGAGGTTTTTATTTGTTTGTTTGTTTATTTTTAGAGGGGAAGAAAGGGAGAAAGAGAGGGAAAGAAACATCAGTGTGTGGTTGCCTTTCACACATCCCCTTCAGGGATCTGGCCCACAATCCAGGCATGTGCCCTGAGTGGAAATCAAACCAGTGACCCTTCACGTTGTGGGATGACACCCAACCAACTGAGCCACTCTGACCAGGGCTACAAGCTTTTTTGGAGATACGTGTAACGGAGAATACACACTCTTGAAAACTTGAATCATTAATTTGCAAAAGTTGGTTTTAAGCCAGTCCACAAAGTAAATCTTAATAAAATCTTAATAAATCTTAAATATTCCGTCACAGAGAGATAACATATATTAAAGCTCTTTAATCATTCTTTAAAGACTCAGCAAATATTTGTTCCTCTTTGTGTCTTTTGTGTGCGTGTGTTTTATCCTAGGAACCGCAGCAGTAGGGCACACAGATAAGATCGGGCGTTTGAAAGAACTCTGCGAGCAGTATGGCATATGGCTTCACGTGGAGGGGTGAGTGGAGGGTGTGGTTGGCTCCATGGGTGGCCTGCACATAGTGCTCCGGAGAAGTGGACATCCAGGTTCTCACTTTGTTATGACATTTGTCCCTGAGGGCTCTTTTGGGTTGTAGATAACAAGACAACCCAAATTGGCTTAAGTGAGAAGAGATTTTATTGGTTCGCATAAAAAAACAAAAACAAACACAACAAACACAAAAAAGTGTTAGGACTGGCTTTAGGCACAACGTCAGTCAGGACTCAGTGTGTCGCCCCTATTCCCCCAGTCACTTGCTTTAGCTCCTCTGTGCTGGCTCTGTCTATAGACAGACGTTCCTGTTACCATCCAAAGTAGCTGCAGAAACTCCAGCCTTCTTTCCAGGTTTGTGTCCAGTGGGTCAGAAATCCCTGCAAAAGTCTCATACCAATCACTGTGGCCAAGAAAAATGTAGTTTAAGTTATTTGCCCACTTCTGGGGCAGGTGGTGGTGTCTCCACCCAAAACTGAGGTCCGGTAGAGGAGACTGGGGTGGCTTCCCAGAAGGCCATTCAAGTGCTGCTAAGAGGAGAGAGGAAGAGGATGCAGGGCAGCCCTAGTTGTCCATCCATATCCAGCACGTCATGCAAGGGGGGTTTCATTCTATTTTATCCCTCTGGGGGAAAATGGTGACTGGAAAATAATAGTCGTGAAGGGTATAAGGCCTATTACGCAAGTAGGAGACATCCCCTGAAATACATTTTCAAGTTTTTCCTGCAATGTGTGTGTACTGCATTTTCTGTTACTATTGTAAAAGCTAATAACACAGCTGAGAGACAGCAGAGCCTCTTTCTTTCTTTTCTTTTCTTTTTTTTTTTTTTTTGAAAATACATACTTAGTGAATGAGCAGCAGTATGTTAATAATTCTTAGATTGGTGTTTTTTCTTCCAGTGTGAATCTGGCAACGTTGGCTCTAGGTTATGTTTCCTCTTCAGTGCTGGTATGTTGTTGATTTACTAAATATCGTGTTTTTAAGAAGGAATTTCAAATGCTTTACTCCCTGATGGCTTTTCACGGTTTTTATGAATGGAGGAGGGTATTGGGTTTCGTGTATTCTAACAGTCTAACAAAAAGCTGTTTTCTCTTTGGTAGGCCGCAACCAAATGTGATAGCATGACACTGACTCCAGGCCCGTGGCTGGGTTTGCCAGCTGTTCCTGCTGTCACCCTTTACAAACACGACGATCCCGCCTTGGTAAGCCTGCTCTCACTAGCAGGGAGTGGGGAGTGGCTCATAATCGTCACTGAGCCTGGGGCAAAAATACAGAAAAACAAAGGAAAAAGTGAAAAATTTCCTTAATGTCACTTCTGTGACTTTTTATTTTTCAAAAACTTTTTAACAGAAGTGAAATTGTGTCATATGTGCTTTTTCTGTTTACTCTTCCCATACTTCCCTGTGTGTATGAAGAACATTTTATTATATTTTATGATTGCATAATCTGTCACTTTAATACCACAATTTATTTAATCATTCTCCATTTATGAACTTTTAGGATGTTTTCAAATTTTTGTTCCTGAAATAATGAGCATATTTCTGTTTCAAATTATTTCCTTAGGATAGGTTCCCATAAGTGGCATTCCTGTCAGAGTAGTTAAAGCACACTGTCTAGAAGGTTGTAACAAAGTATAGTGATGGTTTTTGACAACGGACCACTTAGTGGCTCATGCAAAATAAGCTTTAAGTGATTCTTGCTATAACAGTTGATTTCTTGCCCAGTTGATAATGACCAAGTATTCGAGGATGATCAGAACAGCCTTGGAAGGGGCTGCTTCTTGAGTGGATAAGAGCTGTGGCTCTGAGATGTGACCCATCTATATTTTCACCCTGGTTTTGCCACATCTCAGACATGAAACCTTGAGCAAAGCAGGGTCCCTGAGTTAAGTTGCCTAGAATACTTACTTCATGGAGTTGCTGGATGATCAAATGAATAATGCAAGCCAAGTGCCTGGCATAGCATCTGACAAATACCAAGTGCCTAGTAAATGGTAACTAGATAATTCTAGTATGTGATTCCACTAGCTTTGGTTAATAAACTCATATTGGCTTCTTTAGACTTTAGTTGCTGGTCTTACATCAAATAAGCCTGCGGACAAACTCCGTGCCCTGCCACTGTGGTTGTCTTTACAATACTTGGGGCTTGATGGGACTGTGGACAGGATTAAGCATGCCTGCCAACTGGTGAGTAGAAATCTAAAGTTTAAATGAGTCATAAATTCTCTTTGGCAAAAGCAGTAAAAAATACTGCATTGATTTAGCCTCCATCCAGTACCTCGTTGTCTGGATTTTCTGTTTCATAAGCAAGCATATTAATAACATGTATACGTTTCTTGTTCAAAGTTCTGGGAGAGACTGCTGGGGTTGTCCCAGCATTTGTATCCAGATGAAATCAGATTAAAACGAATGCTGTTGTCAGCATGGGATGAGAAAAGAAGTCACAAGATGACAGCCGAGGAGTGGCAAAGAATGCAAGAGGGGCCGTGAATGTTCCCACTTGACTGGCTCTTGAGGATGAAGGGATGTGAGGGCGAGGGGCTGAAAATGGATGGCATGTGCACTTTTAACATCAGCTGGCTTGAGTTGCCTAATTGCAAGGCTCTGGGAAACAATTTTAATTCTGTTTCTCTTTGAGGTGTTCCAATTTTGAAAATTGTATAATTATGCTGTAGTTTAGAAAGCAAAAATGTTGTATTTATGCAGCTGGAGAACTGAGTCCTATCTAGTCTGAAAGCATGATGTCCCCTCCATACCTCCGTTTTCTTACCTGTAAATAGGCATAATGACATAACAAAAGGTCATTATGAGGACTTAATGAGTTGATGCATGTGAAGTTCTTACAGTAGTGCCTAATGATACAGTAAGTTATGCAAATAGGTTTAAAGGTAAATCTTCATTTTAAGTGTATACTTGGAGAATTGGACTTCCTCAAGTGTCTTTTTTATACTTAAGAAAAATTCGTATTTTCTTTTTTTTTTTTAATTCTTTATTTTATTGATTATGCAACTACAGTTGGCCCATTTTCCCCCCTCACTCCCCACCACCCTGCCCATCCCCTCCCACCCTCATTCCCCCTTTTAGTTCATGTCCATGTGTCATAAGTTCTCTAGTGTCTACATGTCCCATACTATTCCTACCCTCCCCCTGTCTATTTTCTACCTACTGTCTATGCTACTTATTCTCTAT
>PVIA01001622.1:0-264069 GCA_004024845.1 Tonatia bakeri
GGGGCGGGGAAATACAGTCCGGAACATTGTGATAAGTGTTCGCAGTGACCGGAGATTACTAGAATTAATGGGGAGATCATCACACTGGAAGGTATAACAATACTGAATCACTACACTGCACACTTGACACCAACATGAAATTGTATACCAACTAAAATGAAAAAATAAGTTAATAAAGCGAGTTCATGAGATAGTCTGATTACACCCAGAGAAGCTCGACTCAGTTTTGGACGCAAGGGGTGTGGCCTGATCTTTACATATTTAAAGCCAAACAGATACACGCGCGCCTGTGTGCTATCGCCAGGGCTTTGATTTCTCAAGAACAGATCTGTGTCTCCACCACCTTCTCGCCACTTCAGGAGTTCTCACGGATTGCCTGGATCCCCAGGCTCCTCACCCGGTCACTTCCCCGGGAATGGGTGCGTTCAAATCAAAGAGTGGAATTAAAATAAAACATATTCTTCCTGGGCTGTTGTGGCTAAGTAGATTGTGCACCTGCCTGCACACCAAAGGGTCACTGGTTCGATACCCAGTCCGGGCACATGCCTGGGTTGCAGGCCAGGTCCCCAGTAGGGGGTGCACGACAAGCAACCACACACGGGTTTCTCTCCCTCTCTTTTCCTCTCCCTTCCCCTCTCTCTAAAAGTAAGTAAGTAAAACCTTAAAAAAATTAAAACCCTTAAAATAAAAACATAAAAATAAAATAAAACGTATTCTGAGAAGAAAACACAGCTCCCAATTAGAAAGCCTCCCTTTCATATTTTGTGGAAATTTTGCAGATCACTGACCCCACCAATTTCTCAAAGTAGGTTAGTCTGAGACAAAGAGCTTGGAGGATTCGAGTTTCTTGCTTGCTAATAAGGCTTACGAGTGATAACCGTGGTTCTCAGTTCAGCAGTTGTTAGCCAAATCTGCCTACAGCAATAATCAATGTGAAGGGAGGGGAAGAGAACGCGCAAGAAAGAAGGAAAAAATCAGAGCAACAGTTTCTCGCTCTGACTCGGAGTCCGCACCCCACCTTTTCTCTTTCACCTTCTGCCCCGAGACGCCCACGTGTTTCTTCTAATCAGGTTTTATGCTACAAATTGTTCTTAGATCCTTAAAGAAACTCAACTGAAGGAGTATAATCTCTCTACTTTCAAGCCTTGAAGCATAGCTTTCCTTACTAAGTATTTTTTTTAAGGTCTATAAATAGAAATGGCTCGCCACAAGGACAAGTTTACAATTATTGATATTTTGTGCACCACTGTATGATAGCGCCCATCATGCTGTTTTGTGGGGATTTATTTATCACCTGTGTCACCATTTACAGTGTCAGCTCCACAGCAGCAGGGGCTAGACCTTTTTCATTTTTTTTAACTCCTCTCTAACTCCCTAAAGTGTGCTCGCTACATGAGCAGCCTCGCCGCTAAGCAGAGGCTTGTTGGAAATACCAGCTCTTGGGTGCTATCTCCAGCCTGCATTTAACGAGCTTCCAGGGAATTCCTGAGCAAGGAGCATACAGGGGAGCGGGAGAGGGAAGCACCACGCTAACCGTGCTCAGATCCCACCGTGGGAGTGGTGCTCAGGCCGTGTTTATTGTGTGACTCATTTACACGTGCATGACCGTGAGGTCCACGGCCTCCTTGGTGGAGGTTCCCAGTGAAAACTTTCCCCTTCCCTCCCCTGCACTTTGGAGAGCTCCTGGGGACTGAGAAATGGAAAGATGAGGCGAAATCAGCGCTCTTTGAGGATGCAGCCGTGTCCCAGGGGCTTATGGACAGCCCTGCCCCTGCCATCACCATGACCAGGCTGACCTCTGTTTCCTTCCCACAGACCCAGGAGGCACGGGGGACTGGGGCACACAAATATGTCCCCATGACCGTGGCACCAAGAGCAGGATTCCTCTTTCAAATCCTTTACCACATGTGTGTGTCATTCACCAGAGGAAGGACTGAAGAAAGCCTTTCACCATCCACACTCAACTGGTCTTTGAATCCAAGGCAGGTTCTGTGGCTCCTAACAGGACTGTTGTAACGTTATCTCCTCGGGATGCTTTTGCTCCATAAACACCTTGTGCCTCTTCTGCTGTTATCATGGGAGGGTACTGTAACTCCCTTACCTGCCAGCTTTTCCTGCGAAATTCCTCAAGGGCAGCTATCAAGCCATATTTATCTCATGGTTTCTCTGGGAGCCACCCAATCAGTGTTTGTCGACGCATCAGTAAATGCTTCCTTCCCTCATTGCCTTTGCTAAAGTCAGAAAATTTTCATCTACTACTTCTTCTGCTGTGACTACTGCCAGGACCACTATATTTATAACTCCATGGATAAAGACAGATGAGCAGTCTCTCTTTTTTGTTGTTGCTTTAGAGAGAGAGGAAGGGAGAGGGAAACATGGGTGCGAGAGAGAAGCATCTGCCATGCCTCCTGTGCCAGGCTGGGAATCGTATCCGTCGTGACCGGGGATCGAACCCACAACCAAGGTGTGTGCCCTGGTCAGGAATCAAACCTGCAACCCTTTGATTACTGGACGACACTCCAACCCACCGAGTCACACGAGCCAAGGAGATGAGCAGCCACTTACTGGCAGAGACCATGCCACATTTATATGCATAGCTGACTCCCACTAACAGACACTCTGGGTGCTCAGTAAAGGTTCCTTGAATGAACAGGAAAATGTAGCCTTTTACCCACACAATCTACACAACCATCCAAAGAAAGAAGTGTAATTGTCATCATGCCCTTCTAGAGATTTCCGGCACCAACTGGTTTTTAGACATTTTACTCTTTTGGGACATACATCAAGCACAGGTTACTTGACCCCAAACAGCGGGAGCCTTCTATATCGGACCCTGGACACGCGTGCCCTGATCTCACATGGCCACAGACCACTCTCAGTGTAAACGTGGAGACATGTGGTGTGTGTTTCACGATACATAGATCTTTCTCTGCTGTCCTGGAGACTTAACTCTACACGTATCATCACGTAAGGCTAGACAAGTGTCATAACGAGAAGCTTTTGAAACTCAGCCCATTCATCAATGGAGCCAAACATCTACATTACTTCTTGAAATGTTCGTTTGTATTTACAATTCAGAAGGTATAGAAAACATGACTGTACCTGGAAATCCTATGTATTTCATACCCAATGGAAGGTAGCTTGCCAGAAGTGATAATGCTGGGTTGTTATGCTTTAATTGGGAAAGAAATATGGGCCAAATGAGACTCTCTTCTCCCTATCAATTAGGGAAAAAATTAACCTTATGTTGATGGAGAACAGATTTCTTCTGCTTTTCTTTTGTTCCGCATGCTGGGAACTCCAATGGAGATGAAATTGCACTGCCCATATTTGGACTGGTGAATAAATTTTAGCTAGCATTTGATGATTTTGGTACAAGTGGCAACTTTAGGCTTGACAATTGCAACCTCTTCTTTCTGATACTTGGAAGAATACTGTAGTGAAAAAAAGAGAGAGAATCGAAGTGTTCATGTCACAGAGGTGATGCTGGAGGGGACATTCAGTGACCAAGAAAATGAACAGTCTATGATCCAGCTAAATGATTTTGAAAGCCTGAATCACTTGATTCAATATTTAAAATTTGATCAATTCTAAACAAAGGCAGGGGTGTTGTGCAAGCTTTTCATTCCATTTTCACTTCATGAACATTTTGATAATATAAGTTTGGTGAAAAAAATCTATTTTTTAGAATAGAATGTGTTTCTTCTCTAAGAAGTAATTTCCCATTAGTTTTTGAAGACTTAACAGAAAGAACGGATGTGTTCGACAGGGAAAAAATATCTTTGATAAAGTATTTGTGGAGTCAGGGATCTTCTTTGTGTTCTGGTTCTTATTTTATATTTGTTATTTGTCAAAACCCAGAAAAGCCCTGGCTGGTGTGGCTCAGTGGATTGAATGCTGGCCTGTGAACCAAAGGGTCACCAGTTCGATTCCAGTCAGGACACAGGACTGGGTTGTGGGCCAGGTCCCCAGTAGGGGGCGCATGAGAGGCAACCACACATTGACGTTTCTCTCCTCTCCTTCTCTTTCTCCTTCCCTTCCCCTTTCTAAAAATAAATAAATAAAATCTTTTAAAAATAAACCAGAAAAAATGTCAGCAAGCAATACACATTTTGAGAAGTAAGAAAGCCATGCTTTGGCTAACTTCTGCCATACCTTATTATTTTTTAAGTCTTTACCTTATTGGTTTCACATTATTATAAATGTCCACATTATAAAATGTTTCACATTATTTTTATTTTTATGGAGTTTATTATTCTTTTAGTTCTTCACATTAGTATTATTTTCAATTCTTTACATTTCTCCGTTAGGAAGCCAGCACCTATTTATTTACCTATATTGAGGTATTACCTGTAAGAAATTAGGGCTGACTTCTCACGTGAGCTGGGGAAATTGATTCAAATCAGAGGTCTACAAAGAGAGATGCAGGTGACACAGAGGTGCCAGGAAGATCTACTGGGGTGTGAAAGATATATTAAAGGGTATGACTATTCTTATTCAGTCCAATACAAAAGCCAAGCCTTGTTATTACTGAACATGTGGATCAGCACAAGGGCCCTCCCCATGGACTGACATGTCAGGTACTCACTCAGCAGGTGAGTGGGTTTCTGCCAGATCCCTGACTCACGCCTGGCAAGTCTCATGTTCCTGCTTTCAATGAGCTCGTTTTCTTTTTTAAAAATTTTATCAGTATTACTTTCTTTCATCTTATTTTATTGCTGTTCAATATAGCTGCCTGCACTTTCTCCCCCCTCTCCCCTCTCCCCCAGCCATCCTCACCTCCCTCCCTAGATCCCACCCCCGCCTTAGTTTTGTCCGTGTGTCCTTTAGAGTTCCCAGTGAACTGAGTTTCATAAATGGCCACGTGGCTAAAAGAAACAATTCCTGAAAAAACATGTGATGGCAAATATGTAAATCTACATGCACACACTAAAAAGACAGACGTCGACGGCCACGCCCGGAGATAAGGCGGATGTGGCAGTTTGGGAAAGGGCGCCTGGGAACGTGTTCACTGCTACATGATGCGGTCAGTCAGACGACACGTGCACACACGCAAATCCCCTGTCACGCGTGCACAAATGTACACCACAGACAAGAAACTTAGGGGACAAAATTTTTCTAGCCACTTTAAATTGTCACTTAAGTGACAATTTCAGTGGATTCCAGACCCATTTATTGAGTGTATAGAAATGTAACATCTTTTGATTAGTTTGCACAATGTGCAGAATGACAAAAAATAGGATGAAATTGTGTTAAATTTCAAAATCAAGTTCTGTATAATTGGTGGATGATATTGACAGCGTGCGGCAGATTTCTGTGAGATATTTTCCCACTGTGACGACCGTTGTAAGCAGATAATTGGGCTAAATTGAACTTAAAATAAGACGTTCACATTTCGTTAGACTTTTAAAGAAAAGGGATATTTCTGTTTTAGATATTCAGTAATAATCATAGGGCATTGTGAAAAGTTGGTTACACTTTCAATAAAAAAATATATCTTTTGTCTCATGATTTTTTGCTTCCCGTTCCTCTGTTCATTCCACTGTATACAGAACATGCAGACAGAACTATGACTGTGTGAATGATACACATTCCCAGGTGTATTTTGAGATTGGGTGAGTTTGTAGGTCAATGGCAAGTCTAAAGGGCAACAATATTCGACCTTACTTGATAGCACATAATATGCCTTCTCTGTAGGGTGGCACAGTATTATAAACTATAATTTATTGGTGACATTAAAAAAGTTACATTAGAAACATTTGGTCCTGAATACGTAGTTGATTTTTTTTTCCTTGTGTGGAGATTTATGTTACTAATTTGCTTAGAGAACATTATATAATCAATGCAAAATATTGTAAAACCATACTAATTGAGATTAATTAAGAAGAAAAGCCTATTTGCTTTAATAATACAACAGAGTCATAAACTTGCTTTAAAAGCAAGGCCGAGTCTGCTATTTGCTGCTACAGATAGTGACTTAAATTAAAGAGGCTCGGAAAAGGGGGTCGGCCTTCAGGATTTTCGCTTTGCATATACAAATAACTTCATTATTATATGCAAATGCGTGCCTCGTGTCGGAAATTTTCCCTTTAAATAAATATTCTTGCCTACCATTTTGTGCATGTCGATAATTTGCCCAGCAAATTGTTTTATGCGAAGATGTGTTTCATTCCAGCCGCAGCTTTAGTTATCACAAAATCTAGACAAGCAAAGTATAGACTATGGAGACTCGGTTGCACTTCTGTTGTCAGTCAAAAAACTGAAGGATTTATACCTTTTTCTTCTTCTGTGTTAAGAGAGAGGGGAGAGGAGGAAGGGGAAAGAGAGAGGGAGAGGAACATCGAGGTGAGAGAAACATCGATGTATTGCCCCTCACACAGGCCCTGACCGGGGATAGAACCTGCATCCTAGGCATGTGCCCTGACCGGGAATCGAACAGGCGACCTTTCCCTTTGCAGAGTAACTCCCAACCAGCTGAGCCACACGTGTCAAGGCCAAAGGATTTACATCTTCAATATCTGTTTCCAAGTATCTCCATCTCCTTCACGAACGTGGCCATCCTTGTCATACCCATGGCCCCTACCATTATACGAGGGATCTAGCTCTATTTTTTTTTCAACTAAACTATCTCTCTCTTTTTTTTTTTTTTACCTTACAAGACTGGTAGCTATGAAGGCAGGAAGTGGAGATCTTAAAAGGTCTCCAGAGATGATAGGTGTTGACTAAGCTGTTAAACAAGAGAATGGGGAGTTCTTTGTCATCATTCTGCGGGCGGCAGTGATGGATGCGAGAGGGAGGCTCACCATTGGTTTTAGAGAAACAAGACAGAGGCAAAGGTTGAGAGTAACTGCTTAGGTTTAGAAAAGGGGGTTAAGAAAAAAATGTCAACAGAATGACAAGGAACTTTGGTATGTCTCTGTTGCCTTCCGTTATGTTCAAGTTCACGTCAAGTAACCTGGGTGCTGAATTGTTTCCTGGTCCAATCCCGCATGGGGAGGGGCATTCCCCTTCTCCCTTGCTACAGAGAAAAGAAGGCGTAACATGAACTCCTGCAGGGGAATGGGATGCAGAAAATACCGAACAGGCTGAACACACTTAAAATGCAAGTTTGTCGTCCCTGAGGACAAGGCTACCAGCTCCCTCAGACGCAGGAAGTTAGTTCATCCTCGTAAAACTCTATAGAGAAGAGGTGTTGGGATCACAGATAAATATTTCTAGGATGCAAACAGAACCTGTTACTCCACACCTTGGAGTACTGGTATCACAAAAAACCTTATTTACATTTGGTATGACCTGACTTGTCCCAGTACCATTCCTAGTGTTCCGTGCCCCTTTCTCAGAGGACACGTAAAGGGTAGTGGAATCACTCAATTTGAAAAGTGGCCCAGGCCTTGACCAGTGTGGCTTAGTGGGTTGAATATCATCCAGTACAGTGAAAGGTCGCCAGTTTGATTCCCAGTCAGGGTACATGCCCAGGTTGTGAGTTCGGCCTCCAGTCGGGACACATGAGAGAGGCAACCAATTGGTGTTTTTCTCTTACATAAATGCTTCCCTCCCTATTTTTCTCCCTCTGTTCCCCTCTCCCTGAAAGTAAATAAATAAAATCTTTCAAAAATAAAAATAAAAATAAATAAATAACAAATGGCCCAGGATGGTTCAGAAAGCAGTCCGCCCAGTATCAGAAAAATCATTCTTCCCTTTCGGATGCCCACCTCGCCTTTATCTGGATGTGTCAGGCAGTGACTGACCGGTCCCTTACCTGGGGACGCCTGCCAGGTAGGTGATGGGTAACAGGAAGTCCTCAGGCCAGTGCGGCCAGCATTTGCTGTTGGAATGAAGTCCTCCTGAAGCACTGCCAGCAACCATCCTCAAACCTTGTCGGCTGGCAATGGCCTCCCCACCATACACTGTGTACCCAAGTTCATGGCCTATCCTGCTTGAAACATGTCTCTCTTGGTGTTTTTCAGGAACACCCCATCACCCTTCACTGGAGCATACACTTACACTGGCCTCCTCAGTGAAAGTCTTAGCTAGAAAATTCAATTTTCAAGGAAAAAAGTAGTCACCCAAATGCATTTTAAACATTAGCTAGAAGCCACCAAAACCCATTACCAATCCGCTAGAACACAGTTAAACCCCAGATTGATATGTGTTTACGACAGGTCTGGTGTCTAAAACTTTTAAATTGAGGGACGCTGACCAGCAAGAAATGTTCTCTTTTAGAGGCTGGGAGCAAATCCAAGCCGGCGCTTCTGTTTGCCTCCCTGAATGCTTTTAGGAAAATTCTCAACAGAAAGCAGCCAAGAGCTTGCCCTATTTATTCCCTGAGGCATTCCCCCTGGTTTCTTCACCTTCTGACTCAACTCTCTGCCCTCCTTCTTCATGCCTTGGATTCCGCCGAGACTTCTTCCCAAACCAGCCGCACCCTGGAGCCGAAAACACCGGCTTGCTGGAGCTGAATGCCTGGCTTCTCGACGCAACTAAATGAATGGCGGTCCGAAGTTACTGCATGTGCTATAGATTGGTGTCAAAGGGATCAAATGTGTCATCTTCTCACTGTAGAGATTAGAGTTTTTTTTACTCTACATTCACGGTTTAGTTCATATGTGGCTGAGGCTGAGGCTCTCACAGAATTTCACATAGGACAATAATGTATAGTAATAGGTATGTGGGCTTCAGATCCAGATAGATGTATGTATATTTTTAAAGATTTTATTTATTTAGTTTTAGACAGAGGGGGAGGGAGAGAGAAAGAGAGAGAGAGAAACATAAATGTGTGGTTGCCTATCATGCGCCCCGCACTGGGAAATCTGGCCCGCAGACCAGGCATGTGCCCTGACTGGGAATCGAACCAGTGACCCTTTCATATGATTTGGTTCGCAGGTCGGTGCTCAATCCACTGAGCCACACCAGCCAGGGTACATAAACATTTTTGAAGTGAGAAATTACACAGAAAGAGGAAAGATTAGTGATTTCTAGTGCGTAAGGAGGGGTGTGAAGTGGAGGGAAGCGGGAGGGTGTCGCTGTAAAAGGGGAGCCTTGAGGATCTTTGCGATGCTAGAATGTTCCGTACCTTCACTGGGTCGATGTCAACATCCCAGTTGTGACATTGTAACACGGTTGTGTAAGAGGTCACTACGGTTATATGGCACATAAGGATCGCTTTGCTTTCCTCCTTACAGATATATGTAAATTTACAATTGTCCTCCACCAAAATGTTTACTTAAGACATGTGAATGACATTAAAACCCCATTGGGTCCTGGAAGGGGAAGTGCTGCATTGTGAAACGTACCCCAGTAACCACCAGGTGCCCCGTCCACGACTGACTCACTCTCTCAAACCCCCCATTGCTGTGAAAACGTTAGGCGCAGATTATTGATGAAATCAATCATAATTAATCCCTTCGGTGTTCACACAGTCGTAGTTTATGCTTCCTGAGGAGCTCCCGTCTAATGTGACGTTAATGGAGATGGAAAATAGTGAAATGATCCTGAATTTATGGAATAATGTACACTGATCCTACATCATACGGTTTTCTGTCACAGAGAGGTATCTGTGGCTTTATAAAGCCAGACTGGGAAGCTCCAATAGTTCATCAGCATGAGTTCATCATTGTGATGAATTTTATATAAATTGCATATAAATTCTCTGTATGATACCATAACAATGGGCACATGTCATGATACGTTTGTCCGAACCATCAAGGGTGAACCCTAATGTGACCTATGAACTTTGAGTGATTGTGATGTGTCCATGTAGGTTCATCCTTGGTAAAAAATAATAATAATAAACAAATAAATTGTTAAAAACATGCTGGTATATGATGCTGATAATGCAAAATTATTCATGTGGGAGCAGAGGACATAATGTGAAATCGCTGTACCTTCCTCCCAATTTTGCTGTGAATCTAAAACTTCTCTAAAAAGATAAAGATTTCATTAAAAAAAAATTTACCCAGCATTAAGAATCCATAAATAATCTCTTGCTTTTGTAGTCAGTTACTTTTTGACAAAGGCACTGAGAAATGGAGAAAGAATGGGTTTTAGAAAAAAATCAGAGCAGCTCTGTCTCCCTACGAAAGAGTCAAGATGAGTGTCATTCTCAAAAACAGACTCCAAAGGGACCGTGGGCACACATTCTAAGCTTTTAAAACTATGAGCATCTTAGAAAGAGTATTGGAGTAAATCTCCGTGAACTCGGCAATGGTTTCTTAGCTACAACAGCAAAAGGGTAAAAAAGGATAAAAGCACGCCACAGGCAGGGAGGACATTGTAAAATATACGATTGTCTAACACCGAGACTAACACAAAATAATATGGGAAGTGTAACTGAAAGTTGTTTTAATTAAAACAAAGAAAGAAAAGAAACAAAAGAGGACCAGTTTCCTTCAGCACTTTGATGGGAGGTCATCTCAGCTGAAGAGCCGAGTTCAGGGCCCCAAGTCCAACTCTGCACGTCATCACAGGACACCGCGGAGAGTATCTCCCCGCAATGCACGAAAAGGGCGCTTTCCCGTCTAGTTTAAAATAATGTTTCCCATTTCCTTCTGATGCTTCACCAGTGGCATCTTTAAATGTCCATATTTCTACCGACCGTCTTCTTTATGCCAATTTAGGCATTTTCAAGATGATTCCGGCTCCTTCGGCCAAGTCTCTTCTTTACTTCTGGGTCCTCAACCAGCAGATTCCTGAATCCTGTGCTCCCAGGAAGAGTTTGTCCGAGGTCAGAAGACGCTATATGCTTCAGACACGGCTGTTGATGGGGATTTAAAATGGTAGCCGCAGCTTTCTGCTCAGAAAACACTTTTAAAAACATGTATCCACCCAAAAAATGTGAACGTGAATGTTCGTATCGGAATGATACTACTCTATAATAACTCCAAATTGAAAATAATTCAAATGAAAATTCTCGTGAATGGGCAAACAAAATGTGCTGAGTGGAATTCAGTAATAAAATGGCCTGCAATACTGATACACTTGGATTCTTGATGTGTGTCCTATAGGCTTGTGGGCGGCACTTGTCCGTTTGGGAAGATCCGCGGCGCTCTCAGATTCCTGTGCCCTGAAATTCTTCCGTCTCACTGCAAACGGCTTCTTTAGGCCCTGCTAGAACTGAGGGGTGGGGAGATAATACAGCAAAGAGAGGCTCGAGGAAGAGAAGTAGAAGGGACTGGAGAGTGTCGGTTTTCCTTGACGCAGACGGGAGAGCTTCCACGCTGTCTTCGTTAGAGCCACGAGGAACTTCTTGCTGAGTGCGTGCTGGGTTTCGGTTACGCGGGTCAGGGGCAGAGATTAACAGGCAGTCGCCACAGAGGCCATCTGAAAGGCCCAGGATGCTGGGGCCGCAGCCGTCTGCTCCGTGCTCGCTTTGGGGACATACCCAAGGATGGGATGCTCTCCGCCCTGCGCCCGGGTGCGAGAACAGAGCGCTCCTGGAAAAATGACGCATCCTCCGTGAAGTTCAAAGCAAAGACAGGAGGGAGGGTAACAGGTGGTTTTTATTGTTTTATTTTCTGCCCTTTTGAAAAAGGATTTCACCTTATTATGTATTCTCAGAAACAGCGGCCGTGTTTATTATGAGTCTTTGTGTTGTTGTTTTTAATACACAGAAAGGCAATGTTCTGGATGATGGATTGCATTCTAAACACCACTAGGCTTCTCCTTACGTGCTGGTCACTGTAAACAAATGCTATCTAAGTGTTCATATCCATTTTTTTTGTAAATAAATATTTCCTGTTATGGTTAATGCTGTAGGTATCCAGTCTAAGAAACCCGCCCTGAGGATATTCTTTCTTTTTTCTAAATTTTTTTTTATCATTTTACCTTTCATTACAGTCTTTTCATTCAGGGTGATGTGGGTAGTTTGGTTTTCAGTAGAGCTCACTTAAAACTTCAGTATTTTTCTTACCTATTTGAATCCACTTAGCAGCATAGTTATAGTAAGCTGTTTTTAGAATAATTCTCATGTTGGTAGATTTCCTTGAATCTTGCCTGTCTCCCTCCCCCCTCTGCCCACACCCCGTCTCTCTCCAACACTTATTTGGTCATTGTACTAAATGCATACTATGTTGAGTACTTATTAATATTCACAAGCATCCTATAGAGAAGGGGCTAATTTAATTATTACTATTTTTTTAAGAAAAAGAACTGAAGACCTAGAGAATTTCAAGGTCTTTGGACATAAACCTATCCAGTGGGGAAGTCAGGCTACAAATGCATACAGCAGCATCCCTTCAGAGGCGCCCCCCCTCCAAACCCTGGACTGAATTGGGACGTCTAAGTTCCTATAATAAGATAAATTATACACGTCAGTGATATTTGTTATAGAAAGCATTACTAAAACCCAATGTGAACGGAAGAGGCTGATTATAACAGATGATCACCCCAGCGGTTTCTCAGATCACCTTCCCTCCCTGTTTACCGAGGTTAATTACAGCCCTTTCCTGTGAGGTGCTGGCACCGGACGGCTGCTCCCGCAAGCAGGAGGACTCCCGCCTGTCCTGCGTGATCACCGCGTTAATGTAATAAATACATCCGCAGAGCCCTGAAACAGAAATCGGAACCGGAGCGCCAGGGAGCATGAAAAACAGCAGAGTGCCAATATACCGTGTCGATGCTTACAATGATGGGCTTTTAATATCAGGATCACCGAATCGCTGTTCTATACGGAATGACGTCTGCCATCAGCCTGGCGGAATGGCTCAGCGGGCTGGAATCCCTTAGCGCTTCCCCACACAGCTCAGGCCACAGGAGCAGTCCCTGGTTGTCCCAGGGCCCAGGGCCGTGTGTGGGACTAAGGTCCAGGCTGGTGGTACAGGACAGCTTCCTGAGGACTACAAGGATTCCAGGCCTACTTTGTTTAGCCCGCCCCCAAAGGGTTGTTTTGCAGAAATGCCTTTAGATTTCATTTATGGTATTAATTTACTTATTTTTATTAAACACCTTGCGGGTACACCAGTTAATAAGATTATACAGGCTTCAAGGCTACATTTCTATGGTTGTGTGATCCGTATTATTACATGAATAAAGGTGTGGCACATGCATACGATGGCAAACTACTCAGCCGTGAGAAAAGCTGAAATTCTGTCATTCGCGGCAACATGGACGGGCCCTGAGAATATCATGTTTTAAAACCGGCGCTGAAGGAAACTCCACAGTTACACTAATGGAGCTATCTCAAAGGACTGCTCTTTTTTTTTATTATTATTTATTTATTTATCTTTAGAGAGGGAAGGGAGGGAGAAAGAGAGAGAGAGAGAGAGAAACATCAATGTGCGGTTGCTGGGGGCCGTGGCCTGCAACCCAGGCATGTGCCCTGACTGGGAATCGAACCTGCGATGCTTTGATTCGCAGCCCGAGCTCAATCCACTGAGCTACACCAGCCAGGTCGTCAAAGGACTGCTCTTGATAGAGAAGGGCCCACATGTATGAAACTGGATGTTTCACAATTGAATATTTATTTTTTAGGTCAGATGGCTATTCCTCAAAGTTTCTCCCTGAGCCTTTCTGATCATAAAACCGAGTTTACAGCTATAACCCTGGATTTCCCTGCAAATTTAAAATATAATCTATTGTTCCATTACTATCTTCCCATTCTATTGACGAAAGGGCGGGGGGGGGGCAGCCAAAAAGAACTTGAAAGAGAAACACTGAACAAACAATCCACCCCCAAGTTCAAACAAATCAACAAAGAAACCAACACACACACACATACACCCAGGGCTGGTCCCACTAGCTGGATGGAATATGCATGCATTCTCCTTGTGTCGTGAGTCCAGTGGAGTTTGAAATATATTACGCCCTCCGATCAAATTTGCATCCAGCCCCATTCTGTGCATCCCTTTAACACGGGACCACTGTAAGGGATATTACATCTTGTAGAAGTCACCACGGACAAGAAGACGCCCCTGAAAGTTCATAAACCACCGAATGTGCCTATTTCCGTTTCCCATAAATTAGAGCACGCTTTCCTACTGAATTTTGCAAGAAGGAAAACAGACTCCCTCCTGCCGCTGTGGGGAAGTAATGTTAAATCTCCCTTAAGATTCACTTTGGCTTCTTACGGCTGAATGCTAGTACCTTTTTATATGCAATTTTACTTCATTTAGTCTTTAAGGTTGTGCCTGAGGTTAGTTTAAAAGGTTAGTTAAATGTTAATGGATGTTAATGCTGCAATTAAATTGTTAAATCAATTGAAAACTGTGGCTCAGGCTCTCTCTGCTTTAGCAGCAGGCCGGGCTGCATGGGCGTATAAATTAAGAGCTGTAAATCTAGTGAAGTCTAATTAGAGACCAAATTTCTCATTTATCTTATTTTCACAGGACTGTAAGCACTGATAGATAATCAACGCAGGGCTCAAACTTTTTAACATTAAAAAACTATTTTATCTATTTCAGGATTCAGGTGACTGATTATAATTCAGATCCAATTACTGTAAAAGGTCATATGTGAAATGAAGTCCCTTTCAGACACTCTAAGTTTTCTTTCACAAGTCTGCAGACAACCCAGGAACATATCCCCAAAAGCAAATATAAACACATTATTCACAACCAACTTGAACGGCATCTTGGATGGAGCGACCTCTGTGCTACATACACAGACCCTTCAATAGACTATGGTGTCAACCAAAAAGAGTAAAGACAGATTTGGATTCTCTGTGGCAGATTCATCAGGGGGCAAAACTTAGCCTTGATGGATGTCTAAGGTGAGAATTTTAAATTGTCGTTTCAAATCGGCTGCTGCTGTCTCACTTTACTCAAAGCGTGCGAACACTAATGTATAGAGTCCACATGGAAGGGTTTGTCTGAGCTTCATCGTTCTGAGTTCACTGCTGCGAAATTCCTCTGTATGACTCAGCCCCAGTTCTACTATACTTGATCAGGTTTGTAAAAATCCTCTTAATTATGGCTCTTAATTGGGTGATCTAACAATAGCTTTTTTACAATTTTATTTATTGATTTGAGAGAGAGAAAAAGAGGGAAAGAGAGTGGTTCCACTTACGGATGCATTCACTGGTTGATTCTTGCATGTGCCCTGACTGGGGATGGAACCCGAAACCTTGGTGTATCAGGATGACACTCTAACCAACTGAGCCACCTGGCCAGGACTCTAACCATAGCTTCTGATACAAATACTGACAGGAAGACATGTTAGTTTGCACCTAACCAACAAAGTTAAATATGGCCTTTCCACAAAAGAGGTATTCACAAGTTTTGGTTTGCAAACCTGTCCTTTTATTTTTATTATTATACAGATCTTATGCAAAAATTTCATTTTCCTTGATTGCTGATTTCTTCAATAAATATCTTCTGCCCAGAAAAACACTACTTTAGGAGAACAAGTTATTAATGGTTCTTCAACTAGAAGCTCCCTTTCCTCTAATGAAGACTTAAGCCACGTCCCCCCCGTGTTAGCTTCGAATCCCAGCATTGATTGAACCACAGAGGAGACTGTGAGCGAATCCCTGAGCAGACTGAATGTTCTGAACTTCTTGCTTCCTTAATTTTGTCGTGTATTCAGATCTCCTAAAACCCTTGATCATAGACTGTAGAAAAAATACCACCTTAGGTCACCTGCCCCCTGAGTAAGTGAAAAGAAGTTCTATTTTTTTTTTTTACCCTTAAAGGAACACTAATTTCCTGACAGCATGTTTGTCTGTTGTTTACAAGCATTCCAAACTTTATTTTTTAATGATTTTATTTATTTATTTTTAGAGAGGGAAACAGTGGAAGAAAGAGAAGGAGAGAAACATCAGTGTGTGGTTGCCTCTCACATGCCCCCTACCGGGGACCTGGCCCACAACACAGACATGTGCCCTGACTGGGAATCGAACCTGTGACCCTTTGGTTCCCAGACCAGCGCTCCACCATTCCAGCATTTTTTGGCAGGGGTGAGCTACCTACCACTCTGCTTGTAGAAAGAGGCTGAAGTCTTCAACTACCCACCTCGACCAGACAGCCGCCTGAAGGCTTTTACTGAATGATCCACTATTGAAGCCTAAAATTGTACTGTGAAACATAAATTGTTTTCAATGACAGATGTTTTTTACCCGTTGCAAATGCAAACATGTTTCAAGTCCTACAAGCCACTCTCAGTCACTGATGCAACAACGTGAAGCTGGGATCCCACTCCCAGCTGAGTAGGGGAGGAGGGAGCCACAGGGCTCCAAAGTCTCAGCTCCAGACGCAGCACACAAGTGAGTTCGAGCCCAGCTCTTTCACGTAAGTGTGAGGGTGCCCAGCAGGTCCCCCCTAGCCTCGCTTGGCTGTTTCTCATCTGTTTCTTGGCCCGTCTCCATCCGTATTCCCCTGGCTTTACATCCTGTCTGACCGTGGACAACTGGCATGTCTTGGTATTTTTAGCTCTATTCTGACTCCTGATCCCTGAATACCTTTATTTGACAATGCTCATGACAACTCTACTTCAAATCACTCATTCCTTTGTTCATTCGTTGTTGAGCGTCGGCAATTGGCCAGCCACTGTTCAGGGCTTAGAGGCTCTATAGTGAGCAACAGAAGATACTTGCCTTTTGACACTTACATTAACACACAAGGTGGAGAGGACGATGAGGAGGATGAACTTCCAGCAGCAAAAGTGCTAAAAATGAGTTGTATTGAGTAATGAGTCCTGCCCTGGCCAGGTCGCTCAGTTGGTCAGAGCATTGTCCCTATACACCAAGATTGTGGGTTCAATCCCCGGTCAGGGCACATACAAGAAGCAACCAATGAATGCATGAATAAGTGGAACAACAAATTGATGTCTCTCTCTCTAAATCAATAAATAAAATATTACAACCTCAAAACGAATGCAGTCCTTACTTGTTCCTGATGAATAAATGGACAACGCTAACGCCACTGCGTGTGAAGCCAGAGACAGGTTCACCTCCAGCACAAGTTGTAGAGAACAGCGTGCAACCAGCTGGAGGCCCACGCTACGCAAAGGCCCACAAAGTGCACGTCTCGGTAAAATCTCTCCATAGGCACAGTTTGATTTTCTGTAGCGATAGAGTTGCCTCCGTTAACTGGGGTGATTAAAAATCCCTTAGCTGGAGGGCTGGTGGAGGAGACGCTGGCACGTGTTAGACACCCGGCACAGCAGCCGCATCCTTCCGACAGCGAACCCAAGGCAAAGTAACCACACACCTACGGCTGCTCATCTTTCTGCTGTGTAACAAGAGCCAACAGTCCAGACACGTGCGGCGCCCTCGGCTTTTCTATCTTCCCACGTGGGCTCTGCTACCTCTGCGACTTCTGAACAGAGTCAGAAACCTGAAACATTATTACGATAGGCCTTGCTAGGTAGAACGATCACACGCATGGCTCCTTGGGGGGAACGGGATTGAAGGGCAGTTGAGTGTTTTGAGTTTGTTCGCGCTCTCATCGAGCCTGAATTTGGACGTCAACAGAAACTCCTGTGTTTGTCCTTTCTTGTGAGTCGTCATCGGCAGGGTCCAGGCTCAGAGTAGGAACCTAAATTCCCTCCAGCCATTTAAGGGGAGGCGGCGGTGCGGTCTGAAGCAGCCACCCACAGGCTGTCCTGACAGAGGTGATGTGAGGAACCCCATTACTTTTATGGGCTTGACCTGGCCCCTCATAAAGACTTCCTCTGTGATGTCTCAGTACAGTAGGAATTCTGAAGACCCCCAGAAAGGGAGAGTAAACCCTTCCGGCTTGTCTTTAAACTTGACCCCAAGGTGTATATGTTTATTGGCCTCCTTAACCCCATGTAACCACAGCTTTTATGAATCAGGAGCATGGGTTGTGACAAAGGGTAATTTGTCACCGGTGATGATGTCATTGTTATCACCTACACTGTTGTGGACTATGTCTGTCTAACTCATTGCACAGCAACGTGCCAGCCACTCTGAGGGACAGCAGACAAGTGGCCCCTGTTGGCAGTTCGCTGAGGCCCTATCGGGGACCAAAGATGAAATTATTCACCATTATTCACCAGTTTTGTGAAGGGGAGGGGGTTAGGGTTAAACAACCATAGAACAAGACTCTTAGAAATCAGGCCAAAGTTCCTAGGCCTCATTTTCTTTATTTATTTTTTAAAGGTTTTATTATTTACTTTTTTTAGAGAGGGGAATGGGAGGGAGAAAGAGAGGGAAACATCAATATGTGGTTGCCTCTTGAGTGTCCCGGACTGGGGACCTGGCCTGCAACTGGCATGTTTCCCTGACTGGGAATCGAACTAGCCACCCTTCGGATCACAGGCTGGTGGTGCTCAATCAACTGAGCCATACCAGCCAGGGCCGGAGGCTTCATTTCCGATTCAGCACACATATCGGAAGACCTTGGCTCAGGTCTCCAAGGTCTCCTAAGACCTTGGAGAGAGTTCTTTGGGTTTGGTTTGGGAAATTGAATTTATCTATAATATTACAGTTCTTATTTTCTTTCTTTCCTTCCCTCCTGGTTTAATTAAAAAAAAAAAAAAAGTACATCGAGAAGGAAGATGGGGTGGGGGAGGGGATGGAGGGTCTTGGGGAATTGCAACAGACGAGGTTAGCGCACTATGTCTGGGGTCTCAGCATTAGCTCCCCTCCCCCACCCCATTACCAGAATACTAGGGAGCCCAGTGGGCATCGCACACAGGCAGGAGACTCAAGAGGCATCATTTCTTTGTAAAAGTTATCAGTCCGCCCACCTTCCCAGCAACACAGCCCATCTCGGGCTCCCTCAGAGAGGACTGAAGGGAGGTGGTTAGTGATTGCCCCCTTTCTTCCTTCCTTCCTTCCTTCCTTCCTTCCCCTGAGTGCCCGCCCCGCCCCCACCCCACCTCTGGCTGCCCAGGCCCAGTTTGTTGCTGGCAGCCAGGAGCCTCAAACGTTCCCCACCCCCGCGATCCGACTGTTTTCAAACAGCCTGGGCTCCTGTGAGCCTCCCCAGCTGTGACTAATAGTGCACGAGAAGGGGGAAAGAAGCTTCTGGAGCCTGCGGGCTTCAGACAGGCAGGCTCTGGGGGAAACAAGAGAAAGCCATTAACTAACCACAGTGTTATCTCGATTCTCTTGGAGGGACGAGCTGGGGACGCCTAATGAACTCGTCCTAACGTTTGAGACTGAGCGCACCTCGGGGACCTCTCCCAGAACAAACACAGTGACGGATCAATGCGTGGTTCCTACAGCAAGACCAAAGGTTACTCACTGCTCTGAGGAATTCGGGGATTAGCAGATCTCTGGGACGGGCTTTCTTTCTCTCCTTTAAAAAACTGTAACTTTTCCTGGCCTAAGAGTGGGAAGTGGACAGAGGGCGTGTGGGGGCGGGGGGGGGGGAGGGGGGCGGAGCTTGCTTAAACATACCGCTCTTGAAGATCATTAATATAGAAGGCGCTACTGGGAGACAGAAGAGGATTTCTTTCCATCCTTTGTATTTTTTAAAAGATTTATTTACGTTTTAGACAGAGGGTAGAGGAAGGAGAGGAACATCAGTGTATGAGAGATACATTGAATGGTTGCCTCTCACACACCGCCACCTGGGTACCTGGCCCACAACCCAGGCATGTGCTCTGACTGGGATTCAGACTGGTGACCTTTCAGTTCTCAGTCCAGTGCTCAGTCCACAGAGCCACACCAGCCAGGGTTGATCACAGCTCCATTTGAGAGGTG
This sequence comes from Tonatia bakeri, assembly GCA_004024845.1. Classification (NCBI taxonomy): domain Eukaryota; kingdom Metazoa; phylum Chordata; class Mammalia; order Chiroptera; family Phyllostomidae; genus Tonatia; species Tonatia bakeri. The sequence continues at coordinate 19,607 of PVIA01001622.1, forward strand.
GTGTTGCTTCATGCAAGTTAGAGATTTCAAATGAAATCATCCAGCCTGCAATTCCTGTGTTCCCACTGAGCCAAGGTCAAGGTGCGGGCAGATGGGGCTCCCCTTTGCAAGTTCAAGAATCCCCGCCACGATCCGGACATTCTCAAACGGTGACTAGGCTTCCTGGCCAAATCCTCCAAACTGTTCATTTTCCAGAGGGCTTAACTGCACCAGTTATCATTTGGAAGAATTTCTTGATAAGAGGCGATTACACAGTAGAAAATTCTTAGGGTGTCACTGCGTAATGCCTGACATTGGAGTGTGGTGTTACCCTGGAGGGAGGTCACTGGAGACCAATGTACCCTGTAGAAAACTGGTTTTGGATTCCAGAACAGAAAGGAAGGAAAGGAGGGGTGGAGGGAGAAAGACAGAAAGGAAGAAAGAGAAGAAAAGAAAAAGAGAAAGAAAGTGATGGATTCAATCAATGCCCCAATTCAGGAAAATTGTTTACATCAGATTCACACTTGAATCTTGCTTAGCTTTATTTTTACAGAAGACTTTCCTTTTTATTAGGTCCCAGAATTGTGTTCTTTTTGGTGCTGTCAGCCAGTGTGTGTGCTCATATCACGGTAATTTGGCAATCCGCTCTTGGTAAACGGAAGTGAAAGCAAGCTCTCTGTCCCCCTGGTATCTCGCTCTGCAGGATTTGCAAGTGTTCTTCGGAATCTCCATCTACGCAGAGGTCCTTGGACGTGCGAAGCAGCTGTCTGTGAGAAGGATTTGCCGAGAACAGCCCTCCTCACTGCCTTGTAACCACTAGTCAGCCAACCTGCTGGGCAAAGCTAATCACTGGAGAGTGGTGTGATAGGCAGTTAATATTTCTGCAAGAACTCACTCCATCAAAGCCGTAAGATGTGCACACTCTGACCCAGCAATTCCAGTTTTTTCTCAGAAAATAATCAAGGATCTATGTCGAACTTCACTTACGGGAATATTTATTGCAGCAGCAATCGTATTAGAAGAAGCTTTTCCAAACTACTTACGTCCCTGTCTGCGTTAGAGAATTGCTATCTTGCAAAGGTGCTTCCCCCCTCCCCTTTTATTTAATACCATGGACTAGCTAAGCAAACAAGTGCTTCTTATTAAGTAAAACATGAGAAATTTAGGCAAGTCTCCCTTGAATCATTGTGGTATACTAGTCGATCCAGTCTGCCATAACAAGATACTGCAGTCTGGTTGGCGTAAACAACAGAATTCATTTCTCACAGTTCTGGAGGCTGGGAAGTCCAAGTTCAAGGTACTGGTAACATGGCTTTCATTCTAAGGCCTCTTGGCTGGGAGGTGGCCAGCATCTTGCTGGGTGTGCATATCTCTTCTTCATTGTACTTTTGTAGAGAGCTGGGGAGGGAAGAAGGGGGTAGAGAGAGAGGTGGAGGGGGAGAGAATTTTTTTTTGTATTTCCTTCTTATAAAGATACTAACATTCTCAGGTCAGGGCCCCACTGTTGCGACCTCACTTAACCTTAATTACTTCCTTAGAACCTCCTTCCTTCCCGCGGCACAGCCCCACCAGAGGTTAGGGCTTCAGCATATGAATTTGGGGGTACACAGGTATTCAGTCCAAGTATTCCTGGTTCATGGAGGTTTTTCTTAGGAGACATCCTTCTGGATAAACAGGTCACAGCATCTCACAACAGGATGTTTAGTTAGGCCACAGAAACTTCACATCGTTAGCATAAAGCAAGCTGTCCTTGTCTTTTATGCATCTGCAGTTGGAGGTTCCAGGCTCTTCCCCTAACTGGCTGTGTGACCGGAAACGAGGCCATCACCTTTCTAAATCTTCCTTCCTCCAACTTTGAAAAGAGGGGACTAAACCAGACGTCTTCTCAAGCTTCTTTTTAGCTCTAAACTTCACACCTCTGGGATAGTTTCTTGTACACAATGTTCTCCCACCTGTGATACTGCCGTCAGAAGTTTCATAATAAAAGAACGTATTTGATGAAATTTATGGCTATGGAAGTTGCGCGGACAGATAATTTATGCACGCGGACTAACTTCCTCACCTGGTTCGTTTATACACGTTTTTCTGGATTGTTTTCACATTCACCAGAATCAACCACAGAGAATTTTTTAAAAATTCCATCCTTGAAGTTGGAAGCCCATGGAATGAAATATCACTCAAATTTAAAGGAGAAATTGGATCCATATTTGGAATTTCAACAAAAACAGGAACCAGGAGGAACATTCCAGGGAAATAATGTAATTCATTTTTATGGGTAGAATATTAGCAAACATATTTCAAAATCGGAGCCTTCTTACTACTTTTTATGTTTATATTTATGGCCTAGCAATTTCCCCCCAGCAGGCGGTCAGACAAAGGCTGGTCTGTCTGAAGAACTCCAAGGACCAATTCTATAAACAAGTTGGTAAGGACACAAAAGAAAAAAAGGGGGAAAGTATAAATATCCGATTTTGTGTCAACAGGTCTGTAAAAATCTCAAGGGTTAGAGGTTATCAGCTTTGGGTGGACTCCCGGGTTATTCTTCTGTTGGCTAGATTTATAAAAGAATAAACCACTGATGGCTTTGTTGGAAGAGTGGAAACAATCAGCCTCAGGAGGGGCTGTAATTCAGCAGTTGAATAAAATCATCCCTTGAGTCAAGAGTTCAGAAAATGCTCCAAGATTCTCTGAGACCAAAGTTTCTATCCAAGTGTTTGGTATTTTAATAAGTAATTACCTTAAGAGACACTCATTAAACAATTTCCACTAATAGAGAACCCACTGGGCTTTGACGGCTCAACTTTCCAAGGTCTTCTGGGTGTGTCTTTCCACGTAGCCTTTTAAAATGTTTTGTAAATCAATTTTCCTTCCTGCTTCTCACGGCACCGTCTCAATGGGGTGAATACAATAAAATTCCTGGTCTCAACATACTCCGGGCTGGAGGCAATGTAATTTCAAGCTACACTAGACTAAGTTGGATTTGAAGAGAGTTAAGGGTTAGAATCAATGACAAAACAAATAAACAACAAAACAAGCATTTCCATAAACGGGGAAACACGTTAATTTTAAGGATGAGGAAACATCAGGAAACAGTGCTCGGGAGATAAAGCTGTTTCTGAAAGAATTGTAACTTGGACAATTATCCGGAGAAATGAGCCTGGGTAGTTAACCCATTGGAGAGTCCCAAGATGAAACAGAAAATCTGTATTTCATTATCTGAGTACGCCGTCTCCATAGCTTCCACTTTACATATAACTAACTACCAGCTTTTTGATTTTATCGCCTGTAAAACTAGTCAAATATGTCACGATAAGCTTATACTGTGGAGATTGGGAGAAAGAATCCAACACCATGGACTTAACTGACTTCAATCTCTCTTTATATTATTCTTTCTTACTTTTATCCCTGACATTTATTACTAACTGATACTTTCTTGTTTATTTATTTTCTGGGTTTGACCATTTCAATGTAAATTTTGTGAAAGCAAGGTTCTTTTCTGCTTTGTTTACCCCTATTCCCAAGGCCTCTGTTATTCCGTGGCATATAGTAATTTCTCCGAGCAAATTTGATACAGGAGTATCAAATGAATGGATGGATGAGTTTTATTTGCCCTAGTTTGCTTGGGGATAGCCCTGCCTACCTGAGAGCTGTCTGGCGCACACAGTAGGCAATTTTAAATGGCTTACCTAAGAAGTCAAGAAATACCCATTCTTTCCCTTCCCCCTTTACTCTGCATATTTTTCTCTTGCAATTAATGAGCCAAACACAAGTTCTCCTGACTTGAACTTTCGACATCTCCCACTCTTTTCCTCCATATGAAAACACATCTGCAGAAAATGTGCCTGGGAGGCCTTGATTCCCAACCAACCCCCACCCACTTCCTTTCCACAAAAACCACTGTTGCGATTCTGTGATTTCTTTTCTCCAGGGCACGTCTCTCTTTCTCCTGGCGGTTCTGTTTACAAGAAAGAGATAACCGTGTGAGTTGATGTTTATGTGTGTTGTTTTTCTTCATCTTTCCTCCTCCTCCTTCTTTCCCTCCCCCAGACCAAAGAGAAGATAATCAGGTTCTCAGGTTACTGCTAAGTGTTCAGGCGGATGGAAAAAGGTCGCCGCAGGAGGTCACGGCTGCGTGGGTGAACTTGTAGGTGCTGCTGACATATCAGTAAGCATCTGAGGGAAATATTAGAGGGGCCACCGAGGCCGCCTCGGGTTTCCTGATTGCATATATGACAACAGGATAAGGTCCCATTACTGGAGTCCTGCTTCGACATAATGGAGAACCGGAGCTGCGTGGGGATTCTGATCTCTCTGAGCGGCCGAGCGTATCTGAAAATATGAAAATGAAGTTCACTCTGTAGAGCTGGAAGCTCAGCGCAGCTCAGGAGCCAGGCCGTCTCATTTGGGCCAAGTGGGGGTGGTGGTGGGCGGGGGAGGTTTTCAGAGTTCAGTTCAGGTTTAGAGCTTTTCACCCAATACGGTGAGGATTTGAAATACATAGCTTCGAATTTCTTTTTCCTGCTGATAAGTCAAGATAAGATATGGAAACTTAGCCGAAGTGGCTCATAGTCTTTCCACCTGTGGCCCTAAAGTGACCATTGACAAGTCTGAATGCTTTCCTGACCTCCGACCCTGGTGCCTCTGGAACTTCATTGCCAGGGGGACTTCCAAGTCCAACAGCCCGCTCCCACACCAAGTCCCCCATCTGTATGAGGCGGGTTGCACCACGGACAGATGCTCGGAGCAGCTGTCTGTCTCCCTGACCATCTTAGGGGAGAGTGATTAATGAACTCACTTGGGCAGCGAGGGGCCCGGTTCACTGATCCATAGTTGCAGTGCAGGTATTGATGTGAAACTAATGAGAAATTTGATGCTCACATTTGAATGTTTATTCCAATTACCAACCAACAGACCCAACTTTTCTTTCTTTTTTTTTTTTAAAGCTTCAAGCATTAACCTTTTGCTAGGAATGGCCAACAGCAAATTGTGGTTTCAGCCTGTGTGTTAGTTAGACCTTGCGGGCCGAAGTGATCGGGGTGCATTTTGACAAATGGTACACCTCCCAGGCACATCGCTTGCTTTATATATGATTGTGGGTTTTTAGACAAGGAAGGAAGGGCAGAAGAAAGTGCTTCTCGTGAGCCTGTCACATTGGCAGCCACTTAGCACTAAACACGTGCATGGTATGGACAGTCCTTCCCAAACCAGCGTAAGAGGACTCTGAACTGAACCGTATTCAGGAGAAGGGCTCTGAGCTTCCGGGTCTCCTCATGCTCACGGGACGACACCACAGTCACTATGCACATCCCTGACTTCCACCCTTTAAGAGACAAAGTAACCTTTGCCCTGGTGAAAGGTCCCACATGGCAAAGACGGAAAAAAAGCCTACAATAAGAGATTCCCTTAAAAGAGTGAAGATATACAAGCTGGAGCATGGGAGATCAGGAAGGAGTTACAGCAAGCATACTGCACATCTACAACACACATATACTGAATATTTATTGCCCTTCCGCGTCTGGCATCCATTCCCGATACCATTAATCAAAGAAAGCTCCCTTTTATACTAGCCAGGCTGAGACTGATGCCACAGCCCTCCGTGTGCAGAGAGCTAGACAGCGCTACCAGCCAGCCAATCGGCAGCCTCGGAGTCTGTTTGCCGGTTTGGAGTAGAAGGGCTCAGTCCTTGATCTGTCTCCCCCTGGCTCCCCAATTCGGGTCTCCACTCACAGAGAAGCTTGTGGGTGAGGCTCTCCCTGAGCACCTGATCCAAACTCGTAGCTCCCTCCCATACCCCGTGTGCCTGAATATTCTCCCCTGCCTGGTTTCCCTCCACCGGACATCTGACAGTTTTTTATTTTTCAATTACAATCAACACACAATATTCTGCTAGTTTCGGGTGTACAACACGGCGATTAGATGTTTATAGAACTTACAAAATGATCAGCCTCATAAGTCTAGCACCCACCTGACACCATACACAGTTATTACAATATTACTCGCCACACTGTATTTTATGTCCTGACATTTTACGTTTTCCCTTATCTGTCATCTCCTCCCTCGATTTCCAATCCAGAACTGATTCCCCCCGGGGAATGTTACTTCTGTTTACTGCTTAATATCCCCCGCAGCTAGATGGGTGCCTGACTCCTTGCTGGGGGCCCACTAAATGGATGAATAAATAAAAGAATGCTTTAATTAAACTATTAGCAGGGATGTCGGGGCTGGGGGATGGAAATAATGGGCTCTACTTTATGAAGAAGCCCTTTAGTATGGAATAGCTCAAGCAGTTGGAGACTGTGAGGGTGGATTATGGCAAAGTGTAAGGAAGGAGTTCTTATTAAATGAGTCAAACTCAGTAACAAGCCTGCTTGCTGGGGTTCTTTGAGAGCCAAGGACTCGGAGTCCTTGTGTCCATCAATCAGAAGAGCGACAGAGAGGATTCATGAATCATACAAAAAATAGACTTGACCAGCTCTGGGGTTCCTTCCAAATGATACGTGACATACCCATTCCTTCAGAGGCTGAAGGTCATGGTTAAAGATTTATGCTGTTTCATTAGAGCCGTCGCTCAGTGCCCACGGGCTTAGAGGAGGCTGCCGTGAGATTCGAGGCACTGCCTCTTTGGGGAGAAAGGGAAGAGTGTGCCTGTTACCATCCGTGCGAGGCCCTGCTAACAGGAGCGTGAGTGTGACTCGGGTGTATGCACACCAGGAAAGGGCTGAGATGACTGCAGCAGGTACGCGACGGCCTCCAGGAAAGCATCCTTTTCAAAGCTGAGCAGAATATTTCAGACTGTCAGAATCTTCTCTAGGAAGTGGTAACTTTATTGCAGGAAGTGAAGCCAGGCTGTGTGGGGAGAGTTAAACCATTCTTCCAGGAGAGCTGACTCGAAGCCAGGATATGGCATTAAGCACAGCGAAAATTGGGCCGAATAATCTCTTTAGACTCTTTGAGGTGCTGAGCTGACATTTTGATACGCTGCAAGTTGGCAAGCCGACGTTTCGGAGTTTATCTTCAAATTCCACATTTGAAGACGCCTATTTCCCACTCCTGAAAAGGCTATACCTGCAAACACCTTACGCCAATATCCGTGCAATAAAGGGTGAATTTAATATCCCAAATTTTGTGGGAAAGGAACCCCTTTCCTGCTTAAAACCAATGCCTTACAGTTCATAATAGTTAGCAAATTTTGTAAGGATAATACATTATGAAATGATAGCGAGGCTGCTGCATAACCGTAATGTAAGGTGTTATAGAGTTAGCGCTTTTCAAAATAGAAGTTTAATGTGTGGTTGAGGTGTGAGCTTTAAAATCAGTTGGGACTATTTTATGCGGTTTGGTTAGAATATCAATGTATAATTCTTTTTTATTCTTATTCAGTCAGGCTACTGAGAATGTCTCCCTGGTGGGATTTCCAAATTTCATTGAAAGAGGGTTTTCAAATCTAACTAGTGCATTGTAATAGCTAAAGAGAGATAAATTGGGGAGGGCTTGAAAAGGAGGAAATGAGTCTGAAAATTATTGTATATCTGTGGGCTGATCATTTCGGAATCAGGAAAATGAGGTCTACATCGCACTTTACATGGGTTTTCTTTGCTTATCGTGTGAACATCCTGTTTTCTGGAAAGTGCATCCCATTCCTCGGTCGAGGTTTGCTTCACGTACATGCCTACTGGTATCCATCAGTTCTTCACGAGACTCAACACAGACAGAGTGGCCTGTCCCCTGTCCCCACCCTTCCTACGGGCGTGGGCCCCAGGAGGGTTGGGCTGCGTGCATGTCATAGAATTATCTCCACGGTCTGAAACAAAGTCAGTTCTCAGTAACAGCGCGACGATGATTCTGCAGCCTGAGCTCCATCACCCCACTACGGAGTCCCACGTTCCAGTTCGTGACATGCTGGGGTGCACGAGAGGCTCAGCTCCTCCAACCCAGAGACTTTCAGCAGATGCAGAGATGAAATGGCACAATGCCACCCTGCTCAGCAGTGATGATGTCTTCTAAAAAGTTCCAAGAGAAGCTTGCGTACTCACCGGTCATTGGCTCATGAGGAAACACAACTGTCTCCATTTTGCAAAACGGAAACATCAAGTCCAAGGGTGTCTGGCTTCTTCCAGAACTGGCCAGGGACACCCATGTCGTCACTTATTTTGCTAACTTTGCTCATTAATTAACATCTAAGGATCCGAGGATGCAAAATGTAACAAAAAAACCCACAATCCTATGTATGCATCCGTAGTGCAGAAATTCTTCTACCAAATAACAAGAAGGGAATTTTCTAGCAATTTTTATGTTCCCCATTTCCTGTGTCAAGTAATGACAGGAAGACACCTGCTTAGACAGAAGACCCAAGCCGAGGAATCATCTATTAAATGTAAAAACTTAAATATCACGATATTCACGTTCTTCTTCCAAAACAATGGGATTTGATGAAAATAGAAGTTTCTAACTACAGTTCCTCCAACATCCTCAGTGTACCGTGAGTTGTTTCATTCTGAAAAAAAGATGGTCTCCCTTATTTCTATTGCCTATTTTTCTTCTGTTTAACGTATGCATGTTGGTAGTCTTTCCAGATTTGAAAGGCTTCCTTCACCTTGGAAGTGCGCATGTTTGTTGCCATAAAAGGCCTGATCCCACTTCGGTCGTGGCCCCTCTGGTTAGGCAGGGGTGTGTCTCTCTCTCTGCGGAGTTCTTTGCGCACTAGCAGGCAGGTGGGACCTGTTTGCCAGCGTTCAGCCCGCGCACGTGAAAGGGAGCGCCATGGAGACGGGCTGACCTCCCTGGCCCAGCGACCAGAGGGGAACCCAGTGTGGGGGTCCCTGAAGGGAGTGCTTCTGACACTCGCCACATCCAGGTTGTTCACTTCAGTGGATCGGTTTTAACAGTTCCCTTGGATTCACTACTGACTGCGGAAAAAGGCAATTGCGTCCGGGCCCCAGCTTCAGAGGCATGAATGCCTCCACCGTGATTTCTCTTACAATGGCAAAACTGGAGGCGGAAGATGGACGGAGGACTGGGAAGTGTAACAAAGGCCCTGGGTGATCTTATCACGTGGGTAACTACTGCGCTCACAAGTTCGGTCTGGTCACGTGGGCGAGGCAGCGGCTTGCTGCCCACGGGGTCCCTACATACAAAAAGGCTGGTCCTTTTTATATGCAGGAAATTGTTTAAGTTACCACTCCTTGCTAGCTTTGTAGGTAGGGAAGCTTGTCCATACATGCTATTTTTGAAATTTGTGTCCTCCTTGAAAGGAAGGTGACTAAAATGACTTGACATTTCTTTTTTACTTTAAACAAACTTTTAAAAGATTTTATTTATTTATTTATTTTTAGACAGAGGACAAGGGAAGGAGAGAGGGAGAGAAACAAGGCGTGGTTGCCTCTTGCACGCCCCCTACTGGGGACCAGGCCCGAAACCCAGGCCTGTGCCCTGCCTAGGAATCAAACCAGTGACCCTTCGGTTGGCAGGCCAGCCAGGACAAATTTTTAATTTTTAAATTACAGCTGACATACAATATTATAGTAGTTTCAGGTGCACAGCCCAGGGATTGGACATTACATCGCTTATGAAGTGATTAGTAAAATGACTTTGCAATTATGGATTTCCAAAAATCAATGATCTTGAGGCCCTTTGCATGGCAATATAAGAAGGGCAGGACGGAGTAAGGCTGTTGTTAACCTGGAGCTTAATACCTACTGTTTCTTTAATAAAGCAAATACATATTTAGTGTTACTTTTCTTTGGCTTAACAAATCCTATCAGAGCTTCAAAGAGACCTCCCAGAAGCTTGAAAAGATTCAATATTAGCCTTCGGACAATGGAGCAAATAGCTTGCATTTCACATCGGACAAAGATAGGCCACAGTTGCTTGAAATGTCTCAGAGAGACGAGTTAAAGTTTGAAGGGGAAGTGTTCCTTTGGAACCATGCGAACAAAGGCAAGTTTGTATGCTGGCCGGGCCCGGGGGATTTCTGCTCAGAGAGATGAAGTGATTGTGGTGAAATCAGACCACTTCTGCGGCTCCTTTGTCCACTATTCCTCTCGCCTGGGCGTTCATCGTTCGCCTGGGAAAAAGTCGGGCCATGGTCAAGCAGGAATAGATCAAATGAAGCCAGTTAAATGTGCATGCTGACCTCCGGGGGCGTTGAGGATAAAAAAAAGAAAGAAAGAAAGAAAAAAATGGTCCACGGACGGGAAGTGCTTTGAACATTGTGAGATGTTATTGTCACAATTATGATCTTCCCCTCTGTAAGGTAGGTTCACGGTGACTTTGCTTCCATTTCCCGCTGCTGGAGGAAAGTCCTGTCAGGCGTGGGACTTGCCTCTCCCTCGACCTGCAGCTTTTGAGGTCCAATGTGTCAGAAATCACAAAATTTGTTTTGGTTGACATCGCCTGAGAAAAGTGCATGTTTCCATGACACACTCGATTCAGAAATTGATTAAACGATTCCGTCACAGCTGTGATGAACTGATATTGATTTGGACAGAAAAAACACACAGGACAACAGGAGTCTTTTTTTTTTTTTTGTATTTGACTTGTAAGGCCTTTGCTATCGGAGATGTAGGATGCTCCCTATTTTATACACAATATAATCCAGAGAAATCATGTTGCCTCTCTTAGGCTGATAAGGTGCCCAGCTTTTATAGTTCTACAGCAGAACAATGGGGCTAGCTTGCCTAAAGTTGTGATGACATTCCAGCCATCTTCCTTCGCAAAAGGAATATTCTGAATGTGGGCAAAAAGAAAGTTGTCGTAGCCTAGAATGGCAGTCCACATACATCTGGATTTGCCTCTGGTGACACACCGTGGAAAATCTCCAGCCAGCAGCCGGGTTCCCCAACTTCTCAGCAGCACCTGGCCAATTTGAACGTGCGGCTGGAGCTTGCAACCATGCGAAATCCTGTGGTTACAGTCATTTCCACCAGGAAACCCGGAGACACCGAGCAGTCTGCCCATAAAGAATTTTCAGTCGGGTTTATTTTTAGCTGCAAGTTGGAGCTGGAGGTGGTGGCGGATGCGTCCTACGCACTCACTGGGGGTGAACATTTTGCAAGTTTTCCTTTCCCTAGAAAGTGTTCCTTTTAAAAAAATATTTCATTTATAGAGTTGAGTGTCTTGGAGATAGTCTTTCCAAGAGAAAGCAGAGAGGAGATGAAAATAGATTTCTCACTTCCTCCCAACATGACCCTGATGATTAAGACACACCATTTTCTTTTTTTTAAGATTTTACTTATTTATTTTTAGAGATGGGAAGGGAGGGAGAAAGAGAGAGAGAGAAACATCAATGTGTGATTGCCTCTCGCATGGCCCCCACCAGGGACCTGACTCGCAACCCAGGCGTGTACCCTGACTAGGAATCAAACCTGCAACCCTTTGGTTTGCAGCCTGTGCTCAATCCACTGAGCTGTGCCAGCCAGGGCAAGATGCACCATTTTCTCAGAGGCCTTGGATCCACAATCTGTAATGGTGACCTGTTGCTTCCATTTCAAAGATAAGATCGAGACCAGCATACGGAACTTTGGAAACTCGCCTCTTGCTTCCTTGACAAAATACAGCTTCACAAAGGGGACTTGGGCTGCGCCCTCCCCTCCTCCCTATTCAGGACAGTGTTTTGCCGGTTTCAGAATTTGGCAAAAGGGAGAAAGCAGGGGGCTGGCTCCTAATCATCCCCCCTGCCCCACGCGACACTAGCTCTGATGTCGGAAGCCAGGCAGAGGGGGCGTCTCTGCCACTGTTTGTTCTCGAGGTTGGCGGCCTGCAGTCAGGGCTTATCTGTAAGTTACTTCTCGGGAGCAGGGCCAGATCAATACTGTATTCTTTCAGACCTCTCTCAACCCAGCGGGGAAGGCAGTCACCGGAGTGCGGCTCCCTGCTCCTTCTGGAGCGGATCAATACCCCGACAGCGTGCAGCTTTGTTCCTCCTCCAGCTCTAAGATGTTCGGCTTGCTCTACAAGATTGCTTAAAGGCCTGCGTCCCCTTTCCCTGGGTGACAACACCGCCCCCACCCTCATCGTCCCTAATACCATCACTGTAATTGCTGTGACAAGACAGCGAGTGAATCTGGGATCTGGGCTTTGAGGTGCTTTATCTCCTTTCAACATCTCCATTAGCGAAAGGTGTCGATTTGGCCTCTAATGTGTGGTCGGAGCTTTCATGCGAACCTACACTTATTTCCACTGCTTCGCCAAACCCACCGCGATGATGTTACCTGTGGGGATCGTACAGGGGGAGAGGGAGATGGAAACTCATGGCCCAAGAATATTAGCTTAAACTTTATGCGCCTTGAAGCCCATTAAATCCACCCCATACTGTCACAGCAATTGCCTCAGAAGGGCTCTGCATCTTAGTTACTTTTTAAGCGATGCCAGATAAAATGAAATATTTATTTTGCTGTTTGGGGCCAACACTCCATTAAGTGGTAAATCACACAGTAGCTGAGCAGATCCTGAGTTTTTTCAATTCTTATTTGTTGCCGTTGTTGCCTGCCAAGCAAAGTTATTGGTGCAGTCTGAAGAAGAACAACAGCTACAATAGATCTAGAAATATGTATTCCGTGAGAGCATTAACAATTAAGAAGTATAAATGAAAACCCACTATTTGGCCTAAAGAAGACAAGATCTTCCGTTGCAGTCTGTTAAGAACTGCAGCTGCACTTAATTGGCTTGAAGCACATCACTTCCCCCTCTTCCGGTGCAAGCCCTGTCCAGGGTCCTGAACCCACTCTGCGATGTTGTTTGTTTTTTGTGTGTTGAGCCTTCTGCTTACTATTCCCCTTGCTCTTCCCCTCAGACACACATCACTTTCTGCCCCGTTTTCTAAATCCCCCCACCCTTCAAGGTTTGCTGTCAAACTGAGGCCCTCCAGGATCCCTTAAAAACAGTCCCAGCCAACGGTCACCATGGAGTCAGATCATAGAACCTTAGCAGCCAAAAAGCAGATGAATGTTCAAAGTTGGCCAATGATTTGTTTTCCACCGTGATAATGAGGGTGATAAATATTGATTGTTCAAGGTCATTCTTCATAATCTTATTTTCTCATGGGCACACTGCTGTCCTTTAAAGACTGATGGAGAGGGGCAAGGCAGTACACCCTGACTGGTACCTTTTTTGCAGCTTGCCTTCTAAAACTCATGTAGGGTCAGTTTTGGCCAATTGCTGCATGGTGGGAGGGATCTCAGACTTGTGACAACATTCACAAATAGATCACTGTCATTCCCTGGCTCATCTGCAGACTCAATAATATACCTTGTACATGTCATTAGTCACAGAACAAATACTTATTAAAGTGTTGGCTGGGGAAAGTCATTCTATAATAGAAACCAAGTATATCCTGTGGACCATACACTCACCATGACTATGGGGCAGAAAAAAGAACCAGAAACAGACCAGAGGGAAATAATTCAGAATGCCTCTAGTACTGCAAACTAATTAGATAAATTGTCACTTCTTATGGCAGATACATCAAGTGGAGGTGCTTTAGCTAGTAGCTTACCTTAATTTAATACTCAGTCCCTTTCAGGTTGAATATTTAAGGGCAGCTCCTGAATACACTGGGCTGCTAAGATATATAATTAAAAAGTCCAGCTGAAATATTCTGATGCTTTAAGCTGTTACACAGAGCTGAGAAAAGAAATCAGCTTGTCAGACACTTGACTGTCTTAAGGGGAAAGAATTGGTTTTGCTTGCTGAAAACCCTCAGAATGACAACCACATCATGGTGTAATGCTGTGAAATACAACACGTAACATATACAATGTGCAGAGATGTGAGAGGAAGACAGAGTATCCCTGTAACTGGATTGCAACTGAATTAATATGCATTTTCAAGTCCATGGCATTACTAGTGTACTATAGGTTTTATAAGCAACACGTACGTGAATTTATGAAATTTATTTAAAAGCATTTGCCTGAGATATTGATGTAGATAAAGCAACCAAAGGTAAGGCAAAACTCATTATAAGAAAGAAAACAGGTTGCCAGTGAGCAAAACCACAGCAGTGTAGAAAGTTGAAATTAAAATTGAAGTGCTATTTTTAATTGTTAGTGTGATATATTTTAAACAAAGAAAAGGCTGGGTCTCATCATTCCCTCCTGCCTTCCTCCTTTCTCTTCTCTCCTTTCTTTTTTCCTTCCAATTTCCTTTCTAACTCCTAATATTTTCCCCATCTCTCCCTCTCCCTTCCCCTCTCTCCTTCTCTCCATTTCTGTTTTTCTGCATTTTTGAAATTAAAATTAATCTTTTCAATTATAGCTTATATTCAATATTATTTTGTATTAGTTTCAGGTGCATCTCTCAATTTCTGGGAGTCATCCAACTCTTCAAGCTGGTCACCTACGTGACATGGTGTGTAAAGGAACTGAACTGGCTAGTTCTTCACTGGTACCTTGGGGACCCATTATGTTCATGATAATTTTCTTTTTAATATTGCAGTGGCCATTGGGTCTGTCCACCCAGTAACCCACTGCAGCTTGATGAGCATATGCTGCATAAAACAGTTTTCACTTTAAGAATGAAGAGTGCCATGACAAAGGAAAGAGTTACTGAAATCACCATTTCCTCACCTCCCTATAGTTCTTGCTTGATATTTATTACCAGTACTCTTCATTGAGCATCCACTATTTGCCAGGCACAGATTTTTAAAATGCCATAGAGCCCTTGGTCACTGTGGCTCAGGTGGTTTGAGCATCGGTTCATACACCAAAATGCTGCGGGTTCCATTCCCGGTCAGGGTGCATATGGGAGGCAATAAATGGATGTTTCTTCTCTTTCACATCAAAGTTTCTCTCACTCTCTCTCTCTTTCCCTTCCTTTCTCTATAATCAATAAACATTTAAAAATTTAAAAAATAAAAATAAAATGTCATTCAGTGGCTAAAAACCTCTATTGACTGACTGTACTTCATTGCTTAGAACACTGATTTTCAGCCTGGTCTTCAGATTTCCATTTTAATTTTTTCCCCAAGTCTACCAGGTAAAATCTACACATTCTCATACTAGTAATGGCATGGATTTAGTAATGGCATACTACCTAACATTTAGCTTTTGGCATTTTTAAGCTCATCAACTTAAGCTGGCTTAAAACTGACTTTATCAATCCAAATTACCTAACTTCTGAAGAAAAATTAACATAATAAAACCCTTGTTCACTTAACTGGACACATCTCAGTGTCTGCTATGATTAGCCATGAAGACATATTAGCAGTGTACCAAATATTGTCTTCAGGTCATCTTCCTCACTTCTTAAGATTATACAAGGGCCATACACATTTTTAACAAATTTTTGTTTTGAGAAAAAATTAAACTTATAAAAATTTGTAAGAAAGAAAAAGTGCAACTTACCTACAATGGCCACTACCGGCTACCCAGGGTTAGGTCAAACTACACAGGTTAAGAGCACAAGTCATCACAATCATGCTCTTACTGCGGCATCAGTCCTAACTTAAACAGTCCCCAGGCCGTCCCCATTTTAGACTCACTGTCCCCTGATCTGGGGCTTCCTGTAAGCTGCACAGGTTTGCTAGTCCACTAGGCTGACTCACAGAACCAGGTGAGCTCTGTTCTTAGGATTACAGTTTTATTATAGCAACAAGACACAAGCAGAAACAGCAAAAGGAAATGCAATGCAGGGCAATATATGAGAGAGTCCCAAATATGAAGTGAGCGGCCATCACCTCTGGGGACATGTCATCCTCTGACACACCAATGTATGACAAATACACGGTGTACCACCAACCAGGGAAGCTCACGCAAGCTTCAACACCTGTAGTTTTTTGGGGGGCTTCATTAGGTTGGCATGGCCAGTCCTCGGTTGAATTGGCGGCTATATGACTCAATCAATATTCAGTGCTACTACCCTCCCCAAAGTTTGGGCAGATATATAGTTGCTCGAAGACCCAACCCTCTAATCATACGGTTGATTTTTCTGGCGCGACCACTGATTATACATCTTGAGTATTTTCATTAGCATACACTATCTAGGGGCCCACCATGAGTCACCCAATTAGCATAAACTATCAGATATGGTCCAAGAGGTCCCCTGTGAAGAGGAAAGACAGATATTCCTACAGGCAGGAAATTCCAAGTGTTTAGAGCATGCTTCGTAACAGGGACGAAGGCCAGCCAAGTTCTCCATTATACAGAACTGTTATTATTGTGCTAAACCATATACCATAAGATATAAACTTTTAAGTGCTTCCACATGTATCCCTTATTAAAACAAGGATATTCTCATCGAAAACCACATCATCCACCATGCAATTATTAAACCAAGGACACTTAACGCAAAGATAACCCTATTATCTGATATATAGTCCAAATTCAATGTTTCTGTAGTTTCCTCATTTTTTTCCCCTTTCCATTTAGCTTCCAATTTAGAATCACACATTTCACTCCACTGTTATGTCTCATAACTCTCTTCAGACAGAAATCATTCCTTAGTCTCATTCTTTCTCTCATGACACCGACAGTTGGAAAGAGTACAGACCAGGTGTTTTATTTTAAAAATCCCTCAACTTGGGGTGGTCTAATTGCTTCCTCATGATTGGATTCTGGTTAGGCATTTTCTGGCAGGAATCTCATGGAAGTTTTGTGGTGAACTGTATCAGGAAGCATGTGGTATCACGATTTAGGTTGTTTACACACTATTTTTCTGTTGTAAAGTTCCCTTTTTTTCCCCTTGGTAATTCAGAAGAAATCTATGTGGCGATACTTTGAGACTACATGGATACACCACTCTTTGACAAAATTTCACACAATAGGCTTAGCATGTATCCATGAATCTTACCTAGATTACTTGTGACTACGGTAGTTGTACAATGGTGATTTTCCAACTGTGTTGTTTCTTCCAGGTTTGTTACTTGTTATTCTACCACAGAGAAGAGCCTGCCCTTCCTCCTTGTTTTCCAATGTCCCAACGCATGTCTTCGGGAAGCCTGATCGATATAGGCACCGATACAGGTGTCAGCTCAGCTAATGTCATGACATGATGTCGCACAGCAACAGAACAGCCAAGGCTGTCCTACTTCCAAATGCCCATCAAATAGAAGAGGGTAACACAGACAGCCAGACAAGTGTGCAGGTCTCGCAGAGACTCTGAAATATTTTTTTAAAGAATTATTTATTTACTTACTTATTTTTTTAGAGAGGGAAAGGAGGGAGAAAGAGAGAGAGAGAGAAACATCAATGTGCGGTTGCTGGGGGCCGTGGTCTGCAACCCAGGCATGCACCCTGACTGGGAATCGAACCTGCGATGCTTTGGTTCGCAGCCCATGCTCAATCCACTGAGCTATGCCAGGCAGGGCCCGAGACTCTGAAATATTTTCATGAAGTTTTTCAGTCAAGGTTTTCCTAAGCCAAGGTGATGAGGAGTTTGATTACATAGAATTTCTGCAAAATAATTTATTTTTTGGCTCCAGAATCAGAGACATGTAGTACTCAGCAGCTCTGACCACATAGTGACAGCAATTTATTTGTGTTGGGGATTTAAAAAAGAAAAAGGAACTGGGGAGTTTGAAGAGAGAAGGAGTTAAGGAAGAGACAGGACCCTCACACCTGGGGTGTTTACAGATCATGTAAAAAAAGTCACTGAGACCCAGCAGACAGTAGGGGGTAAGGGTCATCTGCTTTTCCTTTGTGCCGGCAAAATGACAGGACATAGATGCTGAGACGTCAAGGGTCGGGAGTTAGGAACGAACCGCAAACAGCCGCTGGGAATCAGTGGAGAGGACAGAAAGCATGGTGTTCATTCTCTACACATGCAGCACCTGGCTGCACAGAGACAGCCACCAAAGACGGAGCGACACAGGGCTGAGGCGAGTTCAAGGGCAACTCGGGAGCCTGGGCAGCGCTGAGCTGTGTTCTTGCCCACTCACTGACCAAGCTTTCTCCTTTCCTTGTGCCGGGATGATCTTTAATAGTACCAGCGACCCTGCACACCCTTCCTGTAGATGTATTTATGGTTCCCTGGTGACCCCCGGGGAGCCACGACTTTGAGGGAGGAAGCTTTGGCACAAGAAGTATAACTCGACTAGTCAGGCTGCCCTTTCCCAATGACGTACCCCAGAACTTAGCGAATCCAGGGAATTCTGGAAGAAGCGGCAACTCTGTTTAATGCTGCACTGCCCCCTACCCGCACCCTGAGAAGCTTCTCATCGCTAACGATACACCAAAGCCAAGAGTCTTGGGACGAAAGGAGTCCGTCTCAAGTGAGCTCTTTGCAAAGCAGGCTGATGTGCTTTCCCATCTGAAGGCCAGGCTGTCAAACTTCCCGCCCGCGTCAGCCAGGGTGAACCACCCAGCAACCTGTTAATTTGCTTGAAGCAATGACGGCAATGATCTGATCAGGTTTGTCAGACTGACTCTGTCTGAAGTGGGCAGCGGGGCTTCTCCTGTTCCGACGGTGACATGTGAAGACAGGTGTGTGATTATCATATCCAGCTGTGGCACTCAGGGAACTGGAGACGGCCCATTGCTGCGTGAGTAGCCCGCATTTACCACCCTTCCCGCCCGTCTGCTGTGGCTGGCGTGTTGGGCTGCTTGAACCTGTCTTCAGGTCCCTTCCTTCCTTCCTTCCGGGACGGCATCAGTCGTGGATTCCTGCAGCTGCGCTCAAGTGGATTTCTCAGTATGTGAGCCCTTCTCTGGAGATATTCCAACAGGAGTTATTTCTAGGGTAGAGTGAGAAAGCTACTTGAACTCTCTAATTAAGGAGAGCGAGGGCTGAGGTGTGAGAGTGTTGGGGAAGGGTTATATTTAGACTTCTTTGATAGAGTACAAATTGGATCTTTGCGTCTGTTTAGTATATAAGAGAGTTTCCTGAGTTTCCTCTTCAATTGTTTAAACATACCACACAGTCCTCCTTGGTACCCAAACCTGAGTTAGGAGGACAGGCAGTTGAAGAGTACTAAGGCACTAAAGTCATTTCAATCTAGAGAAATCTATTTGGACAGTAGTTCATATACCAACTTCCTCAAATATTTACTGTGTCTAATCAGCGACAATTTGGGAAATGTCATTGGAACTCTCCATGGAAGTATACCAAGACGGATAATTGCAAACAGGTTGTCATGAGATTTCTGTTCTTCCAATAGATTTCTTTCCTCTGGAATAATTTACACAATTATTCAAACTTAATTAGGGTCAGGGTTGGGATATATTAGCTGGACTTGAATGAAGGCCAATCTTAATAGGCTGTTTATGATCTTATCATTGTTTCCTTTGAATTTTTCTCAAAAGAGAGATGAAACTTTTGATCAGAACAGGGAGATAAACACTGGCACAAGAAAATTAAAGTGATTATTGTAAGATACTTTTCAGACAGTCCTCATTAAAAAAAATTTCAAACAGAACATTTTCTAAAATTTACATTTCAAATCTCTGGTCCAGATAAGTAAGAATAATGGTTGCTATGAGAACTGGTTGATTGACTTAGAGAAAGCCAGATAGATGCTGGTTTTCTTGAGGATGTGAAGCAAGTACCCCAATGTGCAAAAATAAAACTATGAAGGGGAAAATTCTGGACGGTCTAGAGCAGGTGGTATGGTGTCACTGCTCAGGAAAATTCTGGACGCAATTATTAAAAGGGAAGCAACAATTATAAGGGTCAAAGAAACGAGCCATGTTGGGTGAATTTCATTTACTTGGTAGGTTATTTTTTTGGTTCCCTCTTATCTGGTCTTCTTCCTTTCTACTGCATTCTACCTCATTTTTTGCTCCCTCCATTGGAATTTGTCTTCAAACTCTGCTCTCGTAGCTCCCCTGAGTTTTATGAATATGTAAATGTTCCTACTTCTTTGCATGGGATGCACATTCTCCATGACTTGGCCATTTACCACAACTTCAGGCCACTCCTGGCCCCAACAACCACCTCTGTCAGGTGTCACTTATTGTTTAATTCCCGCTGTCCCTCAATATCTGGCTTTGGTCATCATCCCTGCAAGGTGTCTCCAATTGTCACCTCCCCTTTCTCTTCTACCAGGTAGAGCTGGTCACTCCCAACCCGTGTGGCCAAAGCGAGTGTGCACATACGAGTATTGATCCGTGCAGTAGACACACACTGAGATGCGATCTTGCTTTGCATTCCTGGGGTCTGTCTCCAGACGATAAGTACCTTAGAGCAGAGACAGCATTGCTATCCTGTTGTGGTCCCCAGATAACTTGGAAGGTGAATGAGAAATAAACACAGTTGTGTTAAGCCATTAAGATTCTGGAGTTATAAAATGATTATGTAAATCAGTTCTCCGGATGGACCTATGGACTTAGTATATTCTCTACCACAATGGCAGCATCTATTTATAAAATTTGAAAAGCCTTTTCTAAAAATGTATACCAAAATGTGAAGGATCCCGAATCAACAAAACAAGTTTTGAAAAAGGGCACTATGGGAGGAATTGTAGTTTCTAATTTCGCTACATATTGCAAAGACATGATAACCAATGTGATATGTTTCTGAAAGAAGTATATGAATACAGATCAATACAACAGAACTGAAAATATGAACATTCATTCTTACCTGGGTGGTCAAGTAATTTTTTTCCAAAAATGTCTAGGCAGTGGGGAAGCATAGCCTTTTCAAACAATAATTTTGAGATAATTGGGCATCTCAAAAGGGATGGATGTAGGCCCTTACTTAATTGCATTCCCAAAAGGAAACTCAAAGTTAATAAGAGACCTAAATGTAAGTGCTAAAATAACAGAAATTCTAGAAGAAAATCTTAGGGACTTTGTGGGCTCCTACACTGGCTCTTCTACTTTTTAAAAAATAATTCATTTATTTATTTTTAGAGGGAGGAGAAAGAGGGAGAGAAACATTGATTGGTTGCTTTTTGCACCGGGGACTGGCCCACAACCCAGACACGTGCCCTGACCAGGAATCAAACTGGCGATCTTTTGCTTTATGGGACAAACTGAGCCATGCGGTCAGGGCACCCTACACTGGTTCTTTCTGCTCAGAAGCTCCAACTCAGCCTAATACTTCAGCTTCCTATAGGTCTCAGGCAGAGGCTTCTTTTAGGCAAGTTGATATGGAGAGGAGGAGGCCAAGTTCACGTCGCCATGTTTCAGAAGGCTGCCCACCCCTTTTTCTCTGAAACAGCATCCCTGCACAGAGGGACACAACACCCAACCCTTTATGAATGTGAGCCAACTTTTCCAAAAATATTGAGTTTGCTCTGTTAACATGGGCACCACGGTAAGGAATAAAATGCAACTCGTTATCGTCAGAGCCCCAGTCTAATTCTGTGAAAACCCTACACGAGCGAGGCACATATTCCACATGAATAATTTCACAGCTCTTTCACTTTGACCTTGGGCTCCATGAAACAAAGCAATCACGAGATTTACGAATGAGAAACATCAGACACACAGAATGATGAAAATCTAAAATATTTAATGTAAGCTTCTGTCATAAAAATGAATGTCTTGCTAATGCGGTCTCAAAAATCCATTGATGAAATGCATTTTGCAACTAGGAAATATAGAAAAACCTAATTAATATGTGCCTGAATGAAAATATTCATAACAATGAACCCTGGGTCATCCAGGTTAATCCATCGTAGAGAATTCTTCAAACCACTTAGTAATTGGGCCTCACTGTTAGCAAACACTCGAAATGACATTTTCCACAGTTGTTTGTAAAAACATCTCTATTTGCCATTCGAAGTCTTTTCCATTGTTCTTCTCTATGCAGATAAATTTGGGAGAATTTTCGCCTCCTTTACCCTGCTCATCTTCGGTGTTCTCATCGCTGACGTTGGTCGTGATTTTTTCTTCGCTGGAGGTGTGCACTGGGCTGAACCTAACGTGAGCTCTGGAAGTAAAGAGACGGGCATCGCTCAACGTGCAGGGCGAGCTAAAGAAAAACTCGTAAATGAAACTTTACTGCTGTCTGGGCTCGTGTGGGTGCTGGGGGTGCCTTGTATGCTCGGGCATTCCCAGGTACTGGGCCACGGTCGGCACTCCATAAATATCAAAACACATTAATTGACTATTTAATAACTTACAACAATGTCCAACAGTTTTAACTGATTTATATAATTTAATTTCTATCACTTATAAAACAAATGCTGTCTCAGTGAAAAAAAAAACCCCTTTGAAAACACGAATATGTGCATATTTATATACGCATACTTATATGTATATATAAAATAAAACAGGCATTAACCAAGTTTACACAATCAAAAAATTAGCACGGAGAGACTTAATATCAACCTTTATATTTCTAGCTATATAGTTCTTTTTTACTTCTCACATTTAAAAATAGATACATAAGATTTTATGACTATCTCACATCTAATTGACTCACCTCTCTACAGTGGGAGAAGTAGGAAGATTTTGTGTTTTATCTATTATAAAGGGTGCTGAGATAAACACTGTGTTTGTATCTTTATCTCCGTCTTTAATATTTCTTGGTGGAAGGTTCTCAGAGGCGGGATCACCGTGTCCCCGTATAGCCCCCCTTCAGAGCTCTTGAGAGATCCTGTCAAGCAGTGATGACTCTTCGAAGAATTTGGGAATAGTGTCTCCCGGCCTCGCTGTTTCAGACAGCTCTACAGATTCGAAAGATTAGCTTCACCTCAAAACACAACGGACCTCTTTAGCAACTCGGAGTTGTACTCCTCTCCTCTTTGCAAGCCCCAGACAACCCTGGTGAGCGTACTTCCTGTGCCCCTCCCCCTCTCGGACCACACCTCGCCGCGGTGACTGCCAGCTGCGGTCAGCCCTGAATTTCGTGGAGCAAGCCTGTCTGTGTCCAGGCGCAGACCACTGAGAATATCTCCCTCCCACATCTCTGGTCTAATTTACAAAACTCTACTCTGAATGTACTCTCTTAGCATGTCTTAGAGAAGTGCCTTTATGTACACAAGGTGGGTATGCTTCGGAATCCTTCTGAGCTGTTAATCAGTCAGGTGTATTTTATTCCATTGAACCCATTAACATATATCGATGAGGCCTGTGGCTAAGTCTTTATCTGTTAAAAACTTGTTTCCTTTTGGTAAGAGAACAGGGCAATGTAATGGAACCTTCAAAGGAAAAATGGGTTTCTCGTGGAAGCTGAAGAAATACTCAGTGCTTCCGACAAGATCGGAAGATAAAAAATATCAGTGAAGGTGGACTGGGAATTTTCTGATGTAAATGTGAACACACTATTTCAGCTTGGAGAGAATTCCTGTCTAACAATTTTATTATAGAAGTTGTTTTGACAGTGTGCTAAGAGAGTGTGCTGCTGCTTAAAAACGTGTGTGTGAGTGTGTGTGTGAGAGAGAGAGAGAGTTAGTAATTGTACCTGTCACTCGCTGAGCAAAGCCTTAAAGATTACACAGTGGAATCCTGTTTTGCTCAGGTTTCATATTTACTTATTTACTTCCATGTCTACTTCCCCCGAGACAGCAGGGACCGGAGCTGGTTAATTTTAATATCTATCCTCTCTCTCCCCTGCCCCTTGTACCCAGGATGGTTTCAGGTGCGTCCTGATGGCTAACGATTAAATTCAAACTGAAGTGCATGACTTTTCCATTTTGAATAGTAATGGCTTTAGATGAAGAAAAAGCACATGAAATATACGAATCCCAATAAACTAAACATGTAATGCCATCAAAATAAACTCTGTGTAATTGCACATAACCTCATGTATTTACTTATCATATTTTTTTTTACCAGGCCATGTTTTATGAGGAAACTTCTAGATGATCTTCCTATTAAGGAGAACTAAAATTAGATTCTTTGACTTTGCCCACTCATCAGAATATGAAAAGAAATAGGTCTTTGATACCATACAGGGATTCAGGCAACGTTTCCTGAGTGTCCAAAGTTGAGTTTGACAAGGCATCTTAGGGAGGCTGGATACTTCACTGGTACCATTTTATTTCTATTTGTGGGTCTGGAGACATCATCGTGTGCTCCAATACTATTTACCAGGAAAAAACATGCATTTCCTATTTTACAGAGAAAATTCATAGGAGATTATTGCAGCATCCTCTCATCAAAGCAATAATAGTTCCTCCCAGAGAATGTCTTGTCCAAATATTTTAACCCACAAACATTTTGACTTTTTTTTTTTTACCTTGCAAGATCATCACGACCTGTGAGAAAGAATCTTTAGAGAGGAGTTCCTTTAGAAGCTCTGGCTGGGTGGAGACAAGCACGGATGTCTTTATTAGGCTCCAGTCTCAGTGGCTTCCCTTGAGGGGACCCCGGCGGAGGAGGACTAACAGGCCCAGACGCTGCATCTGCGAGCATCGCGGGGCTCATTAAGGTGCTCATTAGCGGTGGGTGACCTCGCAAGGGTGGAATGCGGTACTGCGATTGCTCCGCACCTTAGTCCTCGCCGTGATTCCAGGGCTAAGCACGCACGCACGTGGGCTTCTGGACAGACTGACGCTCTCCGGACGAGCCACTGTTCACCCACACGCATCATGAGTTCATCCCCACTAAACACCCCCTCTTCCACGCTCGAGGTGCTTGTCACGAGAACAATTCAAAGGGGTTTCCTGAGATGGCATTTTTCTTTGCCCTCCGAAAAAATCAGTCTAGCCCGGCCGGCTCTCAGGTAACTACTTCCCTGGTAAAAATGTTCCAGGCACGGCACAGGCATTTTCAAGGGGTGAATTTCACTTCTGTATTTACTGTGAAGAAAAAAAAAATTATGAAGCTTTTTTTCTTCCTTACTGTGATTTTACTTGTGAAAAGCTCTGATATGTTCTTGGCGCTGGCTGTTTCAATATAATTTCTGCCACAATTCAGGTCAGAAGAAAGGAGACCAAGTGGGCACTGTCCTGGACCGAAAGGAACATTTGAAATAGATGCTGGATAAAGTGGTGGAAACGGAGATGCCGGCTTGTTCTTCTTTGCCATAAGCAGTTTGATGTCTGTGAGAGCGCCCATAATGGTGGAATTTTTTTTTTTGTTTTTATGTGAAAATTGAGTCTATCTACAGGGTGGGGCAAAAAGGTAGCTTTATAGTTGCTTGTATGGAAAAATCATCCAAAAATGAATAAATAACAATGCGAGCATAAACTGTGTTCACAACTGTAAACCTACTTTTGCAATAGCCCCGAATCTTACCTGAAGTATCATCATGTCAATTTCTTAACCAAAAGCAAAGGCTACACAATTAAACATTGGCTGTTTTGATGCGGTTGTGCGCTGACTCAAACAACAACATGTTTCGTTAAGAGCACATTGTTCGTGTAAGCACTTAAAACTAGACTACAGAGTCAGGAAGTGGCATTCAGTCTTATCTCTGCTGTTGGTAAGAAGTACACGGAGAGAAAGCCCAAATGCTGGATTTTCCTTCCAATCTATAACTATGTCAACCATTGCCCCTCTAACCATTTGGGAAATCAAAAAGGGAAAACTCATTTTAAACACCTCCCTCCTTTTCAGCTTTTGCAAAAAAAAAAAGAGAATCTATTACAAACCCAGTGACTTTGCATATTTTCACTGATTTTATGTCCACCTCCACAGCAGGGGACTTTTTCTGACTCACTTGGGGGAAAAACAGCCTTGACCCCACTTCCAGTTACTTGCTTAATAGGACGCAGGAACACTGTAAATGTGGTTAAGCCGTAAGTTAAGTTTGACACCGTTTCTGGGAGCTGGCGAGGGTGAAAAGAGATTTATAAAGTTAGTACTTTGATACCAGGGGGAATACACACACACACACACACACACACACACACACACAGAGAGAGTTATAATCTTACATTAAGAAACTAATTTACTTAGAACTAAGAGAAAGTTGTTGAAAATCTTAGTTCACGCCTCTCTGATCTTTTGTACGCAATCTCTTTGCCACCACACCCTGACATTTTGCATAAAAAAACATTTAAACACACACACACACGTGCGAGCGTGCACACCACACCACAGAGCAATGGGCCGAAAGGAGAGGGCCCACGTTCTCACTGGCAAATGCTGCAAAATGTCTTCAAAATTGGAAAACAGCATCTATCACCCCATGAATGAAATAAAAATATGTTATTTAAAAAAAAACAAACAAACCAGAAAAAGCTATAAAAGACACCAGGAGAGTTATGGGAGTTTTCGGATGATTTGAGTGGCTTCCATTCAAGCACGAGAGATTGAAGTGGTGTCTCCAAACTGTGAGTTTGCAGAAGGGAAATGAATGGTCGTTTTAAAAGTATCCCCCATCCCATGACATGTACATATTACTTGGTGCAGTTATGTTCACAGTATACGAATGAACCTGTCCCTTTGTCCTAGTGGTGGTTGGGGAACGGACCTGCCGGGAGAGGGGAGGGAGGGGTCCGGCCCCAGTCACAGAGCCTGTGCTCATTCACAAACAGCACCCAGGCTGCAACTGAATGGGGCGCGTTCCTTTCAGGCCACCGCCCCTGCGGCCCATTCTCCGTGGGAACCCCTTCCTCGCTATTGCACCATCTCCTTGGTTACGTTCAGAACTAATACCTCCGCAAGTACAGGGATTTTGAAATCAGGGCATACCCACGAATCAAGGAATTCAGTGGAACAAAATGACAAAACACGTCTACAGCCTGTACTCACAGGTCCTGAAAGTGCTAATGTACTTGGATGGATGGGCTGGGGGGGCGGGGGGAGGGAGGGAGAGAGAGCAGCAAGGGTGAGAGCCACAGGACCGCTTAGAGTCTGGGTCTTGAAATCACCACCAAGCCTGCCTTCACGGGTGAAGATCTATAATGCATCTCCCGTGATTCCGAACTCCAAAAAAGATACAAAAGCATAAGTTTTGTTTTTCTATCACTTATTTCATGATAGACCTTCCTTCACCTGTCCTGTCTTTCTCTCTGTTTCCTACTCAGTGTGACTAGCTTTATATTTCCATCAAAAGTAGTGTGTCAGAAAATGGTGGGGAAATGGGGGCTGCCCTGGACCACACTGAGACTACCAGGTAATGTACCTTCCAAACCCGAGAACTCTGAATTCCGAAACGCATCTGGTGTGAGAGTCAGGGAAACAACTACGGGCCCGCGTTTCAAAAATTCCTAGTCACTGATGTGGAGTCTCAGTTCCTCACCTGCTTTTCTGACCCAAACCAGGTCTTTTCTTGAATGATTTTGACAACAATTTATTGGAAACTATCATTTTAGAGTCTTACTCATCAACCGATCTCCAGCAGTGAAAATCTTTTGACTACGAAAGAATTTTATATTAAAAAGTTGTTTTGCCCTGGCCAGTGCAGCTCAGTTGGGTGCGGCATCATCCCATAAACTTAAAGGTCACAGGTTCAATTCCCGGTCAGGCCACATACCTGGGTTGCCAGTTCAATCCCTGGTCCAGGTGTGTGTGGGAGGTATTAATGAATGTTTCTCTCTCTCTCCATCCCTTCCTCTCTCTCTAAAATCAAAAAGCATGTCCTTGAGTGAGAATTAAAAGAACAACTTGTTTTAATAAACATTCTGTGTTGCATATTTAAAGCTCTTGAGAGAGCTTCAAGAACACTCTCAGTTCAAAGACATCATCTCCTCGGTGTGCAAGGCTGGCATCCCAGGGCTGAATTTAGACCCCAGCTTTCATCTGTCTGCCCTATTCCTAAATGCTACTATTACTCTCGTTATTGTTACTCTTATTATTTATTTTGAATATCTTCAGACACGGCGGGGCTTTCCAGCTGCCACAGATACTGCCTCTCTGTACTGTTTCACACTTTCCTGATTCATAATCCATAAATGCACGTCCCTCCATCGGTTCTACCCAGTTATTTGCATGTATAACTGCCAATTTCTGTTTTACTAACTGAATGAAGTACCTTAATTTGATCACACATGTTCATCCTTACGACTTCATGTGTGGTGTTTTCCAAAGACAAAGAAAACAAAAAGAAGGAAACAATTCCCTAAGACAATAATATAGATATTCGTGGTTCATTTCCGGCTCTCCGATATTTCTCCATGTTCTAATGTCACCACGCTGCCTTTACGTGGCTTAAGGGGAGATTGGTTACTTGGCATTCTTTCGTCTTGGCTCCTGTGCAAATAGCTTTGAGTGGTGAGCAGCAATCTCAAGCTGTAGGAGAGCCACCATACATAGAGATAGCACGCTTCACGTCTTTCTGTCGTCCCTTCTCAAGGAGAAACGGTGTGCCTCGTCTCAGCTCAGCTAGGGGGGTTTTGTCCCCTGTTGACCCCGTTATGCTGCAGAGATACACAGTCCTAAAACCTCAGTGCCTTGATACAGCTAAGGTCAATTTCTGGCTCAAGGTCCTGGTGAGGACACAGTCACCTTACTTTTAAGAGACGCAGATAGACTGAGCCTTACCACCTTAACTATGTCAGTTATCACACCAGTGGGAAGAGAACTCTGGAAGTTCTCACCCTTGGCAGTGACAGGCATGACCCAGATGTGACACATGCCACTTTGCTCGCAACTCATTGGCCACAACTTTGCACTTGACCCAGCGACTCCTATTCGGGCCAAGAGTTTCATTCCTGCCATATTGCTGCCAGGCAGAGATTGTTGAGAAAACCTCTTTCCTCTTCCTCTCTTTCTTTTACCATTTTCGATTCCTTTTTCTCAAAGGATTTTTTTCTCCTGAAGTTCACTGACATTTTTTTTGGCCTGAACCTCAAAACAATTCTGAGACCACTGTGGCACCAGTGAATGGAATTCTGAGATGAAAGCAATTTACCCAGAGTGCACTGAGGGCCCCCAATTCCTATTAGATAGAGGCTATTAAGAATCAGCCATGTCATCATAAAATCTTCTATTATGATACATTTTCTTCCCTTCATTATTCAGAGACAGTGGTCTTCTTTAATTACCCATATTTGTGTAAAGTCAACGGGTAGTGATTCTTCTGGGACAGCGATTAAGCTTGCTGGAATACATCTGAAAGTATCGAATACCAAGCTTCATGGGCAGAAATGAAAGAGGTCTCCTCGCTTAACAAAAAAGAACAACATCGTTCTGAAATGAAAACCTCTCTTTTCATTTCGTTTTGTGTAAGTGGATTTATAGTCCTCATTTCACAACACTTTTTTCCCTCGACTCTGTAGTCTTTTGGCGTTTGGAACCTGGCTGTATATTTCTGTCGGATTCTCTCAATGTAGGTTCCTTCCTGTTTATGTATTTATTTTTGGATAGAGAATCCCCTCCCCCCCCAAAAAAAATTGATCAAAATGCATCAGATGTAGTAAGTCATATTGCAATGGAGAAAAAGACCTGTTTTTATGCGTTCTACTACAACTCCCAATTCCCATCATTTTATTAGTGGGGCGGGGGGGGGGGGATAATAAGAGCCAAAAAGAAATGATTCACGTAGGTCATTTGCCCTGTTGTCAGCAACTCTGGGACAAAGCATGCATGTAATTCACTGGGGTTACTGAGTTATGGTACAAGTGTCTGAGACGTTTTGGCAAGGGGCCGTGTCTCTGCCCTGCTCCCTTCAAAGCCAGCCTGCTTTTAGGCAGATTCGGGACAGATAACACACATAGGAGCATGTGTTTAAAACTCTTGATGCCAACGTGGTAAGCCGGCCCAGTTCTATGGATACAAATAACGCTGTCTTACCCAAGCGAGGGAAAGAAACGGGTGACGCCGAGATTCAGAAAGCCCCTTCAGTGACAGCCCTGCAGCCCAGGGCGGCCCCGGCGACTGGTCACTGGCTTGAGCGGGCCACTCCTTTGGAGCTTGTCAAGTGACAGGCAGCTCACAGGGGGACTGTGAAGTCATTCCATGAAGTTCACCATGGGAACCGGGGGGCGGGGGGCGGTGTAGCGCTCTGCTCTAAGGATACCCACAGCTGTGATGTCACAGCACAAAGACAATAATAAAATGTGGCCAGGGTGGTGTTAACTACACCTTAGCTCTTTTGTCTCCTGTCCCTCCTCGTATAATTTTGTATCCTTGTGCGAATCGCCTCATTAGGGAAAGAGACTGAAAATTGGGGTCAGGGTATTTAAACCTGACCTCTGCAGGGGCCAGACAAGGCCGGGGCCCACCGAGGGTTCACTTCAGAGCCCCAGACCACCCCTGAGGTGACACCAATTCAAGCCTCATTTTATAAAGGCCTTATTAATTATTGTCCTTATAAGGCGGAGGAGGCTGATAAAGAAATGTGTCACTCTCTCAGAGTGGGAGTGCGCACACAAAAAAAGGAAGAGAGAGGGAGAGGGAGAGAGAAAGAAACAGAAGATCAAAAGGAAGCTTTCTTTCCCCCCCTTTTGCTTTTCATGCCTCCAAACCTCAAAGGAGGTGGGGGAACAATCAGGCTTGGGGTCTCCTGTGCTTTCTGGCAATTAGACTCAGCTGATGGGCTGAAAGGGATTGAATGGCAGAGTTCAAGGCCCTTCTCCGGAGCTGCAGACAACAGGCTTTTCCAAAGCAGCTCGGGCAGCAGACACCATCGAAATCATTTCAAATGGGGACTTAGAGAGAGGGGATTCATTAATTCACTGGCCTCCGCAATTATGGGGACATATAATGTCTCTACAAACACTTTGATAAAGACGGTCATCTCAGACCGTCATTTCCCCCATTTTATTAATGCCGCGTTGGAAAGGCGTCTTTTATTTCTCCAATTACCGAATTAGAAGCCCTCGCGCTGAAAATCCTCCACCCTCCCATAACTGAATATTCCATTTGTAACATTAGGCTGCAAAGTCTGAAAGAAAAAAATATATATGTAGATATATAAAAGCCTTCCGCCGTCAAATCTATCAGGCTCAAGTTGTTGCATGTGCTACGAATAGAAACGTGCCTTCTGGTTTGATCCTTCTTCCCCACCTCCTTTACAGTTCTCGATTTCTCAATATTTAATTTTTAATCAATTCATTGAGAAAAATTAAAAAAAATTTTGTTAACTTTGTCAATCCTAGCTCATCAGAGGGGAGGCAAATGCAGTAATATATAGCATAGCATGTATGGGGGGGGTAGTTTACCGATTTTTGTATCAGGGGCATTACCTACATTTATATTGTGAAAAAGATCAGCCATGAGCTCTTTGGCCTTAGGGACAGCTGGACATTTAGAAGCCGAAAGGAAATCAAAGTACGCGGCTACAGCGCGCCAGCAGCAGGAGTGAATGCCGCTGAATTCCATTCTCCTTCCTGCATGGAAGGGGGTCAAATGGCCGCGATGAGCTCGCTCTCTACTCGAATGGGTGGTAATTTGCAAAAGGCCCGCCTGTTTTTAAAACCATCTGGGAACCGAGCTCAGCTCTGGAGCCCTGGTTTCTTTTTCTCCTCGGTGTTTTGCACCCGCGACACCTGGCGGCTTTGATTTTTGAGGCGGAGGTGGCCCCGCTGCGGCGCCTGTGCGCAACTCTCCGCGCTGCTGCGCGCCCACACGCAGAAAATGCTTATACCTGTGTGCGATCACGTTGGGCGGCCCAGCAGGGCAGGGGTTAACCACTCACAGACTGTCGACCCCTTTGAAGCGGGGCTGAGAACTGATGCTTCCAGGCAACTGCATGAAGTACGCCGGGGCTCCGGGTGACCACCGATGACTAGGTGATAATGAAAAGAAATATGGCCGCCCTCAGAGCTTCTTTCGTGGGTCACTTGTTGCACCCTGGGATGCTACTTCGTTTGACATATTTGGAAACTGAGGTAGCCGGCTCTTTGCCTTTCCCAGAGGCCTTTGGGCGGACTGGAATACGAACCGAGGCATTTGAATTGTCCACCCTACTTGGGAGAGGTGGGCGGTCTGAATTCACAGGAAACCAGGGGCTACTGTGGCCTCCATTGGCTGGGGTGCTCTTGGGTCAGAAAATCTCGTGTGGGCTGTTCAAATGAGCACAAGTCTCAGCCTCACGTCTTCCGGGACCCACAGTAAATCCCCTCGAGGTCTAGACCAGAGACTTTCAACCTTCTGCATCTCACGGCACCTACAGACTAATTCCTAGATTTCTGCGGCACACCAAAACAAGCAGTTTTCGCCGACCTGACCAAAAACCTAGAGGTAATGTGGAATCATTTACACTGGACAAGTGTTGTGTTGGCTGATGTCAATTTTTTGTTTGATCATCTAAGGCAAAAGAGATCAGGGCCCCTGAGTAAGCAGTCGGGTACTGTATGATCTAAAATTCTTGCGGCACACCAATGGAAAATCACTGGTCTAGCCAAACACGTATCCTGAGCGCACAGGGTGGCATTAAGGATTCCCTGGGTCAGGTTCGCCACATACGTTTTGCTTGGTCTCCTCAACCTTTCTGGAGTAAGACAGGAACTTGCCTAGTTGCTCGGACGGCCATAGAAATCTAAGTCCAGGAGACCGGGTGCATTCACCTGAGAGCCTCCTTCTGCGCACACTCCATTGTCAAGTGACAGTTACTGCTGGGCACAGTTTTGGAAAGTGAGATTTTATTTGTATGCAGCTAGTTTGCAGGTTACTTCTCAGGGTGGGTGAAAGTGCTTTAAAAGGGGGGAGAGCGGATGCTGATGCCCTTGGGGTTTTATTCTCTGCTGCAGAGAATGACATGCATCGGCATGCCAGGCTCCGCCTTCAGCTCGATGCAGGTGGCTGAGGATGAGACAGACGACCGCCGGGGGGCAGGGGGGGTGCCAGGCCGGGGAGGGTGACTAACGTTTTTGGAGAGCCTACTATGTGCTGCTTAGCTTTCTAACCGCATCACCTCCCTTCCTTCCTGGTAGATGAGGGAATGAGATACAGGAAGGTCCTCTACGCAAGTCAGCAGTGAGTAACACCAGACCAGACATTTACCTGGCTCCATGTTTCTCCAAAGGGCTCATTTCATTCCACTTCACTCTTTTACTTGTTTATTAATTTTTTCACTCATTCATCCATCCCTTTGCCCGGCTATTCATTCAGAAAATATGCCTCACAGCCCATATTCCCATCAACCGATGAGGAGATCGTCAGAACATGGTCTATATATACGAGTTATTATTCAGCCTGAACAAGGAAGGAAATTCTGAAATGGGCTACAACATGAATGAATCTTGAGGACATCGGGCTAAAGAAAGCAAGCCAGACACAAAAGGACAAATACTGCCTGTGTCACCACGAGAGGTCCTACAGGAGTCAAGTTCATAGAGCCAGGAAGTAGAAGGCCGTTTGTAGGGTGCTGTCTGTGGGAGGGAAGAATGGGGCACTATGTTTAACCAGTCCAGAATCTCCATTTGGGAAGATGGAAGGGGCTCCGGAGACGGACAGTGGTGATGGCTGTACAATATCGTGAGTGCACTGCACGCCACGGGATGGGACCCCCGCGGACACAGACGACAGTGTGGTGATGACCAGAGGGAAAGGCGGGGGAGGTAGATGAGGGTATAAAGGGACAAATGGTGATGGGAGGAGACTCGACTTGGGTGGTGGACACAGAATACAACACACGGAGGATGTGATGTAGAATCGCACTCCTGTAACCTACATGATTTTAGTAACCAATGTCACTATGATGCATTCAATAAAAGAGGGTTAAAGTGGAACATTTTATGGAATGTATACTCTACCATGATTTTTAAAATCTTTGGAAAATCTATTATATTCTATACACTGTACTAGTTTCAGAGAATATGGGGCTGAATATAAAGTCCACTTATTCAGGGAAGGAATTTCTCTCTGGCCCAGATTTTGCCCAGCCTTGTTCTGCAGACACGAGTTGAGTCCAGGTTGAGCAAAATGACATTCTCTGTCTGCGATGCATGCACTTGATTTTTCTGCTTATCCAAAGAGAGTATTAACCTCAGTTCTTCATTCTATTTCGATATATGGGTAAGACTCTCACAGACTCTACCACTGAGTAAAGTAGACAGCTTTCAATGTCTTTAAATTCCTCTGCATTCTTACTGAGCATCCACTGTCCCTGTGTCTTGCCGTCACTTCATTGTATGACAAGTGAAGAAGTCGTTCTCATGTAAATCGGGAAAGAAAGAAGTCAAAACATTGCTGTGGGCACAGAAGTCCATCTGCACAGAAGCACACCAATGGCACATTATTTCAAAAAACAATACCTGCGTTTCCTTTACTTTTATCTCTGTGAATTTCTTCTAACGTCTTCTTTGATCTACGTATATTCTTCCTTTATGTTAGTGCCAATTAAATGTGGGGCTTGCCTCGGGGCAGGCTGGCCTGTTCCCTCTGCTGGTGTGCCCTTTCTGGGAGCGCGGGGCTGATAGACAGGACGCGAGTTCCTCCCTAGCATCTGAAATATTAATGCCCTTTGGCAGGTAGTGCATTACCCCGAGAAGCACCGGCCCTGAGATCTGAATTAGCTTTCTCACTCCGCTCTCCTAAGAGGTTTTTGTGGTTGTTGATGTTTGGCCTCAAATGCACATATTTTGAAATCTGCCAGGTAGAATCCAGAGTTTAATTTTTTAAAATGCCAAGCTGCGAATGCAGACTTTATTGCCGTGGCAGGAGACATTGGAATTCCTTATTCACTCCCACTCATTCTGAGGATCTGTTTTTTATAAACATCTTTTTTTCCCCTACTGCAAAAAGGAAATGAAGAACACCAAGATTGAAGGCAAAATGAGGCATGTGTTGGTCTGATGGAAGGGGGGTGGGATAGGAGTGTGGGGGTGAGTGTTCTAGAACCTATCACTTCAGTCTTGCTGACTGCCCCCCACCCCGGCCAGGTACATCTGAGCCATTTTGGGGGGGTGTTCTCACTGCACCTGGTTTGAAATGTGGATGGTCTGAATTTCTTCCCAATCAGTCCACTCTTCTGTGGGTACCTCACAATCACCTTCTCTCTGAGATATAGAACTTGACCTTACATGTATCTAAAATGCACGTTTCTCCAAAAATTTTCTCTATATTTTTCTTCCAAAGAACAGCCATTCATTTACTTAGCCCTGTCCCAATCCTTGGATTCCCACCCACTTCCCGTTTCCATTCTCGGCTAAGGAATCTGCATTCCTCTTACAGTGGGTCACTTAACCCTCTGGACTCAAGTTCATGGACCTGACTTTGACAATGAATGGCCACCCCTGCCTTGGGCTTGGTGTCAAACTCACAGTGTAAGGTGCATTCTGGCCATTTTTTATTCCCTGTGAGACATTATTGAGACACCCCTTGGAAGGCTGGCATTAATTCAGTACACACCCGTTGAGCTCCTCACTGGAGCCATCAGAGATGGATCTGTCACATCCCTGCCTATGAAATGAAATCCTTGCAGACCAGTCAGGGGTAAGATGTACACACTCACGTATGCAAAGGAGGACGATGAAAATATAATGACACGAATGAAGAGCCTGCTACACATCAGGCACTTGCCACTCACTTTGTTTGTGAGTCATCACTGCAGGCGGGTGAATTTACCCCTTACTTGCATTTGAATCATGGGATGGAACTGAGTTTTAGAGGCCTTCACTGAATCCAATTTTATGTCAAGCTCTTCCTACTCTGTCACAGCACAAAAGTGCCACTTAATAAAGGCACATGGACAGGGGACAGCTTAGGTGGCTCCTAAGCAGACGTCTCCCTAACCACAGAACTGCCCTGGTCCCGCTCCTGAACGTCATTGTTTGCAGCATCAAAGTCAACGGCACCCATCGGCTCCTGACTGCGCTCTCCTGGCAGCCTCTCAGAGACCAGACTGTGGCTTCAGTTTGAATTAAATGAAATCCGTGGCACAGTCTCCATTTTCACCCAAAACCACCCCTCAGAGGTCACCAGGAGGTCACCAGGGCAGAGTTCATGTTCTCCCGGCCCACGTGCAGGGGAACAACCTACACTTGACTTTCTAATTCACTGGCCTCTTGACCTGGGAAAGTCATTGAAACATCTCCAAGTTTCAGGATCAAAATGAATGTGAAACTACGGAATGTCATCTTCCATCCTAACAATTGATTTGCGATCCAGAAGTATAAAAGGAAAGCACGAAAATGGACCCATGGCCTGCGAACATGACAAGCTCTTTGGAGAGAGTTGAGAGCATTCCCGTCACGCGAGAAGTGTGCCAGACCTTTTGTGAGAGGAAGTGGTTTTTATGGATGATAGTCAGCGATCCCTAAGAAGGCTGGGAGGCGTTGGCAGGGAGGGAGTTAACCAAATGTGCCCCAGGGCCATCCAGAATTTTCAGCGAAGGGGCTGCTCGCTGTGCCATGAACCCCAATTAAAAATAAAGCCCCTAGCTGGGCGAGCCTGCCCCATCCTGAGGATAAACAAGATTTGATTCAGTGTGATGGCCCTACGCTGACTGTGGTAGGGTAATACAGTATATATGCCTCCTTGGGGGAAGCACAAAAGAGGCAGCTTAATTATCATCTGGCCAGAAGGATGGGGCATAGTTAACACCTTTCTGGGTGGGCTGAAATTAATGACCCCTTCCCCCCACTACTGCCTACCTCCCAGCCCCTTTGTACACGACTATACAACACAGTCGTTGGTATTCAGATCACAGGAGACGGCATTTAGCCAAAGTGTTTGTCTATGGGGTTTGATCTCTTTTTAATTTTATTCAGATTTACAACTGTGGTATAAAATGAGACAACTGGATTCCGTCTGAAGTAGACCAGGCCCTTCCCCACTCAGATCTGCACATCTGAACTTGACATTAATCTTCCAGATTGGACGTAATGTTTTTCCCTAAGTGTTTTCGCAGGCTGCTTTTCTGAAGCCACGCGGAGCCCTCCGTTCTGCGGCGCCCTGCGGGCAGCTGGGCCAGCCACTTCAGGCGACGGGAGTGGGCTTTGGGAACAAAAAAGACTGGACTGGTGAAGTGTGTTGGTTTGCAGAAGGTTTTAAATTTCACAGATGATCAAATGGCGGGGGAATTTACTCTCTCTTTGGGCAAAGAGAGAACTGTGCCATAGGTGATAATGATATCTATACTTAATGTAGCATTTTCTCTTTTAAGTAGGCGTGTATGTAATTAGCATATACAGGTATATATATACTTGTATAAAAATGAACAGCATTAGCTCCTTAAATCGTGCTTTTATGGCTCCCGGTAATGAGTGCAAGAGTTGACCATGTCACAGGTGTTATGTGATGTCATTAGGTCACGTGGTGATGCACACTACAGTCTTAGAATGAGGACACTATCAGCTCCACTTTGCATTGGAGGAAAGTGACCTTTCAGGCCTAGGCAATTCGTGCAAAACTAAAGAGGGTTCGAGTGAAGACTCAACCCCGTCCCTGTTTTTTTCGGACTCTGAACTCAGTGGCATTCAATCACACTACTCTGCCCTTTCTGGAAGTCAAGTCCCAGTGACAACAAGTCGGCCTGTGTACTCTCCCCGATGTTCTCTCGAGTGGCGTGACGGTGGAGTGGTTGGGGACACCTGTTCAGCTTTCACTTGCTGACCTACTCTATGTACTGCTTAATGCAGCATTCAGTCTCAAAGGGGAGTCGCTGAGGACAAAGATAATGCTGGAAAAGGGATCAGAATATAGAATGCTGGCAATGAATGGCATATTCCATGCCTTTGGAAGTTTACCTGGGTTCTTTATGTGGGAAACTGTTTGGTTTTTCTTACACCCATGGGTGGTATCCCCATTATTTCTTAGACCTTGATTCTATGAATGTTCATTGAGCACATTTGGAAGGTCAAGACCTGAAGTAGGCATTGCATGATTGCTTCTAGTACATTCTATTAGTGTATTCATTCACATAGACAGACAAGGTCTGTGCAGATGTTCTCTTTTAAATATTATAAAATAACAGAATCTTTCTATTCTCT
Organism: Tonatia bakeri; assembly: GCA_004024845.1. Taxonomy (NCBI): domain Eukaryota; kingdom Metazoa; phylum Chordata; class Mammalia; order Chiroptera; family Phyllostomidae; genus Tonatia; species Tonatia bakeri. The sequence goes on from PVIA01001622.1 coordinate 57,171, forward strand.
CACTCTTGAGGCCCATATGTCACCTGATGATTCCCCAAGCCGGGGAGGGAGGCTTTTCAGACCTAAAAGGCAGTGGCCAGAATGTGAGGAGCAGATGGAAAGTGAAGGATTAGAGAGGCGGGCCACACGGGTAAGTCCTAGAACAGCGGTCCCTACCCAGGGACTGATTTTGTGGAAGACAATTTTTCCATGGACGAGGGGGAGAGGGGTGGTTTGGGGATGATTCAAGCATGTTACATTCAAGCTCACCTCCTGCTGTGCGACCTGGTTACTAACAGGTACTAACTTGTACCTGTCCACAGCCCGGAGGTTGGGGACCCCTGTCCCAGAGGATCATGGGAAGAGGTCACTAGGTTAAGTTTGGGTGACCACCTGCCCGCTGTTTTTGCTGGCTTTTCAGATGTCACAGAGCAGGCACCTGTTCTCATACTGGCAAAGCTTGAAGGTACCATGTGACTTGTAACAACCAGTATTGACATCTCATTATCAAAAGTGAAAGACCTCCAATAATGTTTATTTTATACACTAATACGGAAGTCTGAAAAACATGTAATCATGTTGATAAAAGTGCCCTCCCCTTTATTTTCAAGACACTTACTCCAGGGTTTTCTCATTAATTCAGCAGATATTTAATGAGTACCTACTATGTGTAACCATCGGGTCTGGGGGTGCAGGAGCGAGCATACAACCCCTTGATTCTAATGCAGCCATCGCTCCAGTGGAGCAGACAGACCGTCATCAAATAAATACAGCCATGAACATTTAAAGACAGTTAGAGACAAAACACACACAAAAAAATGGCCCTGTGGGAACACATAATGAAGAAATAGGGCTAAAATTGGCAGTGGGAGGATTCTAAGAAGGCAGGCATTATAGCTTGAGCTGTTTAGGACCTAAAGAATGAGTAGAAGAAAACTGGATGAAACGAGAGGAAGGGTCGGAGAAAGAAGAATAAATGTGCAAACTCCTAAGGGTGGGGAGAACAATATCATATTAGAGAACCAGCAAGGGGCACTCTGGGGCTGGAGGGGAGGGGCTGAGGAGGAGGGAGGCGGGGCGTGCCTGGAGGGACGTTCACTGGCCAGCCCACGCTGTGCTGCCTGGAGACTGTTCTGTCCCTGAGAGCAACCGGAAACCTTTCCGCGGGGTTGAACAGGGAGGTCGCAGAATTAGACTTGTCCTTCGTAAAAGAGGATGTGGGCTGCTGTGGGGGTGATGTGCTTTGGGGGACAGGTGACGCACGCAGGATGACAGCTTGGCAATGATAGGAGAAATAATGAAAAAATAAGTGGACTGAAGCAAAATGGGACAGGTGAAACTGAAAGGATTGGGCAGTGGATCGGACCGTTGTGGGGGGTGAGGAGAGGCGAATTCAGGGGCCATTCTACAGCTGTGTAACTGGATGCGTGGGGTTGCCCATCAGGCTAGACAACACTGAGAGAGGTTTTGGATATAAATTTGCACGAAATCGGGGCATTCAAATGCACGCAGAGAGAGGAGAGTTGAAGATCTGGATTTAAAGGCATGGGGACACCTCTGCATGCTACACGGTACTGCGTGTTGCTGGCCTTTAAAGCCTTAATCATGAACGCCCTGGACTTAGATAGGATCCCTTAGGGACACAGACTAGAGTGAAATGAGAAGTAGAACAAGACGAGGGATTTCAAGTTACAGGCTGTGGAGGGGGCAGTGCTGCGGAGGAAATCACAGAGGTGCAGGAGGGGAGGCGGGAGAAGGGACTAAAGAAAGTCGGCATGAGCATCACAGCGGAAGAAGGGAGTGATTAAGGACCGAAAATTCCCCAGCGGATTTAACAGCTCCGTGACCACGTGGTGGAGGTCTGTTCTGCTTGGTGACCGGGTTGTTACTCACGTCCCCACCCATGTGGTGGATAGGGGAGCCGGTGACGGGTTACGAAATGGAAACCATGAATATGAACCACTTTTTCAGAGAATTTGGCAAGAAGGGCAAGAAGAGGTATATGGTCATGATTGGAGACTCTCGTCGTAAGGGAAAATATAGATGTCTTTTTCTTTTTTTGTATCTATATGACACATGGATGTTAACTGAACTTCTTGTGGTAATCATTGCTTCACACATATGTCAAATCCTTATGCTGCACACCTTACACAGTGCTGTGAGTTAATGACATCATAGCAAAACTGGAGAAAACAGCCCTGGCCCTGTGGCTCAGTTAGTTGGAGCTCCATCTGTGCATCAAAAGGTTGCGGGTTCAATCCCTGGTCAGGGCACACGTACTTGGGTTGTCGGTTGATTCCTGGTCAGCATGCATACAGGAGGCAACCAATTATTGTTCCTCTCTCTCTCTCTCTCCCTTCCTTTCTCTCTAAAATCAATGAACATATCCTCAGGTGAGGATTGAAAAAAAAACTGGTAAAAACAGGGCTTGGTGTTGAAGACAGGAACAAAGGAAGAAAGGAAAAGAATGTAATGAATGGGTTGGGAGAGACACGCTACAGGTGAGCGGAATCCTGGGCAACAGGGCAGACGTCAGGGAAGGTGTTCGAAGTCAGCCTGCAGCTGGCAGTGGGCGAGAGAAAGGCTGGTGCATTTGCACCAAATTTCTCCAAGTTCATAACGCCCCAATGAGCCACACGCGGCACATCACCCCCACGCTGTCGCAAGAAGTAATTCATTCCCAGTTCTGTGTAGGTAGGAAGGACCATTTTGACTTCCAACTGGTACCCGCCACCCCAGTTCTTCAAAGGACATACGTAAGTACCTCTCTTCTTTGCAAACATCTTCCAATTGCAAGAAAGACGTAAGTGAATTTCTATACCTGGCCTGCAGAAAAGCGTTGTCTTTCTTTCTTTGGATTCAGAAACTGTCACTTCTGGGTTTTCTTTGTGAGAGACAGTTCCCATAACAACGTGGGAAGCCAGACCTCTGGGGGGGCCCCCTGTGGGGCTGCGGAATCTTCGCTGCCTCAGACACCGGGAGAACGCCAGCAATCTCTCGCTGACGTGAGCTCGCCTCTGGAAATGGGCCAGTCCCTGAACACCACGGGCAAACCTGGTCTTCGGTAAATTATGCAGCACCCCAAATGGCAAAGCTAAATTTTTAAATATATCAATGGATGACTATGAGAAGGAAGTATTGCAAAATACTCTCATAGGCTGAAAAATAGATGTGTCTTGGGCATTTTAATAAGTACTGTATATAATTCAAATATATTGTATGAATATATGTGTATAAAACATTTATGCACATAGTAAATAGATATATATTCCTTCTCAAAGATTACCCACCTAAGTTTTCTACAGAATATTGTTTTAGGAAAAATTTGCCTAAATACTATTGTTGTTCCTAAATACTATTTAGGCAAATTAGCTTCTTTGTCTCAGTACATAATTCTGCCGGTATGGACGCTAAAACCACATGTTTGGAAGGAAGTTACAATTCAGACAGGAAGCCACTGAATTACACAATAATGCATAGAAACACATAGAAATATCCCATTTTAATAAATCCACTTTGCAGCTGCTTTTGGTTTTTAAATGCTTTTTGTTATGATTAGTAAGTAACCTATTGTGATGAATGAATACATCACTTCTAATTCATTGTTGGAAATTTAACTAGACCCAAAGTGACTGGCGAGGTGCAGTACCTTCTCTGTAACATAAGGTTGCAACAATACATCACTTTCTTGTCACATTATTTTATATGTCTAGACCCCCTATGATAGCCCAAATGATGCCATTCAGCAGGTGTTTCTCATAATCAGGTGAAATTACCTTTACCTTTTCCATAAATTGTACATAGTGATATGTGCTAGAACCTTCTTTTTTTCCTGCTAGTTGAAATGAGAATTTTTAACCCCAGCACTCCTAAATGCACCCATTGTACATTTAAAAAAATAAACAACATAACAGGCAAAAAAAAAAGATGCTATTGGTAACTGGCCAACATGCAGGACAGAACTAAAAAGGCTCTGCTAAATAACAAGGTCTTGATTCAATTTTTTCCTGGAGTCTATTTAACTTGCTTGGATTTGTTACATCGCAGCATAACATCATGAAGTTTTCCACACAGTTAAAGTTGAAGAATCAGACTTTATCCGTCTACCTTCTTTCCTGTCCTGTAAACGGTGGTTTAATCTAATTTAACTTCATCCTATCACTCTATCGATAACTGGAGGACAAAATGCACCTAATAAAGTTATTATAAGGTTTAGGTCTTAGTTGTTTTTTCCCCCCAGGTCGCTTCAAATCCAACCAACTGCGAGGTTGAACTGTTTCATTTTCATTTGGGGATAAGGAAGCTGAGACTAGAGGTTCAGGACCTTGCCCGGGGTCGCCAGCTACTCAGTACCGCCACCAGAGTCTGCAGGGGGTCAGCTTGTTCCTCTGTCACAACTGGAGGGGGTGCTGCTCGGGAGCATGGGACGCCTCCACTACCGGGACAACCACCTACAATACTCCAGGACTGTGTTTCTTTTGAAAATTTTCTACTGAATGTATTGGGGTGACATTGGCTAATACAATTACGCAGGTTTCAGGTGTATGATTCTATAACACATCCTCTGTGCCCAGTTTTGTGTGTTCGCCACCCCAAGTCATCTCCTCCCATCCCATTTATCCCCCCTCTACCCTCCCTGGCAATCACCAGGCTGTTGTCTGTGTCTAAGAGGTTTTTACTTGTTTCCCTTCATCCCTTCACTTTTCATTTTTTTAAATATCTTATTTATTTTTAGAGAGAGGGGAAGGGAAGGAGAAAGGGCGAGAGAAACATTAATGTGTGGTTGCCTCTCACATGGCCCCCACTGGGAACCTGGCCTGCAACCCAGGCATGTGCCTTGACTGGGAATTGAACCAGCAACCCTTTGGTTCACAGCCCGCGCTCAGTCCACTGAGCTACACCAGCCAGGGCCCTTCACCTTTCTCACCCAGCTCCCTGACTCCCCTCCCCTCTGACAGCTGTCAGTCTGTTCTCTGTATCTATGAGTCTGTTTCTATTTTGTTTGTTGGTTTATTCTGTTCATTAGGTTTCACATACAAAATTAGCCTCAAAACCATAAACATCCTAGAAGAAAACATAGGCAGTAAAGTCTCAGAAATTTCTCATAGCAATATTTTGTGTACATATATATATCCTCAGGCAAGGGAAATGAAATAAAAAAAATAAACAGCTGGGAGTATATCATACTAAAAAGGTTTTGCACAGCAAAGGAAACCATCAACAAAATGAAAGACAGCCCACTGAATTGGAGAAGACATTCACCAATGATACATCTGATAAAAGGTTAATACCAAAATTTATAAAGAAGTTATAAAACTCAACATCAAAAAAACCCCAAACTACCCAATTAAAATATGGGCAAAGGACCCAAATAGACACTTCTCCAAAGAGCACATACAGATGGCCAATAGACCTATGAAAAGATGCTCAACATCACTAATCATCAGAGAGATGCGAACTAAAACCACAATGAGACATCCCCTCCCACCTGCAGAATGGCCACCATCAATAAATCAACAAATAACAAGCGCTGGCAAGAATGTAGAGAAAAGGGAACCCTAGTGCACTGGTGGTGGGAATGCAGACTGGTGCCGCCACTGTGGAAACAGTATGGAGGTTTCTTAAGAATTAAAATGGATCAGCCTTATGACCTGGTGATTCCCACTTCTGGGAATGCATCCAAAGAAACCTGAAACACTAATTCAAAAGAATATACGCACCTCTATATTCATTGCAGCATTATTTACAATAGTCAAGATTTGGAAACACCAAGTGGCCATCAGTAGATGAGTGGATAAAAAAGCTGTGGTACATTTATACAGTGGAATACTACTCGGCCGCAAAAAAGGAAATCTTACCCTTTGCGACAGTATGGGTGGACCTGGAGAACATTATTATGCTGAGTGAAATAAGCCAGTCAGAGAAATACAAGTACCATATGATGCCATTCATATGTGGAAACTGAACTAACAAGCAAAATACCAGGTTTATGCTTCAATTCTTCATAGTCTAATATGACACTGGCATTTTTGGGGAGCAGCATGTTTTGCGTTTGGGGTGTGTCTCATGTGTCCTCCTGGTCAGCTCCAGGTAATACATTCCCATTCAGAATTCGACACAAGACCCGCTTTGCCCTCAGCGCATCACATCTGGGTCAGATAATATCTACTACCCGGTCAAGGTGTTATCCGATTACCCCACTAGATAGTCACTGGTTTTCCCTTGCTATTATTAATTAAATCATTTAAAAAAACACTCAATAATCCCTTTCTTCATCAGAATGTCCCCTTAGATTTTTTTTTTTTTTTTTAGTCTCCTTTCCATTGAAAGAGTCCCTATGGCTATAGCTGTCACCGGTATCTCCTGACAGGTGTCTTCACCTTTCTGGGCTTTGGAATGGCCATCTGCTGAGCATTGAGGTGACTTCAGGTATCCAATAGATTCTTGAAAGGTTGTTACTTTGCTCCTTATCAGGTTTTTCCTGTTGCAAGGATGAGTTTCTGCTTTTTGGCTCTCCACTTTGTCCGGGCTGAAATGAGAATTCTCCGGGGGCATTTAAACGGTTAATCCATCTGGGGCCAATTCCTGTGTGTGCAACTAATTGGAGTATACTTATCTTTATTTATACTCTTGTTCTCTCATGTTTATTCTTGTGTGTGTCATAAGGAAAGAAAAGAGTTTGAAATCACCTGGATCCCTTGGCAACTGAGTAATTTCCTAATTTCACTTTTGGCATAGCATGCCAAAGGAGATTCTCAGGATTCTCCAAAGAACTCGTGGGGACAGCCCATTGCAATTTGGAGCGATATAGAAGAGGCTTTCTAAAAGGAACCTTAGACACTTCTGTGGTGCCTTTTAACACCAGTCCCTTTTCACTAAGGGACTCATTAATGACTCTTTTGCTTGAGGCCATTGGAGTCATGAATTTGGGTTAAATTTCTACCCTGGTCCTGCTTTTATATTCACCTCTCGTGAGGCCCCATCCTTGCCCTGTTGCTCTCCTCTCTGCAGTGAGCTTCCCACCAGTCTGCTGCCCGCTAAGGAGGGCTGCAGATTCAGAGTCAGAAAGACCTGGGTTTGATGAGTGAGATCTTGGTGAAGTTTTTCAGTCCCTCAGATCCCCGGCATTCTCGGTGGTGAGACATACACTACTAGGTTACTTTGAGTTGTGACTGGCTTATGATGCTTTTTTTTCCTTCAAAAAAATATCCTTCCCAAATCTGATCTTTCTCTGAGATCACCTGCACCTCGATGCAGGCCTATAGTTTCTAGGTCATCATAGGGCCAGAGAGGCACGCTGACCACAGAGTCTTTCCCTTTCCGTCCCCAAGTCTTCAAAGACCACGTCTAAGCTGATGATTTTCAGGTTCTTTCGCCAATAGTCATTTCCAGTCAAACGTTTCCAACATCGAACCTTTGATTCCCTCGGGTGAAATCACGATTGGCCCTTCGCCTTTGGGGATCCTCCTCTCAATCAACAGCAACTGATCCTCACCCAGTTGTTTGGGACAAATCACTTGGAGTCAGTCGTTCTTGACTCCTTTTGTCCTTTACAGCCCGGAGCCTGCCTATCGGCCATTGCACATCTCAAGTCCTTTGAGCTGCGTCTCCTGGGATCCCTCGTCCACACCATCATCTGCTCTTGTCTGAACAGATACCCTAACCAGTACCCTAAGGTCTTCAGGACCTGCACTGCCTGGATTCTGTAATAAGCTCACCCAGCCCACTGAAGTTACTTCCACCCCTCACAACCCACTTCTTTTCAGTGCCATGCACCTGTCTGCCCCATGAACTTGAACATCATGTCTCCACTTTCTGCAGAGACGTTTATCTTCCATGCACTTAACTCTCTAACATTATCCATGTTGGGAAACACAGATTGCATGCTGCCTTCTTCCACAACAGTGTGCCTGGCTCTCAAAGCAGAAAGCTATGTGGCAACCTAGTTTCCAATGGAATTTCCAATTCCATGATACATTATTTTACATACATTTTCTTTCAAGCTATTAGTATTTTTATTTAAAAAATTATGTATTGATTTTAGAGAGGGAGGAGAGGGGGAGAGACAGAGAACAGAGAGAGAGAGAAACATTGATTTGTTGTTCCACTCATTTATACATTCATTGGTTGATTCTTGTATGTGTCCTGACTGGGGATTGAACTCATATCCTTGGCGTATCAGGATGATGCTTTCACCAACTGAGCTACCTGGCCAGGGGCCTATTAATGTTTTTAATATGGAAAGTAAAACAAGTTTCTATTGAAAGTTGAAAATATACAGAGAGATAAATTATAAAATAGATGCCTCTCTTCCACCATGTCACTCCTTAATTCCAAGAACGAACCATTCTTAATAATTTCTCATATTGCAAATGTTTTCTCAGTTTTGTCATATTCCTTTTGACTTTGTTGTTTATAATGCTTCCTTTACTGAATGCTTAAAAAGAAATCAATTTAGCTAATCATTTTCTTCTACCCCTGTTAGAATACAATGTCCATAACGTGGTCATAATATTTCAGGCATCGAAGGTGAGAGACTACTCTGGACCACGTGACAGAAGTTGAAAGAGGCTTCTTGCTGATCAGTGTTCTAACTCTAATACAGTCCCATCCTAGAGAATCCAGCCAGACTAACTAAGCACGGATTTCAGTAAACCTATTTATATGCCCTGAACAACATCCCCTATCAGGCCGATGAGCTATTCAGCTGATTTATAACATCCATACCCAACTGCCTTTTTAAGAAACCATTTAATTTTAAAAATTACATGTATAGAGTTTTTGTCCTTGACCTTCTTGCAGTTATTACTGAAAAATCAAGCTAAACACTCTCCCAAATCTCATAAATTAGCTCGCTCCTACAGCTTACATCATCCTGCCCCTTCCCTGACAGCTGAATTAATCCTAGGACGTCCCGTGGACCCATCCTCAGCCATTCATTACCCCGGGCTTGTAGCCGGGCCCGTCTAGGCGTTTGCCAACTTGTCCCTTTAATCATCGCCAGATGATGGATAGACCTTGAGTGGGTCTGTGTTCTACCCCCGTCCCTTTACTGACTCCCTTTTTTCCTGTTGGCCACTGTCACCCACTCTTGGGACTTCATCGGAAGCCATGGCATCACAGCAGAAACAAAGATGTACTCCCTGGTCCCTTCTACTACCTACCGCCATGCGCTCCTTCTGAGCACAGTTCCAACTTTATCAAGTGAGAGGACACCTCGCTCAGCTTAGTTCTTTCATTTCCCATTTGCATTTGTGCTTGGGGGACTGAATGCGTCGGATTTGGCTCCTAAGCCATAACACCAAATGGAAACACTAGCCTCACTCTTTCTTCTCCCAGTCGTGACCTTGACTGTCCCCTTCTGTTCCTACCTCAAGATTTCTCTCCCATGAACCTTTGCTTCTCCTTTGCGATAGAGCTGAGCTTTCAGACACTTTTTTGGGCATACCCCTGTGTCACTCAGCATCTAGTCAGGAAAACTCAACAATGCGACAGACAGACAGACTTTAATAGTGGTGAAACAGGTGTTGGGGAAGAAGATTGGCAAAGAAAGAATAAAGCAGAGATGAGGTAACACAGAAACACTAATTGCAAGAAGAAACCACCACCCATAGGAAAAAATGGGACGGTCCTAACCAGGAAGCAAAGAAGGCCCAACAGACATGGAACGTAGTGTTCTGAGAAAAGCATGCTGAGCCACTGGTGTTGGCTCCGTCAAGGATGCCTGGTCGTGGGGTGCAGAAAGTAGCTGGGGCTTGGATGGAATGGTTCTCTCACAGTGAAGGGTCACTGGGGAGGTTACCCGGACAAGAAGAGGAAGGAGGAAAGCGCTTCACTCTTCTCCTGCCTCCTTGTCTCCTTGTGGTGTCCCAATATCACAATCTAACAGGAGGCTGGCTGACAAAGGACAAATGAGCTGGCCTCTCCACCTTCCCAGAGCAGAAGGTGAATTTATTTTTATTTTATTTTTTAAAGATTTTATTTATTTATTTATTTATTTATATTTAAAGAGAGAGAAAGGAAAAGAGAAAGAGAGGGAGAGAAACATCAGTGTGTGGTTGCCTCTCATGTGGCCCCCTACTGGGAACCTGGCCTGCAATCCAGGCATATACCCTGACTGGGAATCGAACTGGTGACCTTTTGGCTCACAGCCCGAGCTCAATCCACTGAGCTACACCAGCCAGGGCAGAAGGTGAATTTAAAATGAAGAGAAGATAGCCTAATAATTAGCACTCCGAGCTCCCAAAGTTGGCTTCATCTCAAACTACCCATGCTATGATAAATTTTTCACACCTCCGTTTCTCTGCCTGAAATCTTCTCCATTTTTACCTGCTGCATTCACCTTCAGATGGGATTTTATTTCCCCCTGTAAATCTTTATGTCTCCAAAGTGTACCTCTCTATTTGCTTGGTCACTATGGCCCTGGGCAATGGGCTGAGTGTAGAGTTAAAGGTGTGTCTGTCTGTGTGGGCGCTGGAACTCCCTGATGGGCGCGGGCATCTCCGACTATTGAGTCACACAGTCTGGCTTAAAAGTCATGGTCAGTCTACGCTGTAGTAGTGACTTTGCTGGGAGGAAGAAGTGGGGTATACCACTTTTTTCCAATTTCACTGGCCAGAATCCAGCTGTGTGACCCAGCCCAGCCACAGGGGAGACTGGAAAATACAGTCTCCCCATGACCCCAGGGGTATGGAGAGGATAAAGGTTAGTGAGCCCCTAGCTAGCCCCCCTCACACTCTCCCCCTTCAAGGATATCCCACCCGTCAAAGTCAAGTAACGCGATACCACACTCGTTAACATAGGTATATGCATCCACTCCATGATACGACGTCATTCCCCATTCAGCCCTGGCCATGGAAAAGATGGAAAGCTGATATCATCGGAGCAGCATCTTGACGTCACCTTGACACCTTTTCATAGAAGTGACTGGGTTAGGAAATATAACAGGAGACTACACATCTACACACAGAGACAGAGCCCTCTAGCTCTGCAAATAGCGATCCGTAGGGTTTAAAATAAATGGAGCATCCTGCCATTTACATGTTCCCTCTAGAAAGAGAGGAAAGGCTATTATTATGCAAAAACATTATAATATACCTAGATTTTTATTATTTTGGGAGGGTATTCTATCCAGGAGTCCATTTCACAAGTGTTAGCAATGTTTTTGTAAATTCTCAGCTCTCGCATCTGGGTGCTACCCCCATGCCCAAAATATCTGAAGGGATAACTACATAGCGGCACATTCGCACAAGCACATGGGAAGCAAGGAAAACAGATAACGCAACGATGTGTGTGAACCCCATTGACACGATGTGGGCGAAGGCAGAGAGAGAGACACAAGAGGACAGGTAATGTCCGATTCCACTGGTGCTTAAAAATACACTAAAGTAATCCGTGCCGTCTGACCCTGCCCAAGACACAGCCTGACTTTGGGGACTCAGAAGGTGGTTTCTGGAATGTCTGCCTACCCGTGTCTCGATCTGGGTACATTTAGTTTACATACATGAGTGAAGAGTGAGCTCCTCTGGATGCTTCAGAGTTAAGCAAGAAAAAGAAAGCAAAGTGAAAAAGTGTCTGTGTCCACGCTGCTCTGTGTCCCCTGTGAAGGGAGAGTCTGTGTATCCATTTTACCTGACTGCAGAAAACCGAAGATCTAGTCTCCAATGCACAGTGCGGCTTCTTAGGACAGCTCATTCAGACAGCAGGATTACAAGGGGGTCCTTTTCAGAAGTGGAATTCCAGTGCAAGGTACGCTATTTGCTAGTGTTCAGTCCGAGGTCACGAGGACGATAGTAGCAGAGTATTATAACGCATAGACAGGGACAAACAGGGACAGGTATCGGTCCAATGCCAGAGATAAACCAGCCGGCCACGTTGAGTTATTTTGACAAATTCAGATTTCGGCCGGTCCAATGCTGTCCTTTCATTCTATCAGAAGGGACTTGTCTGTTGCATCAGGTTTTTCTAACCAACAGTGGCTTCCTTTCGATGCCAGACTCGTGGCTTGGGGCCCAGAGCGAAGGTGGGCTGACTGGCACCGCTGCCGATACTGCCTGGCTACCTCGCAGAAGCACTCGGCGATTTCTCCAACATTTCCCTCTTTTTTTGTGAGCAAGCACAAAGTGGTTCTTTTTCAAATAAGCCCTGATAACTTTATGGCTTATCTAACCATTATGGGTAGGTTGCGTCAGGCCAGGATCCTCTGCCCTCCCGGGGAATGGACTGGAGCTCTCCAGGGTCTGGGTTCATGCAGACCCTGGGTGGACAGACAGACAGCCAGACAGCCTGGCTGGGGAGTCCTGGGGAGGAAGGGCAAAGAATGAGGAGGCAGGAGAAGTTGGTTGAAAAACGCTGAGCCCCCAAAGCGCTCAGTGTCCCTTCACCAGCACAAATGAGGGAGGCGACCCAAGGTGCTTTGCAGAACGCGGCGCTGGGCCAGCGACTCCCACCTGCACTCCACGTCTTATGTGCCCCTCTTTCCCGTGTTCCCAGTGTTTCTCGACATCCCATTAACTCCCCTCCCAGTACAATAATCGACTCCAATCTGCCATTATCACGGAAATAGAGGAGGCAAAGTGCCTGTAATAGGATCCAAATCAAATCACTTTCACTTCAGCCGGCTTCTGCTGTGCAGCCAAGGGTTCCCTGGGGAGATTCAATACAGAGAAACACCTGCAGACACAGGCTGAGGCCCGGCGAGGAGATGGAACACGACAGGCCCCGCTCGCCTGTACCCTCTCCTTAGTCACCAGACGGCCACCTCGGGAGTAATGACCTCAGGCAGGCTCGGCTAAACGTGGGACTCCAGGGCCAGGCCTGGCGGTGACGCTCGCCCCCATCCACCCGGCCCGGAACAACACGTCGGTTGACAAGGCACGGCGCCGGGGCTACTGTCCCAGGTCCTTCCTCGAAGCACTGGCGGTCACTGCGCGGCTGCGGCACGACCGTCTGCTTGTGCAGTCTACTCTCTAGGTCAGAAAGGGAAATGGAACTGAGCGTACGTAATTCAGGGCTGACAGGGGGGTCAGGCACAAAACTCCCAAATCTTCCCTTGGGGCATTTCTGCACGTATATGGCACTCTTGACATTCCCATTGCATTTCCCAGATAGCAGATTATGGTTTTTTCGAGTGAGGCCCTTTTCTACATAGGAGTCCATGAGTACAATTATTAGGTTGACTGCACCCCCACCCTCCACCTGGCCGGACCTTACTTCTCCATCAGCGATGCTGAATGCGTGCTTCTCCTCTGAGCTCGCAATCGGACATGGACTCGGCGGGGAGATCTTAAAGTCGATGCCCACTCATGTGCCAGAATTTGAAGATTCCAGCTGCACAGACTAATTGATAGTTCTGGTAAGCCTGAATCAGATAAGCAAAAAGGACAATTTTTTTATGTCAAAAGCAGACGTATTAATAAATCATGGTGGATATTTCCAAAGTAAGTGATTCAGTGCAGACAAGTTCTCGCATGAGTCTCCTTTGGTAGTTTTGACCTTGACGTCTGTCCGAAAAGTGGGAGAGAGCTCCTGGTGCTGATACAAGCAGAAGTGGAGTCCAACATGCTGAGCTTGCATTAAAGCGTCACCCCGACCAGCCACGTGACATTGGACGATGACCTTGAGTTCCTTATCGCTGGACTCTCTCCTCATGTCATCATGAGCCGTACACATGAGGTCTGGGATGTGCAATCACATTGCTGTTTCTAAATCAATATACTGACATTAGAAAGTATGAATTCCCTGACAGTGATCGAAATTGAAAAGGGTAACACAAAGCCCGTTTCGCCGGAACTCACAGGGATCGAGAAGGAACTCGAATGGTGCGTTTCTGCTCAGTCCCACACACGGGTGGGCCAGCCCCCGATGCGTAAGTCAGACCCACTGTGGCATGTCCAGGGCGGTTAATGTTTGTGGGAGCTGCAGCCTGCACGTGGTTCTCCAGGACGGATTCTTTGTCCCTAGGGAGGGCTGAGGCAGGGGGGCTGGAGGGAGAACCTTGCAACACCTGGACTGCCCAGGGCAGACTGAGAGGCATGGCTCCAGGTGGTGGTCAGCCAGGTTTCTTATAGGAAGAAAAGGGAAAGTGTTCTTGGCAGAATGCTAGAGGGATTCTCCAGGGATGGAGCCATTAGCACGATTTATGCCCAGGCTTCTGTGTGGCCTCAGAGCCCAGACATTATGAGAGGTATTTAAGGAAAATGATTTCATGGTGAATGTGGACTTCGGGGTAATGGCCGATTGCCGTTACCACTGACGAGCCTGTTTCCCCTGGAGCCCTTGTTCACGTTCTCAGCTTTTTGTCTCTGCTGACCCCAGTGTGGGCTCCCAGACTGCAGGAGGACACGTTGGGGGCCTGGCCAGGTCAGAGGTGGGCTGTACTATGTACAAGAGGGTGAAATTGGCCCATCATGTACAGATGGGCACGTGAAGCCAGGTCAGGTCCAACTTTACATAATTCATTCTTTTCAACGGAGGAGTTTCACTAAGTATGGACCTAGCCCTGGTTTAATACCATAGGTCTGGGAGGTATTTCATACAGCTATGTGGATTAATCAAGAAACTGAGTGGTCCAGTTGGAGATTTGAAAATTCAGATGGCTTTATCCTTCTTAATCTGTCTGTTCAATAAATGTCTGCTGAGTGGACAGAGGCCCCTGCAGAACCCAGGGACATGCAGCATGAGGGTGTCCAGGGCTTAGGTCACAGTAGCTAATGAGTTCACGGAAGACAGCCGATGGAGGAGAGCAGGCGGACCAAGGAAGGGCAGACTTCAACAGGAAGAAGTGGGGAGTGCAGCCGAGAGAAGGTGGTGCTTGGGTACAGATGTGGAGGCAGAGTGGAAAGTAGCCAGAAGGTGATAGAGGCAAAAAGCATATTTACTACTATTATTATTTACTTTTTAATTGATTTTAAAGAGAGGGAGAAAGAGATTGATGTTGTCCCACGTATTGATGAATTCATTGGTTGATTCCTTTATGTGCCCTGACCTGGGATTGAACCCGCAACCTTGGTGTATTGGAATGATGCTGTAACCAACTGAGCTACCTGGTCAGGGCCAGGAAACACATTTAACAAACACCCTTTGTGGGTGCACACAGGTGAGGTCATTGGCAACGCCTACATGGATGGGCACACACACATTCTAGTACAAAAACTGACTTAAATTTCCTATTGAAGAATGCGCTATGTCTAGTGGCCTGTGACTTTGAAACAGCTAAGGTGTGTGTGTTGTGGGGGGATGGTCCCCCTAGGGACAGCAGACACAGGTAGGCTGTCCTGAGGACCCCAATATTCCTGCTTTCCCTCCTCTGTCCGCTTCTCCCCTTCCTTGAGGACTTTCCAGTCTTCATGCCATTTCTTTCAATGGTTCTGGTTTGTACAGAATTTGAAATATAGATACGAGTATGCCATTTTTAAAAAATATCTGAACCCAATTTTTATAAACTCTTAAAAAGCGAGTGGTAGCTGCTACTCACAAGTGCGGGATCCGACTGCAGAAGGAAGACCTCTCTGCCTGCTGTCACTTCTATTACCACACAGATTATGACGGGGAGTCCATTTCCGTCGGTTGTATAGCTATATATATGCACGCACGTTCCACTAGATATGCCTGGAGTAACCTGATGTATCGAAGATTATTAAATAGCTACCCTTCACTGAGCACTTACAAACGTCAGGGATTCTACCTAAGTGCCTGGCATGAGTCACTTCGGCCGGCGTTAGCTGTGTTAGAGTGTTGTGTTAACACACAGTCAGGATTCGACGGACCACATCCATTTCCCTCTTTCTCATACGACTTTCCAAGAAAAAAAAATTGTGTTTGCGTGTAGCATTCTTCTATTGGAGACTGCCCCCTTCATTCTAAGGAACATGGAGATGATAGCCAGATACCTGTATTCAGATTCATACTCTTTTCCACAGAAATGCTGGTGTTATTTTTTTATCGTTTCTACAGGCCTGAAGAATAAAGCTGTTGGATTTGAACTTGATCTTGGGCATTCCTTTTGAGAAATTAAGCATAAGGATTCTCATGGGTCTGTCCAGCAGTTTCATTGATAAGAAACTTAAAGGTTAAGCAGAAGGAGAGAAACAAATAAATCTCCAAAGCCCACTATAAAATTGTAATTGTTATTTTCTTGGGTTTTTATAATCCCAAAAAGCTTCAAGTTTGGCTTAAAGAGGCTGCTAGCTAAAGAGAGATTTCATATTTTGTGCTATAGTAGCCAGATGGGTTACTTAAAAGAAAACGTCATTATATATATTAAAAAAAACACTGAGTTATACTTGTGTGCTATAATATTTCCAGAGAAACAATTCCATATTGTGGACCTTTTAGGGATAAACAGCAACATCCCCCCGACCATCCCAATATCTGCTACGGCACTTAAATCGTTAGGAAATCGTAGTGGCGACTGAGAATTTTTGACTAATTAGGTTTCTTGGATAATAAGAGCTTTTTAATAAGGTACATATCATTTACAATATTGCTAATGAAATGTGAAAGCGATTCAGTACCCGGGAAGATAATGGCTAACTTGTTTTAATTGTGAACATTTTTTCTTGCCTTCAATGACACGGTCATTATTTCACCGTCGCCACTTATCATGAAATCCAAGAGGATTAATGGGTTCACTTATACCAGCGAAAATGTTTAAGCTGTCCCGATTATCAGTGCGCTGGGAAAGAATAATGGTTATTTGTCATCGCGTTGAGGAGGAGAATGAATTGTCCTCCGGGATGGGGTGCTATTAACCCTTTGAGGAAGCGGTAATGGAGTTTGCGGCAGAGCTGAGGAAGGCCGAGATGTTACGATTGTGAGTTTGGATGAATGTGGCTTTTTTTTCTCGTCCCCACCCACCCCAAAAGAACTGTATCCTCTCCTGGAAGAACTGGAAACCAACCCACTCCGTGGGCTGCAGCATTTGGGATATCTGAAATGGAAACGAGATAGCGACTGATCTGTTCTTGTGATGGATGGGCAACCCGCTCCCTTATAATCAAGAGAAATGGGAATTCTGGAAAAGGAACATAATTTATTTGTGAGTTTCTTGCTCCTTCTGTTTTCTGTTAAAGAAACAGAGAAAAATAGGGAGAACAGCCCCTCACGATTTCTCATTAGGTAGTAATTCAAATGCTACATTTTAATAAATCCTACGTCTACTTCAAAAGTTCTCATCATGCCTACCTTGCCTAGCTATAACAAATAATAATTAAGGAAACTCTGATTTTTAAAGTAACATACAACATAGGAAAGGAATATAGTCAATAACATTTTAATAACTATGCATGGGGTCGGATGGGTATTAGACATACTGAGTGTTCACTTTGTTGGGTAAATGTCTAATCATTATGTTGAATGCCTGAAACTAATGTAATATTAGTTAGTATGTAGCCCTGGCTGGGTAGCTCAGTGGGTTAGAACATCATTCCAATGCAAGGTTGCGGGTTCAATCCCTAGTCAGAGGCACGTACAAGAATCAACTGATGAATGCATCAAGACATGGACCAGCAAAGTGAAGTCTCTTTCTCTCTTTCTTCCAAATCAATACATTAAAGAAATTAAGCATACAGATTCGTATGCACTGTATTACATTTGATCTTGAGGCTTGACGGAGCGGCTTCCATTAGGGTTTGAATTATGCAACCAGGGTCCAGCACCCAAAGAAATGCAGGGCTCTACCTGGAAAATCAATATTTGCCTCCAGTAAAATGAACGGAATCCCACCCTTTCTGGATGACGGCCTGGGCGGAATGGAATGAAATGAAATGCCTCTCCCGCCAGGTCGTGCGGCAGGCTGACCGCGGAGCAGGAAATGGCCCCGTGTCCCTGAGGGCCCTCACTGGCGCTCGGAGGCATTAGGGCAGCTCTGGTTCACAAACTCTACAGCCATTAGCACACATGCTGCTCAGGAAGGCATCCAGGGCAGACCAGGGGGCGGCGATGGGTGGGGAGAGGGCAGCTGCCACAAAATCAAGTGCGTGTTAGGAGCTACAGTATCACCATTTATCTTTTTCAGAGGAAAGGGCATCCTGTGTCCTCTGGAGAGCCGGGTGCAGCGCGGCCTGGCCAGGCAGTGTGAGCGAGGAGATACTCAGCACTGTGCGGTAAGAACTCTGCTCCCTGCAGACAGAGTTCTGGAGAATTCTATCGCTTTCGAAAGCCTCCCATTTTAAAAGGAGAAAGCCACAAGCAGACTGCCCTTCCTTTTAGCAGGGCCCATAAATGCAAACCGTTTTTCTTTGCAAAAGTGAACTCTGTGTCCCCACAAGTGATGAGTCACGTCTCAAAATGGAGCGGGAAGTTTCTGGAAGGGATGTGCCTGCAGGTAGTTGAGGTGTGAATGGAAATGATATGATTCAGATTTACAGGGGGGGAATTGCCTCCTCAGGTGCGTTCCATCCTCAGCATCCAGATGGTCGGTCTATGGAAGCTTCTAGAGCTGTCACTGTAACGATAGTGGGATCTAGCATCACGTGGGCATTTCTTTGAGATAGTGAAGGAGACAAGATCTGCGGGAGCCCCGGAGGTACGGTGAAACCTCACCCCCAAGCCGACGTGAGAGGGCAGGGGACACTGCTGCTGGTGGTGAGAAGACACAGGAGAGAAAAGAAAAAAAATAATACAATAGGGAGAGAAAGACAGGAAAAGGAAAAAAGATGGCAGAGAGGAATGTTGGGACAGCGTGTCTGAATGGTCGGAGGATGCTTATATGGGCAGAGGGCTGCCGGCGCAGCCAATAAAAATGACAGAGGAAACTCAGCAAGTAGTTCAGCTCGAAGTTTCCGACCAGCACAGTGAGATTAGGGTCCCCTCCACAGACTGCAGTCTTTATTTCCAAAACACTGCTTTTGGAGCTGCCCTGACTTCATCTGGCAAAAACAGTGGTTCTGGTGGAAAATCAGGCAGCATGCTGAGGATGATGCGTTCTCAGAAAGCCAGCCCCAGGTAAACGCCCTGTGAGAATTTATAAAGTCCTTCGGGATAGAGTTCAGCACCTTCTACGTTATAAAACAAAATGGCACCAATGCCTTCTCGCAGCCGGCCAGGCACTTGGTTTCACAGTAGCATGGGCTAAGATAAAATATAGCTATTATTCATGTCTCTAGAATAAATGTAAATGAATTCAGTGGCGGAACAGCCAAATACTGATCCCCAAGGGACAGCTCCTTCAAATGATGTCCACGGGCGGGAAGGTCAAAGGGGAGCCAGAGGCCCTTGTCCCCAAGAAGGTGAGTAGGAGCCTCAAAATCAAAATGATGAGTTTGAAGACTTTTCCTTCATGACTACCTCAGGCACGTCCCGTCTCCTCTCCAAGACTGCAGAATCCAGCAGTGTGCCAATTTCAGCACGCACTGCACTTCAAGGCAATTGGATCAGATTTTATTCTTAACTCTTCTGCTTTGTGGTCCTGACCAACTCAGGTTTTTCATTAAGAGCCACATAAAATCGCCTTCAAAATTCTGGATCACACAAGCGATGTTTCCCCAAGTCTAGAAAGGCAACTGACATCCATCAAGAAAACATGGCCTGGGAGGGAGGGTTGTTGGAAACTGACGGGAGCTGGATTGTGAGGTAGGGCGGAAGCAGCTTGGCTATCCTGCATGGCTGGCTGCCTAATCCCAGTTTTTATTTTTCTCATTTAGAACCCCCTCTGCCATGCCAGCTGAAGCCAGTACTCTGGTTTTCCCGCAGTAGTGAGGATCCTGGAATCTGTACCCACCCCCACCCCCCTCAAAGGCCGCACTGGTAATGGACATATTCCAGGATCCATGTGAGGTCACTGTCACTGCGGAGGTGCCAAGTGTATGGGAAGCTGTAGTCCTTTCATAAAACGATTTCTTAAAATGAGTATTTAAAATGTCATTGTTGTTTGTACTTGAATCACGAGTTACCTATACAAAAAAAAAGTCTCCTATTATGTAGTAATTTCGCTTCGCAAATCCCTATCATGTCTCATTCCCTTAATGACTAAATGGGGCCATCGCACGTAATTATAATACGTGTCCTCAACGTGCCTGCTTTCTGGACAAGGGTTATCATTCCACTAAAAATCGCACATGCTCTGGTTTGTGAAGCTGCGCTGGCGGGAAATCAGGTGACTAAAGTTCCCTCAAATGATCGGTTCCCCTGGTGATAGAAATGATCGTATCGGGGCCCCAGGGTGCCATCGACTGCCCTGATTGAAACGCTACGTCCGTTCACACCTCGGTGCCTAAAAGGAGCAAATTCACACTCCTTGTCTCCTGCAGCTGGCTGACAACAGTAAAAGTATCCCAAAAAACAAACAAACAAACAAACAAACCTGTCTCCATCCACTTGGCAAACTCTCCAGGATGCTACATCAAGAAAGAAAAATAACCCCCCTGGCTCAGTTGGTTGGCACGTCGTCCTGTACACCACAAGGTTGTGGGTTCGATTCCCAGTCCGGGACCTTGCAGGAGGCAACCAATCAATATGTCTCTGTTACATTGATGTTTCTCTCTCCTTCTCTCTCTCTCTCTTTCCCTCTATCCTCTCTAAAAGCAATAAACATATCCTTGGGTGAGGATTAAAAAAAAGAAAGGGAGAAAACACCTAAGAGATACAGTAGGAGAAAGCATGAGCGCATGCGGAGTAGAAAATAAGATGAGAGCAGTGAGGCGGGGATCTTGCCGGCTCGTCTGCCCCTGTTTGTGTAACTGTTGTTTCTTTCGTGATTTTATCTGCATTTACTGAGTATTGCCTGTGTGTGTATGAGTTCAGCTCATCCAATCTGCGTAGTAATCCTATAGGGTAAGAACGGTGATGCCCTCCATTTTGCGGACACAGTGACTCAAGCACAGAGAGGCTAAGTAAGTAGCCCAATGTGACACAGCACATACGTGGTAGGACCAACAGTTAATTTAAGAGGATCTGAACCCAGTGCTTACGCGCCTAGGCACTAGCCAGCACAGGCCCATAGACATATCCTGTGTGGCAAAAAGCTACAGCGTACCATGCATTCATGCTCTGGAACCGGGGAGATGGCCAGGATCCCTGGATCATAAATTGTATTCACTTGCTTTTTCAAAGAAAGAAAGGATCTGATTAGTTTTTAGATAGAGAGGAGGCCTGTTTTGAGGGCAGGATTAATGAACAGACAACAGGGGTTTGGAAGGAGCAAGACAAATGCTTTCTCCTAAACTTACGAGTCATGTGGCCTAGGGGAAGGAGCTCTGTCTCTCTGTACCCAGCCTCTTCATCTGAGAAAAACAAAACGCTCACTCTTTGGAGTGGCTGAGATGCGGGGTTCGGCTCCAAGCCCATTTCCACTATGTATGTGGTGGCCGTTTTGTCACTGATGTTGCTTTTGCTATTGAATTCCTTGGTTTCCGTGAACACGGGACAACTTGCTCAGCTTTATTTGGGTGTCATGTTATTCTACATGTCTTTGTTTTGGGAACCAAAGATTATATATATATATATATTTAAATTGTTGATGTTCAAAATTGTCATAATGCCTTTAAGCAAGCATTTTTTATTTTTATTTTTTCAGTTTAATTTCTAAGGCCATTGTCAAGGAGCAGTGAGTCTACCTGCAACATATTTGAGATGTTGCTTCACTATTTAAAATTTTTACTAGAGTTTTTACTAAGGAGTTTATTTCTTTCCTCCCCCCCCCCCCCATCATGTAGCTTCTGAGAACTGTGTTAAGTCTGGGAGACAGAAACCAAAGCATAGAGATGAAGCCGAGAACATACATTTGTATGGCACATCACGGCACATTAAAATTCAAGGACATTTTATATATTTTGTCTATCATGCAATTTAGCTGGAAACTGGAGAAGGTGGTTATGAAAATACACGAGCCCAATTCAAATCACAAGATTACATGCCTTTGGGAATTTAATGGTGATAACTCTTGTGTTTACTTACAAGGCACTTTTCCGCCATGCACTTGACTGGTGTAGGAAGTGCGGCTTTGAACTACACTTCCTCCTGAGTTTTATTAAAATAGCACCAACGCATTGTTCCTTGTGCGCCTGACACAGACCTACGGCCAGGGTCGCGCCCCTGGAGAAGTGTCTCCAGGTAAAACTTCAAATGACGGATCAGCGAAGAGGAAAAAGTTCAGTCTCGTCTTCGGTGCCCCTGACTCAGGGACAGGCACAACTTACAACACCTGCTCCCCTACGAGACAGAGTGAAAAAAATCGCTTTGGTTGCCTTCTGCTTATTACTTTTAAAGTGGCTGTACTTTTCGTGGTTTAGCTCAGAGCATGAGGTGAATTCTCCCCTGAGATTCACTGAGGGACACACACAGGATTAGCATCCCCAATGCTCATTCATTTGCCCTGATGGTGCGTTACCTCCCTGGAATTATAAAATTCTGTACACTTAGTGAGCGATTTCTTCCAACCACTAGTATTCATTCCAAACTGGATTGTTGAACTTCAGTTTCCAAACAAGGTCTTGCCCCTTGATACTGGATTATATAATTATTTTTTTTTAAGATACGAGAGGAGTTGGTGGATACAGGGTCTGGCACAAATCACACCCCTTTTTTATTACAAAATCTCTTATGACAAACTCATAAGCATGTTATTCTGTAGCATAACACTATCACACGGAAACACACTGTAGCACATTTTAGGTGAGAGGTTCAAATTAAAACTATAAATTATGACACCCATACCGTGACTCTACCGACCACACCCACGCAGGCATTACTGCTGCTGGACCCTGTCTTTTACCATGACTTAACTGGTTATTCTTTGACACTGTGTTTAGGGCAGATGCGCCAAATCTTTAAAAAAAATAAAGTTATGAACATACGACTGTTAGTGCAAAAATAATATTGCAAGGTTCATAGGGGCACTGGCTCTAAAAACCAACCAAATTTTAAACTATGATCTGCTCGTTGGGGAAGCCGTGTGACGTCATAGTAAAAGGATATGATGGATTTAGACCAGCGGTTTTTCAGCCGGTGCGATGCAGGAACTTTTCAAACGTGCAGTACCTGTCTACTTCGGCGCTGACTTCTTTTTCCTTAGACTGTCAAATTAAAAAAAAAAATGACAACAGCCAACACAACAATAGCCGTCCAGTGTGAATGAGTCAAAATTATACCTATATTTTTGGTCAGATCGGCAAAAAGTATGTTTTTTGGTGTGCCACAGAATTTTGGGTTAGTTTATGTGTGCACCACTTCTTGAGTAAGATGGAAAATCCCTGATTGAGATAGATCTGGGCTCCAATTCTAATGCCAGATGCTCTAGGAAAAATACATGAATACCTCAAATCTCCAGTTTTTTATGTATTATGGCGACTAGTCTTGCTTGCTTGGACTGTTAAGTTGATAATTTAAAAGTCCAAGTTAAGTTGATAATTTACTTAATATGTCTGGCTCTCAGTCTGGAACCGGGGAGATGGTAACACTAACACAGCATCTATGTCCTGAAGGAAGTGAGTGAGCAAGCCGCAAGCAGGCTACTAGGGAGCCCCTCCCTGCCTCGTGCATCTGTCCTCAATGTGGCACAAACTCGGGCCATCAAAGATCTCTGCACGCCGGGCGGCTCGTTAGCAGAATGGCGTGCTTAGTTGGGGGTCAGCAGAGAAGCGCTCTGGCGTTCAGGAGTGCGTGGAAGCTTCTCAGCATCCCCCGTGCGCGCCCCCAAGTCCAGATGCTCCCCTTTTACATCCTAAACGGTTCGTTCTCCTGCCGTCACCGACCCCACTCCCTCTCGGCCCTCTCCAAATAAACAGGGCGGTAACACGCTCAAAGGGAGGCACGCACACGCTTCTGAAAAGGTTCCTCCCGTGGAATTCTGCCACCGCGGGGCATGTGAAACAATGCTGGGAGCTGTCGCTCGACTGTTAGTCACCACCGTGCGGCTCTGGCCCTGCGTGCTGGTGCGCAGCCACCACCGCGCATCCAGCCTATTACCGTTGATTTCATTGTTCTATGAAGTGCTCCGCCACGCACCGCCTCGAAGTCTCCGCGGCTCGCCGGTGCAATTCAGTCCAGTCAGACACCAGGCATGCACACGGTGTGAATGGAGCGGGAGTCAGGAGTCGGATCCAACTGCCTACTGGGGTAATTGGCTCGGCAGAGCCAGCCTGGGTCATTAGTCCTACAAACAGTTGCATTTACAACCATAAAACTGAAAAGCATGGAAATTAAAAGCTGTTAGGATTTTCTCTGGTGTGCATTTATCTTCGAGGAAGTGTGCGCGCGCTCTCAACAAAATTTTTAATCTCTTGGTAAACTCCCTCACAGCCACCTGTGACCACATTTGAAGGCGGTGAAACCAGGGGAGGAGACGGCAGGGTGAGGCCCCGGGCGTGGATTCCGCACTAATGTAACTGCATGGGCATCTAGTTCCTGTACACTCAGCGAGGGCTCTGTCTGGCAACTGGAAGTGATTTGGGGGAGGTCTGTAAGTAATATATTCATTGACATACAGAATTATGCAGCCGAAATGACTGTTAGCCTGGAAGTTCAATCTGTGGTTTCTTAATAGTATTTCTCCTCAGTGAGTATCTGATGGACAATTGCACCCCCCCACCCCAATAGTGTTGGGTTGATTAGCAGGACCCTGTCAAACAAGCTGAAAGCATTGTGTAGAAGTGACCTTTTTACTCACTGGCCCCACCCCTCTCGCCACTGAAATGAGGCTCTGAGCCTGTCTTCCGTGCATTCCCAGGTCAGCGATAAAGGACCAGGGGGTCTTTCTGTCCCTGGTGATGTGCCCCTGAAACACTTAACCAAAAAGGGAGAGGGTGAAGGGGCAGAGTTCAGAGGTTATCATAATTGTCATCAAGAGATGCTTCTATGCTCTGACGATAGGCAAATTAATCGATATTTCTGTCTGAAAATGATCAGGCTTAGTGAAGGTAGCTTTAATTGGAGAGATGCTATGCATTGAGAAAAGTCATTTATGGGTTTTTGGAGTAGCCAAGCATCCTAGGTAGCCTGGAATGTAGCAAGGCGTGCTGTGACCATTGAGGTGACACAGATTTCGACATTTCCGGGCTCCCTAGAGGAAGCAGCCTGGAGAATCCTCAGGATTGGCTCAGAGCTTCTCAAATCCCAAATTGGGCTTGTGGTGGCATGCACCGATAAACGGGTTGGCCCTGGTCACTTTCATGTCCCGATAGTCCCAAAGGGGAGGGGACACCCAATGGATTTGTTTTCTGATACATCACAGAAACCTCCTACTTATAGCCAGGAGGGCCATTTTTTTGTGGGCACATATTTAATAAGGAGTCACAAGCAAGGAAGAAAAAAGAAGAGATTTAAGTAATAGTAAACTTTGCTGCTATCCACAGAGGGGAAAGAAAGATTCTAACACACTTAACTTTTCCTGTAATTTTTACTGCCAAACATCACCTTCCATCAAATTTCTATGAAGAGTGCGTCAATACATTCAGAGTCAGCACAGTATAATCTCTCGCTTATAACTGTGCAAATCTATATTGACTCCAACGAAACACAATTAGAAAATAATCTTGAAGAAAGACGTTAGAAAACTAAATGACTTAGAAGATCCATGTGTCATATTAACATTGATTTTCAAACCCTGACAACATAAACAGAGGAAAAACTGCGACCTTCTGACTCTCCCCAAACCCAATAAAAGCCACGCAGATTGAAGTCAGTAAAAAGCCACCAATTTGATCCAGGTGTAAAAGTTCACAATTATAAATAACAGGTAGTAATGATGCTTACTGAGACCTTGACTCAATTGCCCAAATAGTTCCCCAAAAAGGCTGAAAAAAAAAATCTGTCCCTGTGTGAGAACCCTCACAGGGAAATACTGGTGAAAAGTAATTCCACAGCGACTCACCGTGTCTCTGTGAGTTCAATGTTACAGTGGCTTGCTGGACGTTTAATCCAAAACGCAGGAGTCTCAAGTTCACATGCAGCTTGATTCATAATTTCAGAGGAACGTCTGGCCCGGCATCCCCTTTATTTATTTATTTTCCCTCCATCCCTCCCCCTCCCCTTTGGCAACCTCCAGCTTGTGCGCCATATCTGTGGGTCTGCTTCTGTCTTGTTTCCTCATGTTTTTATTCCTCTTGTAGTTGAAATCATACACCATTTGTCTCTCTCTCTCTGATGTGTTCACCTTACCATAGTATCCTCTGGGTCTAACCATGTTGGCCCAGATGGTCAAATGTCATTCTTTTTTTATGGCCTAGTAACATTCCATTGTGGATATATATATATATATACATACATAGTGTATAAGTATATATATATTTATATATGTACATATTTATATGTACATACATATATCTACACACACTGTGCATATATACATATACATACATTGTATATATATAGATACACATATACACACACAAATACACACATTGCGTGTGTGTGTATATATACCTATATACATAGTATATATATTCTTTACCTATTCATCTATTGATGGACATGTAGGTTGCTTCATTCCTTTGGCTATCACTAATAACGCTACAGTGCACATAGGGGTGCACGTATCTTTCCAATTAGCGTTTTTTTATTTCTTCAGATGTACACCACGAAGTACAATTTCTGGATTGCATGGGGGCTCTATTTTTAATTTTGGGGGGAATCCTTGTACCATTTCCCATAGTGGCTGCACCACATTACCATCCCACCAACAGCGCACAAAGGTTCCCTTTTCTCCATGTCCTTGCCACTTTTATTTTTAAGGCTTATTATTTGTTAAGTTAAGGAAAGGGGACTTCCTAGTGTAGTGACAATAAAAAATGCAAATAGCAAAATATGAAAACATCCTTAAGCAATTCTTTGTTTGCTTCTGGATCCACGATATTGCTTGGACGACAGTGATCTCTGAATACCCCTGCCTCTCCATCAGTGCATTCCTCTGTCTCTTCTGGGTAAGTGTATCTCCCCGTGGTCTGCTGACGGGTTTACTCCTACTGATAACAGCACAGATATTCACACACAGAGCAGGTCCTGGGATTTCTTCACCCCCCACCCCGAGGTTCATGCTTAGAGACCAAAACTTTGGTCAAAGTGCTGTGATAAACAGACGTGATATTTCCATTCTCCACATATTTATTTCTAGAGAGGAAGAGGCAATATGGACCTAAGATTTCAGAATGCAGTGAAAATGGTAAAACCGGGAGGGATCTTGAGCAAACCTTGTCTTGCCTGCTATGGTATCCAGACAAATAGAGAGAAATAGAAGAGGTGACCCTTTGGTGTCAGCTTTAACCAAACTGCTTCATCCCTGACAGGTATATTTTTGGGTTTCCATACTTTAAGACTTCTATTTCAGTTAAATTGCAGGAAATCCTTGCTGCTAATTTACTAATAAAATATCTGTCGAAGTAAGTGATGAAGAGTAAATATTAAAAACTGGCCATTCACATGATCACTTCAGACTGCAACCTTTCAGGCCTCCTAGCGACTTTATAAATAAAATTGAGGTCTAATATAATCACCAGTTTAGTGGTCTTTCTGGTCTGCTGTGTGTGCACAATAACAGACTAAATCTGAATTCTGAATTACCCGTTCAAATTACACAAAGATCCAGAAGGGAGATTCCTGAGTACAGAGAAGTGCAAACAGCCCACGCTGCTAGGAATTGCACATAACATGGATTTTTAAAGCTGTTTTTGTGCCTTCCTCCCAGTGCCGGGGGCCTCCTTTCTCAGACTGCTCTATGGGGTCACACCCTGAGCGTAAAAAAATTTTAAGATGAAAAAAATTTTCTTTCCAGCCATATCCCAACAAGGAGGAGTTTCTAGCTCTAATTCTTAGAGGTGATAGAAGATATGGTTTTGTTATAACGAAAGGAAGAGGGGAAATCCTGAATATAATAATAAACTGGATGAAAAATGAGAGTGTTGTACCACCAAGCAATGGCTTGCTTTGAATAAATGAACAGAAGGAAGAGGACGACACTGGCTTTCTGCATAGCCAGCTCTGGTTTGGATGAAGACCTGCTTTTCACACCTCCACAAATCCTGCTACTATCAGGGAAAGAAAATGTTCAGGTTACAGACCAGCACTATGGAGATGCAGCCTGGCATGATCCTAGGTATAGTCAAATCTCCAGGAAAAGTGTTTGCATTTGACCTCACACTCCTACAGCCTGAGCCTGGATCATTCTGGCATACTGTTGAAGTCCTGAGACTGGCAGGTCCTAGACTTAATTTTCAGGAGAAACCTTATTTGGCGAGCCAAGTGGAAGGAAGGAAGGAAGGAAGGGAGGAAGGGAGGGAGGGAGGAAGGGAGGAAAGAAGGAGGGAAGGAGGGAGAGAGAAAGAAAAAGAGAGAGAGAGAGAGAAAGAAAGAAAGATAGAAAGAAAGAGAAACAAAAGATGGAATGAGTGATGAACAGATGGATGAAAAAATGAATGATGGGATAAATGAATGGATGGGTGGATGGATGGATGCATGGATGGAGGGATGAATAAATGAATGGAAGAATGATGGAAGGAATGAATAATGAATGGATGGATGGATGA
Organism: Tonatia bakeri; assembly: GCA_004024845.1. Taxonomy (NCBI): domain Eukaryota; kingdom Metazoa; phylum Chordata; class Mammalia; order Chiroptera; family Phyllostomidae; genus Tonatia; species Tonatia bakeri. Next base: position 85,604 of record PVIA01001622.1, read on the forward strand.
GAGATTGAATGAATGAATAAATGGAAGAATGATAGAATGAATGAATAATGAGTGGATGGATGGGTGAATGGATGAATGAATGAATGGAAGAATGATGGAAAGAAGGAATGATGAATGCATGGATGAACGACAGATTGAATGAATGAATGATAGAATGAATGGGTGAATTAATGGGTGAATGAATGAACAGATGGATGAATGAATGAAGACAGGAAGCCAGAACATGTGTCTGACTGCCTCTACGGCATGCAGGTTTACAGCTAGCAGCCTTTCCCATGGCCCAAGCCTACTTATGTTCAGAACATCAGACACTGAACACAGGGGAATGGGGATCATTCCACACACTTCTGTGGCCACCTGCAAAGGGTTTCTCAAGCAGCAATTAAACACATGCTGTGGGACTGTCACACGGGCCAGAGCCAGGCAATTGGTGGCACCGCCATGGACATTCTCAGAGTCCTCGGGCAGCAACATTTCAGGGCTCAGGGGTGTCTCGGGGCTGAAACCCATTCCCAGGCGCTGACCTCCCTTCTGTTGAAATGGATTTGTTCTGTCACTTGCAGCGGGGACCTCGTCATGTGCCGGGAGCACCCATAACCTTTGTGCTAATTCCCATGACATCCTCCGTGTCTCACTGTAGGATTCTGTGAGCAGGACTTTGGAGGAGCAGGGAGAACAAAGGATTCTTCGGCACATCTAAAGAGGGCTGCTTGTGTGAGCCTGAATGTAGGGTCATGGTTTGAAAGAGGCTGAGAACCCCCTACCTTCCCCTGGAAGGTTTTCAATGCGCTGACACACATTTTTAAAAACGCGCTCCTGTGAGCCTTATTCGGCCGTTCTTTTGTGCATTCAATGCAATCCCACCTGAATCGCCTGGCTCCTGATTGAGTGAATGCAAAAAATTCCAAGATGTCATTTTCGCTCTCTTATTTTCTTCTCTTTTAAAAACCGTAGCTTAGCCACCGTGGGTCAGAACTTTGTTAGAGATCAGAGATTTCAGAGGGGAATAGAGGCCTCCAATTGGTCCATCACAACGCCAGTCTAATTCACATGTGAAATGTTAAAAATTCTCTGCAGATCACGTTTGAATCGCTATTTTTTCAGGAATAAAGGCTGCAGGAATACAGGAGTCACATGACTGTCGGTTGGGAGAGTATTTGCTTCCACTCATTTTGTGTACGTTGGAAATCGCTGTAGCCATTGTTTAATTGGTATGCCAACAAGGACTCTAAAGACAGGAAATGAAGTTGTCTGTGTGTGTGTGTGTGTGTGTGTGTGTGTGTGTGAGAGAGAGAGAGAGAGAGAGAGAGAGAATTGTGCCTCTATCACATCTGCAGAGACTAAGGGCCAGAATTGAGATTACCAGCCAAATTGGAGATACGTGTCATATAATTTTATCTGAACATAAAAAAAAACAGGCAAGATCTAGGGAAAATCTATAATGATATTAGCACTGATATTTGCAAAGCACTGTGAACTCACCTCTCTTTCTGAGCCCCAGTGATGGATACCTGATGTGACATCATCCGGTATTTTTCATTGATGGGGCCGAACAATGGGACCCCATTGAAATAACAATCTCCAACCAGTTCTTATTAGATAGTCAGTACAAAAATGTTGCTATGCAATTTTAAGAATGTAAATAGCCTAAATAACTTCATATTTTAATCTATGTAATATAAATAATCATTGCTAATATTTTAGTGATCATCGCTAACTATTAAACTGACAGTGAATTACTCATTGCTGACATTTAAATAATTTGGTAAATTCAACAATTTAAAATGAGCTTCCTCATTTTAAATATCCAGGAGCTTAGCCCACCGAATGGGTCGTTATGGCCCAGTAATACTGTCGGTGGTTCTTACTGGCGGCCAGGAGGTTTATTACACTCACGCCGAGCTGCCGCTTCTGACGCATGCCCGTCGGGACTGCGTGGGGAATGAGACTGCCGGCTGTCGGTCCGGAGCGTGTTTCACAGTCAGAGTGGGCACTGCTATTGTTGCCTAGTCTTTCGTGTTGCTGGAAATACATCACACCGCTTTTCAAATATTTTGTGTTTGGCAAAACCCAAGACTGGTTTTTGCCAGACACTAGCTCTCTTAATTCTTGAGCCCATGTGTTCTTTAAGGAATATTCAATCCATATGTTTCTGATGTGTTTGCATTTAACTCACCCAACTAGCGCCTTAAAAAAAATTACACTGATGTCCAAAGGCCTTTAAATGTAATTTTATAAGCGCTTCCCCTTTTAGAATGCTATTTTCTAAGAAGCACCGATGAACCAGAAGAAAACACTGTATTTTGTGAGTGTAGGTTGCACTATCAAAATCCTACAACGAACCTCAAACTTGGCGTCTCTGCCCCATTATCAATAAGAGTATTATGACTGAAATTGGAAATGCTGCCACATATTGAAATAAAGGAATGCCATTTTACAGGCATATTAAAAATTCTGGTATATTGCCCTGGCTGGTGTGGCTCAGTGGATTGAATGCTGGCCTGTGAACCAAAGGGTCACCAGTTCAATTCTAGTCAGGGTACATGCCTGGGTTGTGGGCCAGGTCCCCAGTAGGGGGCGCTTGAGAGACAAGCACACATTGATGTTTCTCTCCCTCTCTTTCTCCCTCCCTTCCTCTCTCTAAAACTAAATAAATAAAACCTTTAAAAACATAAAAACTTCTGGTACAGTATCCTTTAAACATAATATGGGTAGCCGATCAGAAAAACATATTGTACCTTTATGAAATCAACAGAGCTCCAGTCTTTCAAATAAACCCATTCTTAGCAAAACTAGATTTAAGCAAATAAAATAAGCAAAAAAAAAAAAAATGGAGGGATGCACATGTGCATCCTCAATTCAGGAGATTTTTAACTCAGTGACACTTCCAAGTCTGTGCTTGGTTTTTATCTGCATCAAAATGATTCTTATTCATACATGGGACCCAGTTTAACTCTTTAGTTTTCAGGAAAGGCCAGTGACCTGATGCAAATTCCAAAACCGAACACATTAAAACAACCAATCGCACTTTTCCAACCGCAAGGAAACAATTAATTTCTGGCCTCATCAGCTCCAGGACGGCATTCTGTCGTCCTTAAGAGGGGAGAGAACTTGAGAGAACGTATGATACATTACAGACTGAATGATTATTCACAGCCGCGAGGCCGGCCCATGTTTCAATAAGACGAATGGCCCCGGAGGCTTCCGGTGGCAACCAATGATAACTCATGATCCCAAGACAGAGTGGGTGAAAATTACAGAGAATTGATGAAAATCAGGAGCAGGAGGACAAATGGTTTTAAAGAGAAGGAGCTGTGATTATTACTTCCTAAGCCTTCAGTTTGATAGAGCTTGAATCTATTTCCTTTGAAAAATCCACAGAAGCCGTAAACACTATGTGTCAGCGTGAAAATGGCTGCATTTGTTGTGTTTTTTTTTTTTTGCCAATGGCAAATGATTAACTCCTCAGTGTGGACAGAGGAATCAGCCCCCAAGGGAAGGGAAGATGCATTTCCAAGAAGATGGCTCATATGGTTTACAGTCTTCCCCTCGGTCAAGTTCGCACGCAGATATGGAAGGGCGATGTTCACTTCAGTCTTTCCTGTGCTGTTGTTGAAAGAGCAGTTGAGTCCCATGTGTTTTAAAGATGCACGTACGTTTTTCCAGAGCTGGAAATGATTTACAACGGAGTGACTGCTATGTTACATCGGTTTGTTTTGTGTTTGTCACTGTCAAGAATCGATTTGGAAATGAGCAAGGACATGGAGAGCCCAGGTAGGATTCACAGTATTGTGTGGGTGAGAGAGTCTTCAAAACTCCCTGAGAGGAGGGATGGAGGCTTGGGATCATAAGTAGTTTCCGAGGGTCCCTTGTGTAATGCAGGTATGTCGCCCTGACTGGGGTGGCTCAGTTGGTTGGAGCATCATCCCACAAAGTGAAATGGCACAGGTTTGATTCCTGGTCAGGGCACATACCTAGGTTGCAGGTTTGGTGTCCAATCTCAGTATGTATAAGGGGCAACCGATTGGTGTTTCCCTCTCACATTGGTGTTTCTCTCCCTTTCTTTCTCCCTCCCTTCCCCTCTCTCTAAAATTAAATAAATAAAAAAATTTTTTAAATACAGGCCTATTCTCTGGAACTGCCTAAAAACTGTATTCTATAACAAAGTGCTTCCTGGAATACGTTAGTGAGTCACTTCATCTGTCACCTCAAAATCAATCCTTAGTGTCACTGTCACATTGCCACCATCACTGTCCCCGAAGAGTAGGAAAACCAGACTCCATTGCCTCCTGAATCTTTGAAGGACTGGAGGAAGTACTCAGTCTAGCTCTAATTACATTTGAATGTTTCTATATCATTAGAATCTGAAAAACCCCTATTCCAGCTCCTGGTATGTGAGAGCCACACACTGTCATTCTGAAATTTATCTGTACTTACTATACTTTCAGTAACACAGGAGAACAAAAATTTATGTTTCCTCTCTAAATGGACGCACAGTTGAGAGCTGTATCACCAGCAATAGGGGTCCCTAACTCAGTCCTTCATCCAGGTGGGTGGAAATAAAATGATCACAGGTAAGTAAGTCATCATTTAATGAAAGAATCCGAGCACTCTATTTGAGCACATTAGCACACCTTCAATGTCATTTGTGTTAAGGCTTTTCAAAAAGGAATGAGGACGGCATCCCAGCCATTGTTTGAGGAAAACCTGGAAACTCTTAGAAAATCAAACAAAATCCTAATGCTGTACAGTGTCTGCTGTCCTTCTCTCCATGAGGGAGGCCAGTCCACTGTTTTGCAAATATTTTCTTCAAGCCTTTACCACCAATTCCATTTTGATGGCATCTTAATGAGTAGCTTTTTAATTTTAAAAAAAAATGGTGAAATCTAAATTGTGATTGTTTCCTTTTGTCTATTGCTTTCTGGGCCCTCTCTAAGAAACTTTTGCCTGTCCCCAAATCACAGGTAAAGATTTAAAAGTGTTATCCATCAGGATGTAATAATTGCAAATGTATATCACCTAACAACAGAGACCCCAGGCACTGAAGCCAAACTGGCTGGAGTGAAGGAAGAGACAGACAATTGAACATTAATTAGTTGCAGTGGTAAATATCCTACTTTTAATGATGGATCGAACAATTTGCAACAGATAAAAAAATAGAAGACTTGGGCAACACTATTAATCAACCAGATTTAGCAGAAATTTATAACACCAAAAAATGACCCACCAAGCCATTTGCTCTGAAACTTCAGTTTCTTGAGCTCTCCAGCAAATCCATCTCTGCTTGTTTTAACTTTTTGTGCCAATGCGTTTTCAATCTGATTAAGGAAACCAAAACAGTGCTGGGTGTGTGCTCGCTCACGTCTGTTTCATCAACGACACTGATTCTTAATGAAGTTTACGCATGTTTTGTAGGTTTCATGCCATCCAATTCTATTGTGATTGTTACCTTTGGTAAGTTCGACAGTTTTTCTCAACGGACTCAACATTTTCTACGTTAAGAAAAACGTGTTTCCCCTGGTCTCTCCAAAGAAGTTTTTAAAAGTTGTTAGAATCGCAAATTGAACATGTGAATATCCCATCGTAAGTCTTTGGATGTTAAGGTCTGACTGCTTTTCTGATGCAGAACAAGGAGAAAAAGTGAGGGGGAGAGAGCCAAGTTTCACTCCCTGGGTCTCCGTTTACCACCTGCCTTCCTCATCATTCTGCCCCGCGTCTGTTTACACGTTATCGCCCGAACGGGGGACCGGCCGAGACAGCGAGAATTCATCTAGGCCCTCACCGCAGCGCCATGCCTCCGTGTACGTCCGCACCACATCTTGTGCAGGGCGCTGCCTGTTGGCCTTGAATCAGATCTGTGTGTTTTCCCCGTGTTTTCAACTTAACTCCATGTTGTGAGCCCATAAGCCTCCCTACTTGGATGCTTGATCAAAGCTTTTACTTACGCGGGATCGGAATGGCTCCCACTGGGGTAGAGTAGCCACTAAGATTGCAGCTAAATTACCATGGTGTTCGCCAAATCACCGACCTTCTAGAAACCATCTCTGTAGCCTGCCATCGGAGACGATGGAAGGGAGGAAGCGGGGTGGGCACGGTGCGGTGGACTGAATTCTGTCACGGCTGCAGCTTTTCTGCAAAGCATTACTTTGAATGGAGCTGATATCATAAATCCAGGCTTGTTGAGTGTAAAAACAAAAAAGAACTGCTTTTCCCTGTTGTGAATTGGAACACGTCTGTCAAATGTGACCACTTCTGTGAAATGACTCAAATTATGCTTATGATTTTTTTGGTGCTATAAAAGTATAATTAATACAATTTCAACATTTTAAAAAGGCATAATATTTGAGGGTGCAAGCTTATTTTGTGGGCTTAACTGTAATCAACCCACTTGACTTTGATGCCAGCTCACAAGTGTGAAAGCTTAAGAAAATGCTTCGGAGCACCCAGATTCGATACGCCTGTATCTCAAAACAGTGGCTATCTAATTAACAATTAATATGCTGTTGCAAAAATTATTTAAAATGACAGCAGTTTGGGGGACCAACATTGTAGAGCATGCCCATGAAACTTTGGTCCTAGCAATCAGCGGTGTTCAAATATTATGAGATGGCTCGTCTGGTTCTGCATTAGTAAATTAGTGACTATTCTTCCGAAGGAGCAGATGCAATGCATACACTGAATGCACACTCACTCGGACGTGTTATTAAGCCTATAAATATGTCGTATTTAGTACAAGGGCAACCAAACATGGAAACGTGACCCTCTGTGAACAGGCTAATATTGAAATTACTCAGAAGCAGTAGTAAGAATCTTAAAAGAGAAAGGGGGAAAAAAGACCGATTTGGGCATTAGAGAAAATTTGGTTTTTAACAAAGCCATGCTATGTCCCCACTATTTCATTTGAACCTCACTTAGTTTCAGTCCCTCGTCTTTCTTTCTTTGCTTTTTAATGACTTTAGTGGGGTGACACTGGTTAATAAAATCATATAGGTTTCAGGTGTACAATTCCATAACACATCATCAGTACCCTGTACTGGGTGTTCGCCACCCAAGGTGAGTCTCCGTCCATCACCACTCACCCCCCCCCCCCCCCCCCCCCCCCCCCCCCCCCCCCCCCCCCCCCCCCCCCCCCCCCCCCCCGTAATCACCACACTGCGATCCAAGCCCATGAGTTTTTTTCTCTTTTTTTCTTTCTTTTTTGCTCTATCCCTCCACACCCCTCACCAGTGAAATAAGTCCATCAGAGAAAGACAAGCACCACGTGAGTTCACTCATATGTGGCATCTACTGAACAAAATGAACAAGCATAATCAAGACATCCTTCCTCTTTAAAATGGCATAACGCTTCCTCCCCTAGGTCGTTAGAAAAAATAGATGAGCGTGAACACACAGTGTTTGGCCACAGGGCACTCAACAGCTTTGGCTTCCTTCTCCACAGCTTTGCAACATTGGTTTCTCGAGAAGGGCTGCGTCAACGGACTTTATTCAATAACTATGACAGTCGTGTGCACCTTTGTGACTTTCAAAGTTCCAAGGAATGGTCTACAGTTTTTTCCCCGGAGTGTGGGTGTGCACACACACACATCCAAACACAGAAAACTCCTCCCCCTTTTTATCGACCCACTTTCATGGCTTTAGTGTTGCTCCAGTTCATTCTTACTCCAGACATCTGCTTCCGCTTCGAATACGATCGCTTTGGTCTCCAAATTTTATTTGAAATGAACGAAAACACAACCGTGATGAACTCAGAGTGAATGCCATCAGTGGGATTCAAGGCTCGGGTTCGGTTTGATAAATGCCCTTCACGTGGCTTCACTAGAAATACTTGTGTTTTCACAGGGACTACAGTGAGGTTTCCACAGGGAGATATTGCACGAGGTGATCAATAACTTAGTTACTTGTGTGTGTCTCAGACTTTGTGAGTTGACGGTTAATCAGAGGGAAGAGGGTGAACTTCGTTCTCCACTCATTTCCTGTTTGACCTTGAGCATGGTTAATGAACTTCTCCATACCTTGTTGTTCTCTCCCCTTAAAGGGAATGATACTAGTGCCCACCCTCCAGGGCGGTTTGAAGATTAGATGAGACTGTGGTGTGAGGGGCTTAAAATAGGAGCCTGGCCACATTTGTCAGCTCCTTGGGGGTTACCACTTAATACCGTCATGTAAAAAACAGTAGGTACTTTCCCTCTCAGGCACACCAGGGCCCACAAACCAACCAACCGATACAACAGACTCAATCATTTCAAATGGAAAATTCGGTTCTCTCCGATTTTATTCTGCTAGAATAAGTCATTTTACTCTAAATGTAAGACCGGGTGACAGAGTGCAGAGCAAGAAAGGACTGAAAACTCTTAAAAATTTTAATGTGGGTAAATGCAACTCTAATTTACTGACAGATATTAAAGGGCACACTAAATTAGATTATTAAATAAGCATTTAACTATGATTTAGATTTAATCAAACAATTATGTATGTTAAGTTATAATTGATCATTATTAAATGTATAATTAGCGAGCTGGAATAACCAAGGAAAAGATAAAAGTCTATCATTAATCTATTGTTCACTCTCAGTACGTAAAATTCTAATAATCATTGTCATATAATGTAATTATGAAGTTATAAATATAAATCAGATTACTGGAAAGATGGATTTGAAATCCTTATGCATTTTATGTAATTACTATAAATTTGATTATGGATACATAGCTAAACTATAATGTTGTATCTGAGAGCGAAGCTTTCCTGACTAAAGCCTTGACTGCTGATCTCAAGCTGTTTAATTTTAGAATGCTTGGGCAGTTGATGGCAAGAAATAGAGGATAAGACAAAAACGCAATGAACACGTTATGGCTAAATTTGAGCTTACGTGCACGAAGATAAGAATTTTGGAAAGGTAAGCAGTGCAGTAAGACTGAGTCTTCTGAAGTTGCAGTATTTGCATATTCATGGCACTTCAAATGGATTAGTCTCATTGGTGGGCGCTGACTCCGTATTATAATTACACTGGTGACGTGCCTTGTCACGGCCATGCCTACAAACAAGGCAGCGTGACCCACGAGGCCACCCACGCCATGGCAAATGTGTCATTTTAATGTCTTCTCCTCATGGGAGAGTCCCAAACACAGACGCACTTTCCCTTCCAAAACCCTCGTTGTTTTAGTGCCCGATGAAACTTTTAAGAAACTACACTTAAAGAGAAAAACTTCACATTTATTTTTATTTCAAATATTGGTTTTTCTATCATGCGCAGGAAGACATCTGAAATTTGTCTTGGGTGAGTAATCTAACTCATAGTTGAGCCCTATCATCAGAATAGGAATAATGCAGAGGGAAAGATTCCACATGCTGTGTAGTAAATCTATCAACTGCTCAAAGGGAAGAGGAGGAATCGGTTCCCCCCCGGGGACTCCCAGCCTCAACGCCACCAGTGAACCCATCGGGGCAGTTGGAGATCCTGTGGAATGTCGCCTTTCCCAATCCCGACCCTTATTCTGGGGATATAATAGTTTGTGGTCTTATCACAACCGAGTTAAATCAGAAATCTGGAATATCTCCAAACATTTGGAAATTAAACAACAAACATCTTACTAACCCATGGGTCCGAGGGGAAAATGCAAAGAAAATTAGGAAATATTTTGAACTGAATGAAAGTCTAACATGTGAAAAATTATGGGATGCAGCTAAGGCAGCGTTTATGTATTTTTAGTTTGAAATGTCTATTTGAGGCATGAAGAAAAGTCCCAAATTGATGATCGAAGAGCGAACTAAACCCAAAGCAAACCAAACAAAAACAATGGTAACGATGAGAAGTCAGTGAAATAGAAGAGAAAAATAATAAAGAAAATCAATGAACTCAGAAGCTGGTTTGTTAAAATGGTTGACAAATTTGGTGATTCTTTAGTCAAACTGACAAAAAAAGAGGTTAAGATATAAGTAATCGAACCCAGGAATGAACTAGAAATTGCCACCAAACCCACACAATTAATATCATTCTAAGCAAATACAATAAACACGTACATGTCAAAAATTAGACAACCTGGATGAAGTGGATATAGTCCTCAAACGACTCGAATTCCCAAAACTGAAACATGTGGAAGAAGAACATGTGAACGCACTGAGAACAAGTGGAGAAACTGAGTATGCAATTTAAAAGTTTCCATAAAGAAAATTCCAGGTTCAGAGTATTTCTTGGTTGACTTATAAAATATTTGGAGAACACCAATATTTCAAAGCTCTTTCGGAAAATACAGGGAGGAAAAACATGTCCCGACTCATAGGAGGACGTCATTGCCACCATGGCGCTGAGGCCACAGGAAGCTGCCACGACACCACGAGAAAGAGAACTCCAGGCCAGTGACCCTCAGACCAGGGACGTGGATTTCTCTAACAAAACGCCACTAGTGACCTGAGTCCTTCACACAGAAAAAGCCCCACACATCACGACAAGTGGTGCGCATCCCAGAGAGAGAACTGAGATTAAAATCCAAAAAAATTAACGCAATGCACCGTATTTTTAGAATAAAGAAAAAATAGTATCACTTCAATAGATGCAGAACAGGCAGTTTGCACAATTTGACACACACGTGTGATTGAATCTCTCAGACAATTGAGAATAAAGCAGAATATCTAATTTCAGGAAACACACACACACACACACACACACACACACATGAAATAGCTAACGTCAAGTTTGATGGTTAAAGACTGAATTCTTTGCCCCTAAAACTGAAGACATGGCAAGAATGTCAACGGTCACCACTTTCCAGCTAACATTTTCCTAAAAATTCAAGCAGGTACCATAAGGAAGAGCGGGGGGCAAGGAAGGGCTTTGGGTTTGCAATCGAGAAGTGAAATCGAGATGTGACATTACATCACCCTGCAGGTCTCTACAGGGTTAAGCGAGCCAACTCGAAAATGTATATGAAAATCAAAAGTACTGAGAACATCGAAAATAATTTTGAAGAAGATGAACAAAGTTGGAGGAGCTACACTTTTCTTCACAAATATTTTTATTATTGAGTTTATTGGGATGATGTTGGTTCGTCAAGTTACATAGGTTTCAGGCACCCCATTCTACAATCCAGGATCTGTGCATTGTACGTGGGTTCACCACCTTTATCTGTTCTCTTTTGCTGAGGGACAAATTACCCTGAAGTTAAAAGCGTGGCTGGGTTCTCTGCTCACAGGCTGAAGGTGAGGGGCCGACAACCTTTGTCCTCCAGGGATCTCAGATGCTCATTCCTGGAAACATTTCCCTTCTCCCTGCTGCATAACTACAGTGCCTGTCACCATTCTGGCCATCCATCCAGGGCTGCTCCGTGCGCCTAAACCCACCCACCTGCGGTTCTTGTCTCACAGACACCTCGGTACATAAGATGCAATAGCGTGCCACATCTGTGTCACATGTGACACCCCTCTCGCACCCTCTCTGCTGCTACCTGTCCGGGGAAACTGCATTCTTAAAACAGTCACGTGATTCGGCTGGACCCAGCCCTTCAAGTGAAATCCAAGTCAACTGATTAGCAACTTCAATCACATATATAAAGTCACTTTTGCCATGTGATATAATATAATCAAGGTATGATGTTTTATCCTGGTCCCGGGGATGATCAGAGAATGATTTTATCATAGTCAGTAGTTCCAGGGATGACCTGGGGCAAGAGATTCAGACAAAGGCTTTAACTTCCAAATGAAGTCTTCAAAGCTAATACATTCTTATGACTTGTCAATAATATCCCTGCAATAGCTCATTAGTTCGAACATATGAACATCTTCTCCCTTTTAATTACTGAAACAGGGATAATATGTAAGATCTCTTAGAAGTCGAAGCAGAGACGTGCCCTCCTTTACAGAGTCGTTAAGTAACAAAAGACTCCTTAGACCCGCTGGGAGTTACTAAGATTTTGCAGCTAAGAAAACGAGGCACGCCAGGAAGAAACACTGTTCCATTTACTGGTTCCAGTGGACTCATCTTCATGACCATCACTGTGGCTCAAGGTCAAAGTCACGACAGTAGGAAGGGACAAGTTCTGAGTGTCTGTACCCTTGGGTGGCCCTGCCACGCCCTCTGGGTTCACCAGTAGACCCATCATGCCTCTGATCTATTGAAACCCTGAGAAAGACGGCAGATGGCCCTGCCACGCCCTTGGGGTTCGCCAGTAGACCCATCACGCCTCTGATCTATTGAAACCCTGAGAAAGACGGCAGCGCAGCCAAATGAGCTGGAACCACCCCTCAGGGTTGGCCTCACAGACACCCACCCTCTGATGCTTTAGTGCCGGTGACGCTACGCCACAGTTCGGGTGTGTGTGACCTCACGTCTTTCATTCATCCTTCTATATATTTTGTTGTTCCCATGAGGCCACTTCTGAAAGTGCAGGGGGTGCTGCTGTAATTGTACCGACACCAAACAAGCTTTGAAGCGGACTACCTGGTGCTAACACCCGCTTGTGATCGCCCTGCCGGTCCGTGGCCATGCATGTGGGCTTGCTCTTAAACTAGTAAAATAACAACAACAATACTAGCAGCACTAATAATAATAATAATAAGAGCTATTCAGTAGAAAATAGCCAAGATTTCTTGTGTGGATGGCTGGGTTAATGTCAACATTGAGTCATCGTTTTCAAAGACGTTTTCCCATTAACTAGCCACACACAGCGTGTCCAGCGTCTGTGGACCCACACAGGCGCGAGTCCGTGCACCAATACACAGTGGTTTAGCCATACATTTTTCACAGGTTCCACGCGGTTCAGTTTTTTGAAAACCCCGTGCCCACTCTGGCCTGCTTTCCTGGGGGTGGCCCAGAGCGTCTTTTTTAGGGTGGTTTTGTCACCTGATCTTTTAGGGCTTTGTCTTTGTGGGGAGCAGTGCAGGAGCACACTTCACGCCCATGAACGGGAGGTGCTGCTTTGCTGGGCACGTCACTCCCCGCACAGTTCCGCCGGGGGCGTGGCTTCCTGGGCTCTCTGCATGGGCTATCCAAATGCGTGACTTCACCTGAGTGCTGGAGAGTCTTCATTTGAGAAGCAATAAATCCCCCATCCCGACTGGCTGTCACAAGCTTTAGCTCGTGTGAGCAATTATTGGGGGGGGGGGGGAAGTAAGCATGAACTTTGTAAAACTTCCACGCAGAGGGCTCACCTTGAAACTCAGCCACAGCATCACTCACAGATGCGCTGGTAGATTTTTGGACTCCTTTCCCGTCTTTGGAATTATTGAACCTGCACTTGGTGAAGAGGTTTTCTTAATGTGTGCCTTTAAGGGTGAAATGTAAGCCTCAGTATTCCTATAGGACAAAGATACAATATTTATAATCTCCTGCAATATGATATCTGACCTCTTAAGCCTGTTTTTAAAAATATTTTATTTATTTATCTTTAAGAGAGAGGAGAAGGGAGGGAGAGAGGGAGAGAAACATCGACATGTAGTTGCCTCTTGCATGCCCCCCACCGGGGACTTGGCCCACAACTCAGGCACGTGCCCTGACTGGGAATTGAACCAGCGACCCTTTGGTTTGCAGGCTGGTGCTCAATCCACTGAGCCACACCAGCCAGGGTTGACCTCTCAATTCTTTTATTAGAAATGATTCCCCTGAAATGGACCTAAATAGTAAGAACCAAATAGCTCATGAAAAGCTATCAAAACATAAATATATTTTAATCAGCCTATCACTCTGTTAGAAAGAAAGAAGAAAAGAAGGAAGGGAAGAAAGGAGAGGGAGAAAACAGAGCAAGCACATTTGATAATCATATGATCGTGCTAAAAAAACAAAAAAACAAACAGAAAAAGCCCCATTAATAGTGAAACAGAAACAACCAAACGAAACCTTTCCGTGTCTTTTCACAGCACCCACCACTCAAGACTGAGTCAGCCCCTGTCACAGAGCCCAGGGGCAGGGAGCCCTCCAAGGGGGTTTGGTCCAGGGGTAGATATTTCAGCTCCTGCTCACTTCGCAGACAGATGTCCGAGCTGGGGGTTTGATAACCCCTCCCGAGAGTCACCTAAACGCTCCCCAACAGCCTCCCACCAACCCTTTCCCCTCCCCGAAGCCCCTCTCAGATGCAGTGTTAGAAAGACGGCGTCTGAACGGCGTCAGTCCTCAGTTGGATCCGTTTGAAATGGAGCGCCCAGTCCTGCACACGCCTGCACCGGGGAGACAGAAAGTTCTCCCCAGCCTTCTTGGAATGATAAATAATTCAAGTGGCGTGTGCCCCGGAGAGGCCGCAATGAGGTCCCTATCTGGTCGCAGGAAAGATATTTTCCTAATCTGCAGACATCTAAAAAGGTCCCTGAAATATGTGTTTATGCATCGTTTTGGAATGAGTATGTGTGAGGCTGTGTGTCTTGTGTTATAAGCTTCTGGTGGGGGGTGGGCAGCGGGTAGGAATGGAGTATTTAATTTGTTGTTGAGGGGACATTATACATTTGAGGTAGCTTTTCCTGAAAATCACACATTTCTAAAGCTTATTGTGGCCAAGAAACGCTGGTCAAGGTGCCCAGCCCTCGTTTTCCCTCATTTCAATAAAGGGAGAATGCAGCAAAATATAGGTCGCTTTGCCTCTCAGTCCGATGATGGTCCTTCTATCTATCTGGGGACACCTTAACATCTGCCCCGAGGTCTGGACATGCTGCTAACTATTCTGTTTTTGAGAATAACTTCCCGTTGATGAAGTCATTGGAAAAGCTGAGTTTTTTCCCTAGGTGAGTTCTTTCCGGCCACACCAACTCCCTTGCGTAGGGGGAAAAAAAAAACGGCCCGACCAGAGCAGCGGGCTGAACCTCTCTCAGCTGTGAGCGTGTGGGTCGCTGCGTGTGCGCTGTGACATGTAATTGAAAGTAAAATGTTTAATTACAATGGACATTTCTGAGCCTGCTTCTGGCAGCAGCCATCTTGCTGAAAAATTATATTTGTTCCACTGGCAACCTGGGAGAACAGTTCGAGAGACGGTGAGTGCCAGGTCCTATCCAGAAGTAAGTGGGCTGAACATCGAAAATGAGCTCGAATGCTAGTCCCGGAGTCTCCGGGCACGGTCCCAAGACGTGTCCTGGTGCAGACCCATCAGAACCAGAGCTGCCACTGTAGTTGTCCCTAAGTCCATATTAATTATAACAAAGCCTCCCCCCCTCCCTTCAAATAACCGTCCCTGTTACTCATGTCTGGGAGTTTTCTTAACAGTCGGGCTTTGGGTACTATATAGCCTTTCGTCCAGCTTAAAATGTGAGAACACTCATCATTTCTAAAGTTATTTCCCCTTTGAGACCGCCGAGAGCTTTTTTCTCCCCCTCATAACAGCCACTGATCCCAGGTAATCCTCAGACTTGAGTGGGGATGAGCTTTGCTGACTTTTCAGTTCAGATACGAGAAGAGAATTTATACAGGAGAGGCAGTTTGGCGTCTGCAGGAAGGACGGCTCCCCTCCCCCTGCCCCACCCAGGGAATCTGGGCGTCTCCTGCATGTGGTCTCACTGCGGGGCACCGGCCTGAAACGCTCATGTTTGGTCACAAATAAGTGTTTCGGGCTCAGAAAATCCTCCTTGGAAGAGAATGTCTCTGGCATTTTATAAAGGGCGAGTGCAATAAAGTTCTTTGTGGTTGCTGCTTGCACACGATCCTCTGAAAAGCTCAGCTGCCAAAGCTCGCAAGCTCCAACAGGATTCGCAGGCTCCCCCATCAAAGTAAAAGTCCCAGCTTTTACCCGTCTATTTCAGAGTCATTTAGGTTTATCAGGGCTTTTCTCTGTGTCCACCTACTCTGGAATCCAGGCTCCACATCCCGAACAGAGGAGGCACAAACCCCGCACATGAATACAAATAAAAAGATCTGTGAATGTAAAACTCATGAAAAATGCCAACAGCCAATCATCGGGGGCGGGGGGAGGGGAGGATCTAGGAAACCTGACCATTGCTCTGTGTTTCACGATTTGGGTATTAAAACGACTCGAATTGTCTAGACCCAGCGACCATGACATTGGGCCATCTTTATTTTCCTACTTGACCTTGTTTAGTGAGCTCTTTCCTATAATATGTTCTTTATTGTCCAAGGAATGCTCTTTGAATTTACTTTCTTTATGGCGTGATTATAAATCTTCAGGACATCCCTAATGATTCATCCCTTTTGGCACCGGGCGGAAGGATAACCGTTTCCATAATGCACACATTTCATTTAAGGTGAAACCAGAGGAGATTTATCAATCAGAGCGGGGTTTTCAGGAATCCACGGAGCTACCTAGCTGTCTTTGTACCCAATTTTCCCCCCTCCCCATAAACACGTCATATTGGGGTGCACTTTCTGCCTTACACACCCCATAATCTTCCAGACAAGAGGCTGTTTTTAATCTGCACACAGTCTAAACCACTGCACTCTTCTTCCACTGAGAAACAGATATAAATTTTAATTTTAATCATACTATGGAAGGATTTAGTTAATGTGGAAATAGGCACCAGAATTCTTTCATAGATTTTCAATAAACAGGCTCTTCCATTGGAACACAGACCATGGTTTTTTGGGTTCTGCCACTTCTCATGAAACATAAAAAGACCAAATCATTTGGGGGCACTGAAAAGAGCGTGAACCTCTTCTCTATATCGGGGTTCACGGCAGCAAGGCAGCAGGAGAGACGTTCACTGACTCGTGCTTTTGACTCTCAGTCCCGGATGTCAATCTTTCTAACAAGGCGCTCCTCACGAGTGGAAAAATCCCTGAGCCCCACGAGCAAAATACCTGAAGTATCTTGAGTTGAAATCTTTCCCCCATGGCGTGTGATTTTTGCAAATCGATGGTGTTTGCTTCAATCACGTGTCCCATCTCCACCGTCTTGTGGAGACAGAAAACTACATGAACAGATTATAAGCCCATACAAGAGAAGCCAGAAACAGGGGGGGGTGGAACCTTCTGGAAAAATACTTTTGAACTTCAGAGGACCCAGCACATGCTTGGTCCTCAGAGCTGGAAGAAATGCAAGATTTTTCTCCCTTTCTCTCTCTCCCTCTCTTTTTTTTAAAATAGACATATGTAGAACATTTGTTTCCATTTTATTTCTGCTGTCATAATGTGATGGTTTTATTCAGTTTTTAAACATGCTTCAGCTGGAAATGCTACATCTTTAAATCAGGCAACTCGGGCGTGTGAGAGTGTGTGTGTGTGTGTGTGTGTGTGTGTGTGGATTCCCTTGCTCCTCTCGCTCACCTTACCCAGGTGCATGTTAAATCAGTATTAATGACAATATCATTCTTGTGCAGTCATCTCCTGCCTGCAATTTGGTTTTAATTACCCGCCACGTTGTCTTTCCCCCTCACTGACAGCCATTAAATAGGGAATGACACCGGAGCAGAGCTGTGTGCTGTATTCACGTCGCCAGATTTCATGCCCCCCATAAGGCAGGCTGCAGTGCCGCCTAGTGGCGGAGGTCAGAAAGGGCCGGCTTTGACGCTGCAGATTTTTCTATGCACTTTAGAGGGTAATTTGGAGCCCTGGGCAAATTTGCACTGCCTATTTTAAAGGAGGAATTAAAATAAAAACTTAAATATCACCAATGGATGAAGGAAACGTTGTGATTTGGTAAAGTGTTTTTGCATGGAAATAAAGCAACAGATGGACACACTGTTGAGGGCTTGTCTGACCGCCTGAAATGGTGGCTCAGGAACAAGAGAGACTTGTCACACACACTGTGACTGACCCAAGTTCCAAAAGGAAATTGTCCAGCGAAGGTGAGCTGCCACCCCTCAATGGATCACCACTTCTGATCGGCCTCCACCACGGCGCTATTTTCTCATACGCGGAAGAAAGCGTTTTCCATCTTCTTTCTCTCTTGCCCTCTTGTGCTCCTTCCCATTTTTTATTTTCCTTTCTTTTTTCCATGTTATACATCCCTTTTCTGTTTGCATGAGTTCAAAACATTCTTCTAAACTCTGAGTGCATGCATGCGTATAAAACACCATCTTTCTGTGCGATGATGAAACGCTTCAGGGTTTTTTTTCCCAACAGAGTGCTCCCTTCTGCGGGAGTTTCACGGAGTTGTTTGTCCAAATGCTCAAGTCAGACACTGTACAGATGCTCTGAATTGAAGATGTCCATGCAGCGGCAATCACATTTGCATTAAATTTGGGGGTGGGGGAGTTAAAGTAAAGGGGTGGCTACGTGCATTTCACAGGAAGGCAGGATGCCGGGCCTCTCGCGTGGTCCGTGGAAAGCATTGCTTATAAGCAGCATAGCACAGCACCCTTGGGGACTGGGCACCAGGAAGCAGTCAGCTCAGCCTCTGCTCTCTGACCGCCCAGCACCTCTTCCTTGGCGGGAAGGTGGTGCGTCGGTGCGTTGCTCTGTCTCGGTCGGCTGCCAGCTTCTTTCAACAAGCATAACTATTCATTTCACCGCCAAATGAGAGCCATAGCTACTGGCTTTAATTAGAACTGTAAGCATACATAGTATATGCGATCGCTCGCCCATACATTTACTGCGTGGGTTTGTGCTTCTATGCCCATGTTTCTAAAAAAACAGAGCTTAAAGGAGACACAGATGATCACAGCGCATTTGACTCCTGGGTCTCCAAACCAGCGCCACACTGTTACGTGTGAATTCATCGGTGGCCACTGCTCCTTCTTTGAAGAGTAACTCTTTGTATTTTTAATTTAACATGAAACTCAGTATGTTGTGGGAAAAGAAGTGCTGATGGGTACACTGAAGTAATATTGATACTGTATTGGGAAGAAGTTTGTCTCAAATTTTAATAAGATCTCCATGTAAGAACTTTTTTGCTGAAGGAGAAACTTTAAATGACCCCATAAAGTACTGGTTTTTAGTGCTTGTGAGAGCCTCGCCAGAAGTATAAATAAATTACTGTCTTTACAATTTAGAGACTTCACCTCTCTTTTCAAAGGGAATATGTACTCACTTGATTCATGCTTCTTTTTCGAGAGAATATTTGATCTTTTTGAATGTTGCCGGCATGCATTCGATTTATTATTTTAAGGAATATTTTGCCTCATTAAATAACAGCTGGGGAAACTGTGATTCCTTCCAGACCAAAACGGAAAGCTTATAAATGCAAAGAGGAAGGCTCCGTCGCTGGCACAGCTTACATATACTGGCTTGCAGCTGTACTGAGCCCAGGTAGGCTGACTCTTTGGCCTGAATATGAAACTGGATGCTGGGAATTTGACCAGTGAGTTGCATTTCCCTGGAAACTTATCACCTGGATATTCAAGTGCAAAGACACAGCACAAGGGAAAACGTAGAGCCTGTAGGAACAGCATTCACAAGGGTTACTATGTTCTCACGTGACCTGGGAAGTTGGAAAAAGACATATTTGAGCTGTTCACATGACAAGGGGCCATTCCTTTTAGGGTTGGCCATAATTCCCTCGGCCTGTACTGTGACACTGGTGTGTTCTCTGGGCATTTTAGGTGAAGAAGAAGAAACCCCAGGGCAGATGAGAGGGGGTTTGTATGCCCTTTGCAAGGCACCTGGGCAGAGAGGCAGCTGAGTGCTCCGCAGAGTGAGGCAGGCAGCAGGCGCTCCGAGCCCCTTGCAGCCCTACCCCCACTGCCCCCGGGGCCTCTCTCCGCGTCCCTCCTGCCTCCTCCTGCAACAGGCTTTGCACATTCTCGGCTCCACTCCGTGCCTGGTGCTCGGTACATTACAGATGGGACGACAGAAGCTGAAGAACTTTTCAGAGAGCAAACAGTATTCATTCCATTAATTAAACCAGTGACTAAAAGCGTTCCCTGATGTAGAAGACTCAAAGCTGGGCATCATGGGAGAGGGACAACAGCAGCAGTGATGGTGTTTGTTGTGCGTCCTCTGTAGGCTAGACCCTGCACGGAAGGGCCCTTACCTTGCTCCAAGGATGACGCTGGCTCTGAGGGGAGAGGCTCATCTAAAGTGTGGCCAGGTCACTCGGAATTAGACCGTGGGGCCTTACCCAACCACCTGGCTTTAAAGCTGGCACTTTGGTTTCAAGAAACATACCCTCTCAGTTTGGATTTGTAGAAAATCATCAACTGGGAGATCCCATATAGAAATGGCAGGTGATTCTATATATGCAGGCGCCAAAGGTGTCTTAATGGGGGAGGGGGGAATGTCCATGTTGGCTCAGACAGGACAGGAGAGGATGGAAAGGCACAATTATTTGTGTGTGTGTGTGTCAAGATGAGGGAGGAGAGTATTCCTGGGCGGAGGTGGTCAACTTGAGAACACACACACACACACAAGCCTCACCTATACATACGCACAGGTAGA
This sequence comes from Tonatia bakeri, assembly GCA_004024845.1. Classification (NCBI taxonomy): domain Eukaryota; kingdom Metazoa; phylum Chordata; class Mammalia; order Chiroptera; family Phyllostomidae; genus Tonatia; species Tonatia bakeri. The sequence continues at coordinate 105,840 of PVIA01001622.1, forward strand.
AAATGGGGCTGCGTGTTATTTGCAGGACAAAATACGAACCACTTCCACTGCATAGAAGGTTCCTTTAAGACGAGGTCTTTCCAACGGGCTGTGGCTCAAAAGGTTTGGAAAGTTTGAACTTGAAATGAGGCAGGTTTCTTTAACGCGGGGCTTATGCGGGCTCTTTACAGGATGACGTGCAATCGGTGTAACTTCGAGAAACTTAGGATATGTTGTTTCCTGAACGACTCTGGCCTCAGACATCCGTTTTCTTACAGTCGCTCTGTCAGGAAAAGGGTCCGGTCCTATTCTGCAGACAATGTGAAGGCGGGCAGAGAGGAGGGTAAACTGAACTTCCTGCGCATGCGTCCGGAGATGCTCAGTGGAGATGCGTTTATCCCGAAGGCAAGGAGAAGCCATCAGGGCGTTTGCTCGGGGAGCTGATTTCTACTACGACATTAACGATAGTTCCAATCTCCAAGGTTGAGACAGCAAGACGAGCATATTCTGCAACACCGTGGGGGCCAAACTTGTCAAAACAAATACTCCACGCTTCCTTCTCGGTGGACGTCGTCAGCAAGCATGTGCTCCGCAGGGCCGACTCGCTGGAGAGCATCCAAGCGCGGGGGCTGGAAATCGCCCACGCGCAGGCTGGCTGCGGGACTGGGCTGGCATTTTAATCTTGCTGCGTATTAAGGACAGCGAGGAAGAGACACTGGGGGGATTACTAATCAAGGCCTCCCAGAGGGTGTGGAGCGCTTGTAGCATCTCCGAGCGGAACCCAGAGGCCTTCTTTCTTTTTCTTTCCTTCCTTCCTTCCTTCCTTCCTTCCTTCCTTCCTTCCTTCCTTCCTTCCTTCCTTCCTTCCTTCCTCAAATAGAGGGGGAAAGAGAGGGAGAGAAGCATCAATGTGTGGTTGCCTCTCACACGCCCCCTACTGGGGACCTGGTCTTTAACCCAGGTGTGTGCCCTGACTGGGAATTGAACTCACAACCCTTTCGTTCGCAGGCCCGCACTCACTCCACTGAGCTACACCAGCCAGGGCTCACGCCGATTTCTAAAAGCACCCATGAGTATAGAAGTCCAGCCCCGGTTTGTAGCCGAATGATGTTATCATATACCGAACCGCAGTAAAATTTCCTGATTACGTGACTGGTAAAAGCCCATGTTTCTGGAGCGGTTGCAAGTGTGTGGCGCGGGCCTAACCACTTACAATCTATTCACACCTTTAATTCTCAAAGCGGCCGCCAAACAAACATTATCATTGCCCTTGTCTTCCTAATTAGAAAATTATGTCAGAGAAAGGTTAAGGGCATTGGCAAGATCGTGCAACTGGTTACCTAGTTAGGTAGGCGGAGTTAGGCTCAGTGGGGGTGGGGTTAGGTGAGTGTGTTAAACGCACGCAGTCTCACCAGAGCCCTCGCTCTGAACGTGTCTGTCGTTCAGACCTGTTCTGATGGGCAGTGTGGCTTACCAAGGCCTCCCTGTCCCCTTGCAGATCAGTGATAGGACGGTAATAACCGCTAACAGATTTGGCTGGGCACCAGGTACCCTATTAAACTGTTTACGCGAGTATCTCACTATGGGATTGGCAGACCCATTCCATATGTAAGCAAACTGAGGCACAGAAGAAGCAGGGTTTCCTGTGTGTACGCTCCCACAGCTAGTAAGAGTTCACTCTGACTCCAGAGCCCGTTGACCGTTTTTCCTAATCACCCATGCCCTCTGGAAATTAGTGATGGTAAGTCTGTCCCAGATGAACATCACAAATCAGGTCTTATATCGGGTGCCTTTTATTTTCTCCCCCCAATGAGAAAGGATATGGAAAAATACTTCCTAAGCTGAGACCCCAGAGCTTTGGGGGGTGCTACTTGGCTCCCATGGGTGGGCGTCTCTATGATGCACCCACAAAACACAGAGTGACCTTTCAAAATGGCTATTTTCAGCTCTGGCTGGCATTGCTCAGTGGGTTGAGCGTGGGCTGGGAACCAAAGCATCACAGGTTCGATTCCCAGTCAGGGCACATGCCTGGGTTGCAGGCCATGGCCCCCAGCAACCGCACATTGATGTTTCTCTCTCTCTCTCTTTCTCCCTCCCTTCCCTCTCTAAAATAAATAAATAAAAATCTAAAAAAAAAATCTAGATGAGTTTAAACAATGGCTATTTTCGCTGTCTTCCTTCAAAAAAAAAGTTCTAAATAAACAAAAATCATTCATGAGTGTGTGTTTTTTTTCCTGGCATCGACAAGCAATGAAGCTCCATTGTCCTATTTATCGCATTCCCCCCTGTGTTGATGAAGGCGATTGGGAGAAAACAGGCGTGCACGAAGAGCAGGTTGAATGTAATAGCACACTAGCTGACCGCTCTAAAAATTGGGAGCTGGAAACACCACCATCAAAAGGGAAGATTCTTACATCCAAATGGTCCTGTAGGTCATCACCGTCCTTTGAGGACATCAATGCGGGACAAAGGGAATGGCAGGTAAGTAACTATTATGTAGAATTTCTTTTCTGAATTCAGTATTTAAATGGTTTAACACGAGTTCTCTGATGTTGTTTTTGTCCTTGCCAACATTTTCTCCAAGTCCCTGAAGATTCTGACAGGTGCTTCTCTGATCTAGATCTGTTTGTTTATGAGGATGATTCGGCAACCCTGCGTCATTATTTCCCAATAAAACACTATCATGACGTGAAATGTTAATACATTTTTGCTTCACAAATTTTTTACAGTCAAGTAAGTTGGGAAAACTGTGGGATACCTGTGAAGACTTTCCTTTGCTGCAGAATTCAGAGTTATGGGTCCCTGTGCGTCTGTGAAGGCGGAGATCTCAGGGGTCGGACTTTGAAACTGATTTCTGGAACATGTTGGATTTAAAATCTCTCTCGCTCTTTGTGGACTCTGGTATAGGTATCGAGAAAATTCTGGGAGTTCAGGCTGTTCCAGAAATGTGTGCTGTCTTCGTGCTGTGGAGAACCCCCAAGAATGTAGAGGCAGACAGTTACAACAGTCACGCAGCTGTTTTAGAAAAACCATTCTTTTACTGCAGGGCACATTCCAGGGGGCAAAGGTTGGTTACATTTTCCAGGTTAAGGAGTCCAGAGGTGAGATGTTTCACATTAGCAATGCTCCTTGAGAAAGGAGAGGGACAGAGCCAGCAAAGACACTGAGGTGAGAATCAATAGGACTTGGTGACATTGATGTTCTTGAGGCCAGCTCATCCTCCAACTTGGATGATTAGGAGAGTAATCACCATGGAAACGGGGCGGTGACTTGTGGGGTTGAACTTAGTAAAGGAAGCATTTTCGTGTTGAGATGACGCATCATAAACACCTGTCTGTTTCATATCTTCCCTGGTCTACCATCTCTGCTATTTATGAACACATAGTCAAGGTCGCAATGAAGAAAATAATGCTGTAAGCATTTGTATTTGCTGTTTATTGCTATAATCATGGGGTGTAACAAGGTACCCCAAAACTTAGTGACTTAAAAAAACAAACAAACATTTATTACTTGTTGTAAGTCTGCAGGTCAGGTGGGTAGTTGTCCTAACTGGGTTTGGGCTCTTCGATTTTAGCTTGGCTCACACATGGGACCCCTGTAGTCACCTTGGGCTTGCCTCTCCCACCCTGTCACCAGGGGAGTCTCAGCATGTCCTTGTGACAGCCGCAGGAGGCCAAGAGAAGGCATGGAGAGGCAGATGTGGTTTTTAAATAACTTGCTTTTTATTAAGCTAACACTGGTTTATAACAGCATATAAGTTTCAGGTGTGCAGCCTTATAAATGCACATCTGTACGCACTATATCACACTTGCCACCAAGAGTCTACTCTCCGTCTGTAACCCTACAATCACTCTCCTTTCCCCACACCTCCCGTCCACCCCTTCCTTCCCCCCGCTGGTAACACTCCTTTGTTCTCTGTCTCCGTAGGCTTGTTATCTGTTGTTTTGTTTTTGCTTTTGTTTTCAGATTCCACCTATGAATGAAATCATGCATTTGAAGCCGCTGTTTACGTGAAGTTTTCTACCACCCCACTTGCATGAGGCAGAGCCCAGGCCAGAGTCAGCATGGGGAAATGCATTTACTGTGAAGGTGTTCTGAGTCCCCTCCATGGTGTCCTCAAAGAGGATGGGACAGCAGGTGGTTGTCATTATTATAACAGAACAAAGGGCCCTGGAAGTGGCTTGGTGATTTTTCTAGTCTATGGCCACAACTCATTCCTGGAAATCTGGAACTAATCCTCTTGAGGTTCTTCCATGGACACCCAAAGCCAATGTCACAGGGAAACTGAGACAGAATGAAGTATCATTCATTCTCGCTGGCTTTTGCTGACTCATGTCATTTAGATGGTCTTCTGTACAGAGGAGAGTTTATGTTCCCATTGAAAACTCTCTTTACAAGGGTTGATGCATGTATTTAAGTTGTATTTATTTCAAATGGTTAGACTTTTTTTTCTGATGATTTTTCCTCCACTAGCATTAAACAGATAATGGTTAGATGATATATTGTTTTAAGTGTTAGCATTATTCGAATTTTCATTAATTTTTTTTTAATGAGAGAGAGAGAGAGAATAAGAGAGAACATTGATTTGTGTTTCCACTTATCGATGCATTCACTGATTCTTGCATGTACCGTGACTGGGGATCGAACCTGCAACCTTCGTATATTGAGAAGATGCTCCAACCAACTGAGCTACCCAGCCAGGGCTATCCTCATTTTCATTTTAATCCTCAATTGCTTTCAGAGGCGAATGTCACTTTTAAGAGTGACCACCGCTTTGAAAAAACACGTCCCCAACCATGTTCAGTTGTGGGACCCCATGTCAACAAAATATAAAATTGCATCTGTGCTTCTCAATTTGCACTCAGATATTAGTTTCAGATGAAAAGATACCCAACATTCCGGCAGAGCTTCCTCCCCCAAAAACTGCAGGCTGTCTGGGTGTCAGAGGTGTGTTGATGTTGCAAGGTTAGAGGACCTGCCAGAGACGGTAGTACTGCCTCTGCCCCCTCCTCCTCTATGTAGTTGGAGAGACTGGGTTGCTTTAGAATTTACATTTTAAATACGTGGTCACATGTCTTCATCTCCCAAATGCCATTTTTGAAGTGTTTCTTAATAAGAATGACAAAGTCATTCTTTTCTTCCTGTTACGTTCTATCCGGGGAAAAAAGAATTGCGAGTCATTTTTCCTTAGTTGTATCGCTTTGTTTCACCAAGATATACGCACCTGTGTTGAAGACAGAGCAAACCAAATCCTTCCTCCTCCTCATCCTCCTCCTCATCATCCTCATCCTCATCCCCATCACACAGGGAGAATGGTTGTGGAAACCCTAACAAAGGGCGCCTATGAACTAACGGTGTGAAGAGGGCCATCGGCACCTCAACACCTGACCTGGTTATGCTTTCCCCTCCCATGTGGTTTCCATCTGCTGCCCAGGGATGATCCCCCCCGAGGCCCGGTTCACAGCGGCCCCACCGCGCTCTTTGCGAGAGCCTGACCCTCCGTGCGCCTTTGGGTTGGAGGTGTAAGTCTCGGCTCCAGTTACGACTCCCGTCCTGGCCCCGTTCAGGAAATTGGAATCTGCCCAGCTGGTTTCCCGCATTGCAGGTTGCAGGTCGCAGGTCGGAGGCTGTTATCTGGGCCTCTGGCACCCAGCTCGCCGCCCTGTACTGGGGAGTGGGCACAGGGGCGCCCACCAAACCAGCATTCTGAGAAGTTCAAGCATGAGTCTGCCCTATCCAGTACCACCTACGTTCTGATTTAATAGTTTGTGTGTGTGGTATTGAGTCACTTTTTTAAAACATTCAAATATGCTTTAAATAAAATTTTGAGTGACTAAGGAAATGGGAAAAAATGCCATTGCTGTTTGACCTGGAAAATGGGTCGCTATAAAACATTTGGTGAAATCTGAGCAAAGTTCCTAAATGTGAAAGAGATATATAATATATAAATTATATATATATAAAATTTTGACACACAAAATCCAATGGAACCTTTCTTCTTGAGACAGCTGGAGAGAGGCAAACATTTTTGAAAGGAGAATTGCTTTTCACCCAGTGATTTGTCACTTATTCATCGTTTTATTGACATATCATTTCTCTCTGCTTCCCGTAGTTGCAGTATCTACTTTCTCCAATTTTTTTTTAAGATTTCATTTAGTTATTTTTAAACAGAGGGGAAGGGAAGGAGAAAGAAAGGGAGAGAAACCTCAATGTGTGGTTGCCTCTTGCACGCCCCCTACTGGGGACCTGGCCTGCAACCCAGGCATGTGCCCTGGCTGGGAATTGAACCCATGACCCTTTGGTTTGCAGGCCAGTGCTCAATCCACTGAGCCACACCAACCAGGGCTGCTTTCTACATTTTGGGGAGACACTACATTAATCTGACTTTAGCCCAAGAAGACGTGGCTGGATTTGGCTGGGGACTCCTGGAGTCCTATAGGAAAGGGAGGCGCCATGAAAAGAGGCCTCTGTTGCTCCATGAACTCCATCCCTGCCACACACTCTCCAACCACAGATGCTAACGTCTTCTTTCCTGTCACTGTTTGCATCTGCAGCCCTGTCCATGACCTTGTTGCAAGCCCAGTGCTAGTGCCTTCTTTACGAACTAGCTTGGATACTGGCTTCTTCTATGTTCTCTTTTTTAAAGAGTGGATTTTAGAATGAGAGGAAGGGGGTGAGGGAGAGAGATTTGTTATTCCACTTATTGATGCATTTATTGGTTGCTCTTATATGTGCCTTGACTGAGGATCAAACCCACAACCTTGGTGCATTGGGACAACACTCTAACCAACTGAGCCACCCAGCCAGGGCCTTGTATATCCTTTAAGATGACTAATTTCACTCTGAGAAGTTAGGAGTTGGTGGGGCTGCAGCATCTCCTGCCAAGTAAGGTGCAGATTGCATTGTGGAGGAGAGTGCTTCCGCCCTCTCCCCTTTGCCTTTAAGATTTATTTAGAATTCATGGAGTTGCATCTGTAGGAGAAAGCTCCAAACCATTAAAGAGAATTATTTAACAAACTTTCCCAAAATGCACGTGCATATTAGTCTGTCCTGAAATTTGGATGCTTTGTTATGTTGCCACCCAGGGGGGAAAAAAAGCTTAAAAAAAATAAAGCTTGGGGGGAAAATATGAATGTAATAAATATTTCATTGTTGTAGCACACCGGGCATCGTTCTGCAGTCTGAGACCTTGCCAGCAGTCAACACAGTAGTAAATTTCAGCACCTGCGGACCTGCTTCGGGAATTTATGATTTCTATTAGATTTCCATTAGAGATGGGCTGCCGTGGGTCAGGCCAGTTCACACGCCCCGGCTGTGAGGCAAGCATGGGGTCCGGAGCGATTGTTTGTGTGTGAGTGGTTGGCTGCTTGGATGCTCTTGGTGGCCGTTTTGCTATTGTTGGTGTCATTTGGGGGCTGCTCAGAACACAAAGGTGTAGCAGACACCCATCACTCAGGATGCTTCTTTCACCATGACCTGCACTTGTCTTATTCATTCCATGACTATTTAGTGAGCAATTGTTATGTGCAGGATTCTGTGTCGCTGTGGATAGATGTTCCCTGTTATCAAGGACTTTCTACAGGGACAACAATTCATCAAAAAGGAATGGAATTCTGCCCTGGCCAGTGACTCGGTTGGTTGGAGCCTTGTCCTGTGCACCCAAAGGTTCGATCCCCGGCCAGGGTACGTACGGGAGGCAACTGATTGATATTTCTCTCTCATATCGCTGTTTCTCTCTCTCTTTCTCCCTCTTCCTCTCTCTCTAAAATCAATAATAAAATATCTGTGGGTGAGGATGAAAAATGAACAAATGAATAAATGGGACTTAGTACAACTAAACAGACCCAATGAATGGTGAGCGCCACCAGAGACCCCTGGAAAGAAGTCTTAGAAGAAACACCAAGCAGCCAGGAAGACAGGAGAAGAGCAGGGCGTTCTTGGCAGGCGCACTGGTGTGAGCAGAGACTCAGAAGCACTTGTCGGCACAGGAGGCAGGGACGCTGGGTGGGCGGGGTGAGCCAGGAGCTTAGAGAGCCATGGGCCTTCCCAGAGAGCCACGAGGGTTTTTGACTGGAATGATGCTAACATTTCTAAACAGTGCAATGGGACTTTCTCACAGCAGTGGCCTGTGCTTTACCTTCTCCCTGATCTGTTCATGCTGTCAGCCTGGTAGTGAGCGAGAATTAGAATCACTACAGCCGGGATGAGAAGAAAAAGCAAGAATTCATGTTCAGGCCTCGACATCTAAGATATTCCATTTCATCCACCTTGAGCAAGGGCAGCCAATCAGACCAGGGTTTCAAGTCCGAGTGGGTGCTCAGAGGGAAGAATAAACAGCCAGTGGTGGAGAAAATGAAAACACCTTGCCCGTCTGTTCTAAGGCAGGGGACTATGGGTAAAAGAAGAGGACAATAGAAGGTCACAAAATGAGACTTTTATTTCCCTCCTGTCCCTTGCTGTGAATGGGCGGCAAAGAGGACACTTGAATTCAATGCATAGGATGCGACACATTTCTGTAGGAGCAGGACAGAGGAAGGTGGCCCTTTTTTTTTTTTTGAGACTCCTCCTATGCAGCCATGTCCTATAGGGTGGTGGCAAAAATGGTGGCAGGAGGTGGGGACGGAAAGCGGGTAGGGAGCTAGACTAAGGCGGATGTTCCTATACTTTTGAGACCGATTCTTGGTGAAGGCATGAGACAAGGTTGAGTTGGCATGTCAAACTTGGACTCTGCCCCAAGGGCCCGAGGACTAAGGCTGCAGACATCAGCACGTGACTCCACAAAGCTAAGAAGCATTGATTTCTTTGTGGACCCCGAGTCAAGCAGGGGGCCAGACCTGCATTCACGGGGCCCCCGGAAAACCCACAGGGCTTAGTGTGACCTCCACTCCCCCAAATCCTGGCCACCAGGAGGTCACATAAGCCTCAGTCCCCTAAGTGCAATTTTGGAGACAGCAGAGGAAAGTAGAGAAAAATCTAAGGAACTGAACATTTACCGAAAATAACTAAGCTTGTGCCTAAAGGACTCTTTGAATGTTTATATTGGGCAACATTCAGCTTGAACTAATATTGGTTATTTTTTGAATTTTCTCATTGGGTCTATAGGTTTATTAGGAAACACTGTATTCAATTTTTTTTAAACACTGTATTTTATGGGCATACCAACCTTGACAGAGAATGTTTAGTGAGAAGATATGCTATAATTCACTCAAATGTTTAAACTAATTTGATTTAGCTTATTTAGTCTGATGAAGTCTAGGAGACTGGCAGAAAAGATAAATAATATAAAATGAGGGCAACTCTTTCTGGCATAAAGATGTTCCTCAAAGTATTATTTATAATGGCCAAAGACAGCAATAACTGTGTCTCCAATTATAGAAAGTTAATAATGTAAACCATAGGAAAAAATAAAGTAGAATACCATGTCATTGTTGAAAGGTTTATGAAGGATTTGATAGCATATGAAAACTTGTATTTATATCTTTAATTCAAAAATGCAAAAATATAAGATACACATGAAACTAATATAATAGTGAATGTCTACTGTAATTGAAAAAAATAAATTAAAAAATATGCACCTGGAAATAGCATATTGCTACACTAAAGAAAACTGCAGACTATTAGACCATTAAAAGAATTCATTGCTGAGTGTAGGTTTCTGATTGGTTGTTTTTCTTCTTCCATTAAAAAAAAATGTCCTTGTAGCCTGTGGTGCACATGTATAATCTTTATAACTGGAAAACTAAAACAAATTCACCTTATATTAAAAGAAAATAAAGAAAGGAACAAGAAGAGGAGGTAGGTAGCATCAGAGACCAAAAGAGTAGATCATGGATGCCCATTCTTTGAGGAATGTCGGTAACCGGGAAACCGATGTTTATCGCTGCCATGGAAACAGGTGCGCAGGGAGGCAAAATGGCTGGAAGATGGCCACGTGACCGGAGTGATGCGCCTGCCAGCCAACAGACTCCCGAGGTCACTGGCCTGCCGACAGGACGAGACAATACATTTCCGTGGATTTCGGCCACCCCTTCACGCTCCTCCGTGACGGCAGTCCCAGGACGCGAAGACGTCATTACCGATACCCATAGCTCTATCTGTTTTGCACTTCTTGCTCTTTTACTTAATGGAAGACAGAGATGAAATCTCAATTTGCTGTTTTGTTTTCCCATTGTGTGACACAAGCATTAGTACGAAGAAACCGCGACCTGTTCTTTAAAACCCACGCCAGCACCTAACCTATTATCTGTTGTGAATGACACCCCCCGAGGCTGCGGCTCCTGCTCCTGCGTCCCTGAATTGGCAGCCTCAGTGGCTAAACGCCGCTTTAAACGCCATCCACCCTCGCCCGTCTGATGCATTCCCCTCTGGAAGGTGGCAATGGGAAATCCCACTGTGATAATGTCACTCTTCAGGTTGTGGGAAATCACTGTAAAAGGCACTTGTACTAAGACATTGTGACAGCAAGATGTGTGCCCCGGAGTGGCCCGCGGCCTTAATGACAGATCCCGGCAGCATCCCAACGTGGAGCGCGCGGGGAGTGAAACATCTGCGTTTAGAGACAGCGACTCACTCACTGCGTGTGACAACACGAGGGGTTTTCGCTCCCGAGATTCTGGCGGGACTGACTGTGTTATTCCTCTAACATTCTCCTGTTTGTTTGCACAGAAAGTGGTATGAGGTTTAAAGGAATAAAACAGCCCTGGCCAGGTGGCTCAGTTGATTGGAGCATCACCCTGGCTGTGAGTTCGACTCCCAGTCAGGGCATATACCTAGGTTACAGGTTCGATCCCCAGTTGGGGCACGTATGGAAGGCAACCAATTGATGTTTCTCTCTCTCCCCACCCCATTTCTCTCCCTCTCTAGGATCCATAAACACATCTTCCCGTGTTCCTGCAGGACTTATTATTCGGGTGCACTTCCAATCCTGTTGAAAGTGGTTATGTATGGCATGGGATTTGCTCCAGCCAGATTCGTGTTGGCAAAGAGGAGACGTGTCGCTTCTGAGTAATTCCCTGCTCTCTGGCTGTGCTTTGCATGGTGGAGCATCCTCAATCTGCTTCCTGATGAGGATGATGATTGACAACGTCCCACCCAACAGCAAACTCGTGATGAGCTGGTGGCGTGAGCCAGAAATATGGTGACTCTTCTTGTTTGAGGCCGCTGCAAGCTTCAAGTTGTCTGTGACCGCGACCTAACTCCAGCCCGTCCCGATTAAGATAAAGCAAGCATGTGTACGTCTCTAGTGTCTTGGGACCGATTGTTACGAGCGAAGGAGAAAGAAAGCAGTGTTACAGGAAACCGTCGACTAACTCTGCAGGCTAAGGGGCGTGTTTTGGAATCTTCAGCTGAGATGACCGATCCTCCATCATTCATAACATCTGAGCCGGAGACCCACTTTGCTAGCTGCTCCCTAGCCAGGTCCATGTGGGTGTTATACAGCATTGCTGTTACCTGCTGACACCCATGTGTCCCCAAGAAACGTCTTCTTTCCCACATTTGCCATGCTTGTTACTATTAGCATCATTGTCATTCATGCCTCTCTTACGCTGGTACTGGAACCGCACTGCCCCCTCATCTGGAGCAGGGAATTCACCATGCTCCTGCATTATACTCTGAGGGTCTCAAACTTGTTCTAATTTAGACTTTCTTGCTCTTTGTCTCGAAATAGAGACTTCCTCCCCCCATCTCTCATCCCCCACCAATTCCATATACTTCGTACATTACTAAAATAGATTGTGTCATTATTCTACTTAAAATAGTGGATGTTTTCTGATAAGCCACACTCCTGTGAACAGCACAGAAAGTCCTTCCCAATGTGACTCTAACCTGTTTTTTTAAATCATTAACTGAGGACATGCTTATTGATTTTAGAGAGAGGAGAAGGGAGGGAGAGAGAGGGGGGAAGAATCGTCCATCGGTTGCCTCACTCACGTGTTCTAACCAGGGACAGAACCTGCAACCCGTGCATGTGTCCTGACTGGGAATCGAACCCCTGACCTTTGGCTTAGGGGATGATGCTCCAACCAACTGAGCTGCCTGACCTTGGTATGTCTTGAATGGGAGCGAGGTTATAGTATCGAGGACATAACCTGCACTCTTTTCACCGGAGCCAAGAAAACCTTTTAAAAACTAGAACCTAAGTGAAATCCTGGAACATTGGCAGATATAATTTTCAAATTATTCTGCCAGGTAACAGATGCGACTTATTAAAAATTTAATGCTGTAGCAAAGAGCCACTAAAAAGGAATCAAACGCAAAACCCCTGAAGGTATAATAATCTAGGGTTGGGATCTATCTGTCTCCGTGCGCTTTCTCTGAAGATGGAATCTTTAATATTTCCAGGACGCTACAGACTCACCGAAGGGTGTGCACACTGCTTACAGCTCTGGGGAGGGGGTGGGGGTGGGCCAGCCATCTGCTCTCAGGTATAGAGAGGAGGGAGCCACTTACAGGATGGGAAATGTCGAAGACAGAGAAAGCTAGGATGAGAAAATCTTTCTATGCCTTTTCCTTTCCTCTACTTTTATGCCACTGGAATGAAAAATGAAGCTTTTATACAAAGATTAACTCTTTAACAAACTTTGCTTTTTGTCTGCTCTGCCGATAAGTGGGGAAGTGGCTTAATACATATAAGGCTGGGTTAAGCTACAGGTGCTACAACAAGAATGCATTTTGGATGACTCTCAGTGGAACTGAAAATCCGAGGAAAACTAAGCTATTCTGCCTGATTGCGTTTTTATCATAATAACAATTAGAATAAAACCTGGCCTTGAACTTCCACAGCGCCCCTCCTTTCTGGAGCTCAAAATGCCACCTTGAATATGTTCCCACGCACCTGCAACCGGTCTGGGGGTGTGTCCTCAGAAACACCTATTCGGAGTGTGCTGGACCTGCAGCTGACTCGTGTTTTTAAACTATTAATTTAATTTTATTTTATTGGTGCGACACTGACACTGCTTAATAACATCGCACAGGTTTCACATGCACAATTCTACGATGATATGTCATCTGTATACAAGGCGTTGTGGGGTCACCACCCAACGTCACATCTCCTTCTGTCACCACACATTTGAACCCCTTTACCTTTTACGGGATAAACAATGAATCTGCCTTGAGGTCCATTTTCTGAGATGCTCGGTAGCAACCTTCCCCAGAACGGGTTTAATTCATTTCACATCCTAAATGTATTACGGGCCATGCTGCTTCAATTCCATACGCTATTTTCATAAAAGGAAGCACATAAACCCTACACTAAGGCTCATTTGCCCAACCATGTGCTATAAATATCAAGAATATCCCCAGTGTTTGTCATGCAGAAGTTAGATCTAAACGCTTCGGTTAGAAAATAATATTTAGCGATCAAAGCGCTTAATTGGTTCAGGGTGACCTTGTTCTCTGAGATACTCGGTGCAGATAACCATTTCTAACTTCTCACCTAATTCTTCTCCCCACTTCCCCCAATTCTGACCAGGAGAGGCTATTAATTACTTTAACTCATCATAAGTGAATGCCTATGAGAAAATAATTAACCTACTTTTCTCCCCAAAATGGAACTTATCTTTCAAGTGTTTCCAAGGAGGCTCACACACTGTCCGTAGTTGGGGGGTCCCTAGTGTAACAAGCACCTAGTGTTTGCTGGCGTGGCCAGTGAACAGAACAATCTTTCACATTCACATGCAGAAGGGACTGCCCCGAGCCTTGGGCCGCAGCGGGCCGGAGCGCCAGCAGCCTGGCCTCTCTGGGGGCTGGGGGGGAGTGTTCCAGAGAGTTCCCATTTCATCTCCAGCTTGGAGGTCAAGTCCTGAGTCAGTTCAATTACTTTGTCAAAGTCACAGAAAGTGTAGGGATTTTTTCACAAGACTCAAGACACTGTTGCCTATTGAGTAGCTACACAGAAAACAAGTTGTATTAATAAACTGAGGGTGGAGTGAGGGGATGAGAGAGATACACGAGTGAATAATCAGACATTCAGGCCACAATTAAAAACCAAATGGCACAGTCACTTTCCATTCTCCCTCCGCTCTGTGTTATCACTCCCGGTAAACAGACTCCCGTGAGATGAGTGCCACAAGGAAAGCATGTATGTGCATTTCAACGTATGGCATATTTGCAATAAAACAGAATGAGGTCTATTTCCAGAAATTGACTTAAAAACGTACTTTGTTTATCATTCTCAGACCCTGACTTCTGACTGTTCCCTCAAATGGTACAGGTGCCTCAGGATGTTGCCCCGAATCATACAAAAGTCAAAGGGAATAGTTAGATGTTCCACAAGATTGGCTTCATAGGAGACAGGGGGAAGCCTCTTCGTCGTAGGAAGAGGTCAGAGAAAAAGTAATGCAGAAGAACTGTCAGATTAAAGTGTCTTTGAAGATTTTCACAGGAGAAAAGGAGGAAGACTAACACAGTCCTTTCAGATTTATTGGGTAGTCATGAAACTATAAAGTCCACTGGGAAGATAAATGCAGTTCACGGTGTGGTAATAGAATTAAAGATAACTATTAAATTTCAGAATCATCAATATTTTCATTGGCACAATTAAGCTGCGAAAAAGATGGTTGCTTTCCACTGGTATCCGTCAAAATCAACCTGCGTGATCCTTTCGTGTGATGTATTTCAACCTCATCTCCACTATGTGAATTCAGTGGGATTCCTCCCCGCTCCCCTTATTTGTAGCACATTTGCGGGGGGCAGTTAGTTAGAGAAGAGTTTCGGTGAAGGACAATTTGGCTGCCCTCCAGCGCTGGAGTGTGTGGCACTGCACAGACAGAGATTCAGTGTCACCTGAAGGCGATCCTTATAATATAATCAAAGTTCTCACGTTGGACTTACCTTCAGATGAAGCGAACTCATGAAATGCTTCGACCCTCCTCACACACGTCTTGGCCCTGAGACTTCATGAAATACAAAGACATTGACCATGAAGTCCACATTCCCAGTCACACTGGTGGCTGATTAAAGTGTCACATTGACACTACAGCCCCCTTGGAACAGGAAATTAATTCCAGCCAGGTGGCAAAGAGAATTTTCTTCCACAAGGAAACACCCATCACCTTTAAACCTTCTTAGGACAAAAATAAAGGACCCATCTTTTGTCCTAGCGTCACCTTGGATTTCTTGTTATGAAAGAATAATCAGAGGTGTCATCACCATACTTATTTTTTAAAAATAAGGCGCCTATGATATCTCATGCTTGTCCTCATTATGAATCACTCAAAAAATAAGGAGGCAAGAAAGAAAAGGGAAGAGATGTTTGAACCTTTCACTAACTCAGTCAAATGAGTATTTAGTTGAAATAGTAAAAGGTTAAAATATTACTAATATTGGATCAATATTTAGCATCATTCCTCTGCTATACATACAATAAGAAAAAAGCATGATTCTGAATTCTAATTGATAACCTACCCAAACTTTTAATTTCTCTGGCAGTACGTTTCTCTTTGTAGAAGGTACCATGTGTCACTCACTATTCTGGGACTCTGGGAAACATAAGGGAACCTACAGGATGCAGGACTAAAGTGTAGACACATTTGATTTGCCAACCCCCTAACATCCTGTTCTACCCTTGTCATGGAGGAAGGAAACTATTGATCTAAATTTCATATTTCCATTGCTTCACTAATTTCCTTTCCAATCTTGCTTAATAATAGATACTCAATAGACACTACCAAGTTGACATTCCTTCCCTCAATAGATGAGTAGCTAGGGCTTGGGTAGGAGAGGCGTTTCAGCAGGTTTCCTGTAGCAGAAGGGTACAGGAGGACCAAAATGGACAACAAAGGTGGGGAAGAGGTGGGTATGTATCTATGGCTGTCTTTTCAAAAACAATCAGTTTACTATCGATATTATGCACCCCTATGTTCATTGCAGTGTTATTTACAATCACCAATATATGGAAGCAACCCAAGTTCCCATCAAAGGATGAGTAGGTAAAGAAGATGTGGTACATATATGCAGTGGAATACTATTTAGCCATAAAAAAGAATGAATTGAAATCTTACCATTGATGACAGCATGGATGGACCTAGAGGGTATTAAGCTCAATGAAGTAGGTCAGTCTAGGGTTGTATTTTTTGTATTGCATTTTTAAAAAATATATATTTATTTATTTTAGCAAGAGAGAGAGGAAGGGAGGAAAGAGGGGGAAAGGAGGAGAGAGAGAAAGAGAGAGAGACTGATTTGTTATTTCCCTTATTAATGCATTCATTGCCTGACTCTTGTATGAGCCCTGAGCAGGGATCGAACCCAAAACCTTGGCGCATCGGGACGATGTTCTAACCAACTGAGCCATCCAGCCAAGGCTAGGGCTGTTTTTTTAGAGCTCATCCATGGTAAGATTAAGTGTACAGCCACGTGCAGACCTGAGCTCTCGCTGGGGGTAGAACCAAGTTCAGGGTTATTCTAAGATGACTTACCAACCCCCAGTGCTCGCTGACTGCCACTGACCTCCCTTCACCACTGTCCTGCAAAGTTGGACAGTGATCTCCATCTGCAGCTCTTCTTCCCCCTTCCCTGCAGGAGTATCTGTGGTTTTAGTCTGAACATTTTTAGTGACACTGTGTATAATCACAGGAGCCAGTGCATAGGAATCAAGCTTTCCTTTCCTCCCCTGCCTCCCCACCACCAGTTCCAAAGGCTCTCTGCCGCTGGTAGCTTTTACTTGGGCCTGCCTGCTTTTCTTCTTAATTATTTGCTCAAAGAGCTCACTAGCTAATGAGAATGCCTGCTCTATTTTAAATTCACAATAGGAACACAGAGGGTTGTTTTCTTTCTCTGCTAATTTGTAACATGAGGAAGAAAATGAGGGGGGAAAAAGAAAACACAGAGAATAAAGTTTCTTACTCTACTCATGACTTCAGTGCTCTGGATTTGAGAGTTTAGAGCCCGCTAACGCAGTCAGTTCAAGCTTCCAAGCATGAATTGAGTGGGGGGAAAAGTATCAAAAATTATATAAGTGCTATGAGGAATAATATCCAAATATTCTTTATTTTTTTAGTTTTTATTTATTTATTTTTAGAGAGAGGGGGAGGACGAGAGGGAAAGAAACATCCATGTGTGGTTGCCTCTCATGCGCCCCCTACTGGGGACCTGGCCCACAACCCAGGCATGTGTCCTGATGGGGAATCGAACTGGCAACCCTTTGGCTCACAGGCCAGCACTTAATCCACTGAGCCACACCAGCCAGGGCAGAAATATTCTTTTTCAGAAAAAGGTTTTATTTATTCATTTTTAGAGAGAGGGGAAGAGAGGGAGAGAAACACTGACATCAGAGAGAAGCATCCATTGGTTGCCTCTTGTATGTGCCCTGACCAGGGACTGAACCTGCAACCCAGGCATGCGCCCTGACCAAGGATGGATATGGCAAATTTTCACTTTGCAGGATGATGCCCAACCAACTGAGCCACACTGGCCAGGGCTAATATTACAATGTTTTGATGATTATCATTGCTCCAACACTTAAAACACTATTGTTGAGTTTCAGTTCTCGATCTGTCCTGGATATCAATCCATTTTCACAAATGTGATTTGCAAATGTTTTCTCCCCTTCAGTGGTCAGAGGCAGCACATGTAATGTCAAACCCTGGGGCAGGCATTACGAGGTGACCGAACTTCTCTACCTGGCTCCTTGCTATTTATAACTTTCCCAAAATGGTAGCTATTTCCTCCAAATGAGCCTTCACTTATTACCATGTCCAAATTTCTAGGAAGGGGTCTGCTGCTCACACACCCCTGATAGCCCTTGTAAGCAACACTCAAATCGACACATCTTTTGTAGTTCTCACTAATGGAGTCTGGATGATGAATTTACATCTATATATCAGAAACTTTGTCTTCTGCCCTACGTTACTAATGTCAGAAAATTGCCTCCATATAATTCATCAAAGTATTTCTATAGACTCACTCTATTATCTGTCCTCTTGCAAACCATATAATTCCTCTTCATTGCACGTCGGGGGAGACCTTTAATCTTGGCTGGCTGCATTTCTTGCGGGGCTTTTTACATTAAAGGGCTGTGACAGGTGCCCCTGCAGGTGGTGAGTTGGGAACACACGGTGATGGGGACACACTGTGATGGGGACAGGCCTGTGGCAGAGACTTGAAATAATGGGGAGCTGAGACCCTTGTCCAAGAGATCACACAGCCTAACAGGTTGTTTTCAATGTCAGCTTGACAAAAATGAAGGCATCACACATATTCATACATCACATTACATTTTCCTTCATAATTCTCGCCCTGTCCCATGCACTCATCCTCCTGGGTCCTCCCCAATACATGCACTTTAATCCCTTGTCCTCGTCGAATAGAGGGACGAAAAGGAGTGAAAGGCTGACAATGTAACCCGTGCATTTCTGTCCCGGTGTTGTAAGGGGACCCTTGGAAATGACAGACAAGTTTATACAATTCCCATTCCAAAGCCCAAGGTATTGCGGTGCTTATTTTCTTGGAGCTGGCTCCGTGGGTGTGCGGTGGGAAAACCCAAGCGAAGCAGACAGACCCTCCTCCTGAGGGTAAACGTACCGCTGTCCGGTGTATTAGGAACAATGACTTAACACCGAGAAACACATCGACAGGAGGAAATCAATGAGTTTTTAGATGAAGTAAAAGCACGCAGGTTTTAAATATGAGTTTAAATCCCCTGCAAAGATTTCGCAGCACGGGTTAGATGCACCCTGGGGTGTCTAACTCCTTGGTCTGGCAGAGGCACCGGGCGGGTAAGGGGAAGGTCACGCACCGGGTGATTCACGTCCTCAAACCATGCGGCTCCGGCTCCATGGCAGCAAAGATTTTC
This sequence comes from Tonatia bakeri, assembly GCA_004024845.1. Lineage (NCBI taxonomy): Eukaryota > Metazoa > Chordata > Mammalia > Chiroptera > Phyllostomidae > Tonatia > Tonatia bakeri. The sequence goes on from PVIA01001622.1 coordinate 124,609, forward strand.
TGCCAATGGTGCAGAAGATTTGCTGTGAGGAGTCGTGAAATAAACTGTCCCAAGAATAACTGAGAAAAACACAGGACTGCCACAGAGACCGATTTGTCTCCATCTGGGTGTCCCCGAGTACTCATCAAAATGCCTTGCACATAGTAGCTGTTCAATAAATGGCTTTGGGATGGAGAGGGGCCTTGTGCGAGTCCCTGCGTTTCTCTGCGCTTTAAATGCAGTAGGTGAGTGCACAATCGGAATCAGGACTTTGGGCTGTGGAGTCGCACAGTTGAGGGCGCTGTTTCCACTGCCCCTGCCTCTAAACTACAGGCATCATGGGAAGAGGCTTTCTCGGGACACTCTTGCCCGTGTGGGCCTGGGTCACCGTGGGTCTGCAGAGATTTCTGCACGAGCACTAGGAAGCGGAAGTGTAAACAGCCGATACGTGTGGGAAGTCAAGGAAGGGCCCGCAAAACCGTGACTTAGGATCCAAGTTCAGATCCGTTGAGCAGGCGGCACAGTGAGTGACAAAGGGCATGGAGCCCGCCACTGTGGGGACCAGAAACAAAACTTGCCAGCCTTGTAATTTTGCTCCTGTTGCATTCTGCATAAATCCATCTACGTTTCTAGGTTTATAGCCTCTCCACTTGAGATTGTGTCCACTAAGAGAGGATCGGGTTTGGGGAACCATTGCCAGAAATAAAAAGGACTGGGGTAAAGACAGCATTTAATTTGAAACAGTCAAGGCTCTTCCCCTCGTTTTTGTTTGTTTTATAGTGTTTCGCATTCATCTCCACGTGCAGAACCCTGACGCCTCATCAGCACAGGCTGCTCTGGCACCCGCAGTGGGGAATCCCTCCGCCTTTCCTCCTCTCTTTAACTGGCCCTGACAGCGGATTCTTACATCCCAATGGGCTGCCCAGGTTAGCAGACTTGGGGTCCTTCTTCATTCGTGTTTGTCTGACTGGCCCTTCAGGATTCGGCGTCCCATGTTCAAAAGGATGGAAAACCATCTTCTGAGACCAGACAGATTGTTTCATTTCTTAATCTGAGATCCCCAAACACAATTTAGGAGTTTGACGAGCCTTCCCCATACCGTGTAAAATGCTATTTATAATCGCATACATGATTTTACTGGAGCAGAAGGACCACATCATTTATCAGATTTCCAGTAGGGCTCACGGGTCAAAAGCTTTACAACTATGACCCGACCCGAATCTGTGTTTTAATTACCAAGAGCAAGGGGGTAACCTGGATGGCTATTTAGGGAGTCACCATTTTTATCCCAAAGCTTTGTCCTCCCCCAATTATCCCTGCTCAGTGCTTCATTAGAAATAATTTTAAACATTTCAGCCACCAATATTACTAAAAACGAGTATGATCTTTATTTGTACCCAAAGAGTATGCAAATCGTTGAAACTCAAAGAACTGCTTACTAGGAAGTGTATCAAGTTTGCAGAGCAACACAGGTAAAATGCAGACAGACAGAACTTGTCTTGCCCCTGTGTACCCCTTACATGAGTGTAGCCACCTGCACGGCCCTACCCGCAGCTCAAACTGGAGATGCTCCAGCATCCAGTTCCAGACTCGTGAGAAGTCCGCAGAGACCTTCCCCGACAGGCGGACTCCAGGGTCAGTGTCGACGGAGCGGACTTACTCACAAGGAACCGCAATTAGAAAACGCATTACCACCGCGGACGGAGGCGCATAACCACACAACGTGTCAGCAGGACTTGTCTTCCCCGGGTGACCAGCACCGTCCTTCCCAGCCTGCGATGCAGACAAGTCGGGTGTACGGCACCGCTTACTGGGGACCCAGTCCTAGTTTACCACGCAAGTGCCGTTGGGTGCCTCAGTGGGAGGGAATACCACGCCCCTGCTTTGCCTGTAGGGAAATACGGTTTGTTTGTCTTTTTTCTTTCAATTTCTCATTCTGCTCCCCGGCTTGTTCTGCTCTTTCAGAGTCACAAAGCAAGCGTGCCATGTAAGAAACATGTAATGTTTATTACTCTTTTCTGTCTCACGCACCAAAAGGCTGCAGGTTTGATCCCCAGTCAAGGCCCATACCTGGCTTGCTTGCATCTCTCTCTCTCCCTCCCTCCCTCTCTCTCTCTCTCTCTCTGCCTCTGCCCCCTCTTCCCTCCCTCCCTCTCTCTCTCTCTAGAAAATCAATAAAAACATATCCTCAGGTGAGGATTTAAAACAAAATAAAAAACACCAACTAGTAAGGATAAATGTGCTCTGGACCCATGCACAGAATACTTGAAAGTAAAAAAAAAAAATTAAAAAGGATAAGAGCTTTCAATCAATGTGATAACAAATTTAAGTTAATTAAGAGAAGACTCTATTCTTCCCTAGAAGGCCTCACTGATCTTGGTTATTAATGCGTGCAAACGTCCCATAGCTATGGGTAATGAAAGGCTTGTGACTTCGGGAGCGGCTTCGATGAGAGCCTCGCTTGTAAAATTTTTTCTAGTGCTCTTAAAGTGTGGCCTCTGCTACCCCCACACTCCCCTCCCCTCCACTCCTCGGCTCTTTCTACGCTCAGAGGGAACCCCTTTCTCTCTGCCTTCACCTAAGAATTCATCTGCAAGGTCGTTTTTTTTTTAGCTTTAATGTAGTTTCCCAACCTTCAAAAAAAAATCATTTCTGGGATTTTTCACTTTGCTTTCATTTTTTTTTCTTTATGTTCTATTAATGGAAACTCTTGTCAAAACATCACACACAGGCTATCTTCTCTTCCGTGAGAAGAGTCTGAGCAGGGAGAAAGGAGAATAAAGAGTGTTACATTTTCATTCAAATATTGGGGCTGGAGAAGATTAAAACATTCCAAAAAGGAGGGTGCCGCGCTTAATGGTGCCATTCACTCCTGCATTCATTCATGTAAATAAATATATATGGAGCCCTTTCTGGATGCCGAGCCTTGCGTTCGATACTGGAAATTAAAGGTATTGGAGGCAGTTCTTGCGACCAAGGGATTATGGTATTTAATACCTTGTACTTGTTGTCCCAGACACCATGAGGATGAAAGGAAGATTAAGTAACAAGTCTCTGCTTTGAAAGGATTATAATTGCACACAAATGAATAGAAAGGAGATAGCCATTTTTAAAAAAAATCCTCACCTGAAGATGTGTTTATTGATTTTAGAGAGATAGTTAAGGAAAGAGAGAGAGAGAAACATCGGTGTGAGAGAGAAACACTGATTGCTTACCTCCCTCATGTGCCCTGATCAAGGACCGAGCCTGCAACCTAGGTATGTGCCCTGACCGGGAATCGAACCCGCAGCCTTTCGGTGTCCAGGGCAATGCTCCAACCAACTGAGCCACCCAGCCAGGGCTACAGAGGAGATAGTCGTAAGCTGGATCAAGAAAGGTGGGCTGAAATCATGGTATATGAATACTACATATATAGTGCAGCTAGTTAAAACAACAAGCCAGATGAATAAGTACCCGTGATAAACTACTGAGTAAGAAAAAGAAAGTTGTAAAAAAATATAGATGGTATGATTCATTATTTGCAAAAATAAAAGTCAAAAGCTCTAAAAAAAAGAGGAATGGGCTGAATTGGGACAGATGGCAAGAGGGGAGGAGGGACGTGGCAGACAGTAAAAGTTTTCCAAAGCCGTATAGTATTCGGGATCAAGAAAGAGACGGGCTACCCTACCAGCAGCACACATGAGTGACCATCCCAGGAGAGAAATTCGACCATGTGGCAGAAGATTTACGCTCTGTGTTATGATCTGCACACCAAGAGCCAGATCAATGGTAATATCTTCTATTCTGCACAGCCTGGGAGTGCCTTCGGTCAGCTTACTTCTTTAAAAAAAAAAATCTTACAGCCTTAATCTCTCAAATTTTGTCTTCCACTTCACTCTTATATAAATGACCTCCCCCTTTCCCCCTTGCACATTGTACCTCTTGCATTCCTTGAGCATGAGGTTTTGAGTGCTTCCTATGTATCGGGGCGGCTGGGAACAAATAATGGTATTGCCCTTGACCTTCAAAGTCGAGGGCATGGAAGACCTGCCTGCTTGTTACTGCTGAGTCTTTTCAGGAGCCCAGTCACCTCCTCTGTATTCTGATTCCCTTCAACATTCTCTTCTACTCAGTCGACCCATTGAATGCTACACACCCCACATTCCTGTTGTGTCATACTTGTATTAACTATATTTATTACATTACTTTTCTCTTCTTGAGTAAACTAAAGAAACGTTGTCAGGGATCCAGTGCGCTTCCCTCGTGTCTTGGTATTCGGCCCACGGTTGGTGCGCCGAGATGCCCAGCAAATGAATTCATGCCATTAACATCCTCAGCACTTAATCTGTAATTCACCATGATATTTACTGAGCTTAGGGGTTGCTGATGAATCAAGTGTCCATGGGAAAGGCTACCCGATTTTCATCGAAAAATGAGAACTAGACTTTATAATAACTTTTGAGACATTCTGATGTTCTCTTAAAATTTTTTAATTAAATTCATTGGGTAGCAGCGGTTAATAAAATTATTTAGGTCTCGGGGATTGAGCTCTATGATACACCATCTGCATATTGCACTGTGTGTTCACCACTCTGAGTCAAGTCTCCCTCCATCCCTGTATACTTGACCAGCGTTACGCTTTTCCACCTCTCCCTTTCACCAGCCATTGTCTAGCTACCACTTTGATATTTTATGCATTGAAAATAGTGGACCTGTATCCTTTCTCGACTTAACCTAAATTATCAGCATATCAAGGATGGGGTGATCGGAATTCTATTCGTGTTTTCGCTGTTAACTTAGTTATTCGTGTTTTCGCTGCATCCCTACATCATGACGAGGTTCAGAATGCTTTTGCAGTAACTTTCACATTCTTTCAAACCAGGAATAAATCAGGAAGACCTGAAGGTCACAAAAACACATTCTCTCCTTCTGGCCTATTTGCATCCATCAATTTCTGTCCCCTCCCAGCTGCCCGCCCAGAGTGGCTTCAGCAGTCAGTGGTGCAGTGGGAGTTATTCATGTCAGACAAGACTGGTTCAAATCCAACCAGGGTCCAGAGAACAGTTTTTGATACTTAAAACCATAAGTCTTTATGGAGAATTTATTGCATATGCATTAGTGCCTCTCTCTTGAAAAAAAAAAAAAAGAGAAGAAACACATATGTGCATGTTAAGATAAAAGCTAGATTGATGCTATCCATCCTATGGGAACCTGTCTCCTGAACCACAAATCAAAACGCTGACAAAGTGTTCCATGTCACTACTGAGTGGCAAAGGATGGATGTGAAGGACGGGTTACAGAACGCAGTGCCGCGACTTCAGAACAGTGCAGTGCTGCTCGGAGCTGAGGAACAGCTAGCATCAGAACTGCCCTGAAAATGCAAAAAAGCACACGACCCTCGTCAGTGGTGCATTTTAATAGAGGCACGGAGTCCTCCATCGTGGGCGTGAGCAAGACTTCGAGTTTCTGGACAGGAAGTCTGTAGCTGACTTGGGCGTCATCTGTACACAGTGCAGATCTGGGGCGCGTGCGCAGGGCTGCCATTGAGCGTGGTCACAACAAAGGGTTAGCTCCGCCTCTTGTCTCAGGACCCATGCCCACCGGTTGTTAAATACATTTATAATTCATGCTCTCTCTTCCTCTTTCTTTTTCTCTCTTTCCTCCTCACAAAGGTGTTTTGCTTTATTTTTTTTTTAAATGTATTTCTTGATTTTTAGAGAGAGGGGAATTGGGGGAGAAAGAGAGGGAGAGAAACACCAATGTGATGGATCAGTTGCCTCTCGCATGTGCCCTGGCTGGGAGCTGAACCCTCAACCCAGGCATGTGCCCTGACCAGGAATTAGACCAATGACCTCTCGCCCTATGGGGACAGTGCCCAGCCAACTGAGTCACACTGGCCAGGGCAGTGAGTGTTTGATTTTAGAGCACTGATTTTTCCTAAAGGGAATAGAATGAACAGCAAAATGGGAGATAACACCATATATTTTTGCACACTGACACAATATGTGTTTCTATATATTTTATACTATGGTATATGTATACATCTATGTACATGATGCGTGTCTATATATACTCTCTAGAGCTCATGCATGTACACACATAACATGCACACATACATGCAAATACACATCCATATACATATTATTCCACCTCCTTATAAAACAGAGGACATAGTGAGTCGGTGTGCAAAAATATACAGTCTTACCTCCCTTCTGTGGTCGATCCCATGCCCCCCAGGAAAAATCTGTCTCTAAAACAAAACACTCTCCTTTGCTGTTATGCACACATGTGCCGCTAACAAGAATACACAACCAGAAGCCCACTACACCTGAGGATATAGTTCTGCACAACTGAAGTCCGCTGGGCCAACTTGTACCATCGTGACTTCACCCAGGAAGTTTCCGAGTCCTTTATGCGGATGCTGGATTTTGGCCTGAGGCAGAGGTGCTGAGTTGAGGGCCCTGAGTGGACAGCTTCTGAGTGCCAGGGCAGATACCATCAGATACAGGTGGAAGGGTTGGGGACAAGCAGGCATCAGCTGGGGGATCAGACAGAGCCGAGTATGAGCCCAGTTCACGAGCGCACGCACCCCCTGGTGCCCCAACACTGCCTCATGCTTCTGTGACATTGTGTTTCTAGTGAACAGACCTTCCTCCTTTTAACTAGGGAGAGAAAATGTCAAATGTTCCCCATTCCTGTCAAGCCCCCAGCTCCTCCCCTCCGAGAAGCATTCTATAATTTATGAAAACATAGAGGACATCAGATGGCACTACTCTTGAATCCCACAAGACTTCCTGTGCCCATTCATTCTCTCCTCCTCCTGTTGTGATGGAAAAGGAGTGTCTTCCACTGGGTCTGATCTTCCTAAAAGAACTCTAGTGCCTGCCCTCTCTTGCCTCTTTGGGAATCTTTTCTAGAAGTGTTAGTGGGATCCTCTTTTATTCACCCATAGTCACCACAGCTGGAAACGGCACAGACAGGGCAATGACGCCCATACTGTGACCTCCTGCCTGCACCTCTGGGTTCTGGACTCAGGTCTAAACTTAATAGCTCAGCTTGGAGCCGGATAACACTCTGAGTCTTAATACGACCGGATGCTCATTTCTCTTACTGATTTCTGTTTTTCTCTCTGGCTTCCCCATCTTAGCCTTCGAAAAGCTGTCACTCAGGCAAATACTTAGGGTCATTGGTGATTCTTATTTCTCTTGTAACCACATCCTTGAAAAGTCGTGTGGGTACTGCACCCTAAATAAATTGCAATTGGTTTATCTGCTGTGTTGCCAAAGGAAAGCTGAACCAGATATCACTGGGGGGAGGGGGGACAGGGGGAGGAATTATGACTTTCACAGAAATATTGTGAAACAATACCCAGCATTATTTTAAAAAGTTAAAATTACATAATGCACACAGAAATACATGGAAAAATTATGAATGCCTGTATCCTACCCATGCTGTTTAATAAATAAAATCATCAAAGAACACACTTCCTACAGCTTTCTCTTTGAAACCAAATGCTTTTCTCTCCCAATGAGAACTAATCTCATTTTATCATTCTGGTGAGTTCCTCTGAACTTTTAATAAAAATGAACATATTAATCAAGAATCCAGATTTTTACACATTATGAAGGAGTTTATGAGTCATATTGTATGCACTCTTGAGCAATCTGCTTTTTCCCCTCCTTTTTTTGTCTGGATGGTAACCATGTCGCTACCTGTGAGTCTAGTTCACATCTGTGGATGAAAATATCTTATTCTTTGAACTCAGCCCAGCTCCTTCCCATCTTTTGCTAATGGATATGCTACTGTTTCCAAGTCCATGGTGTTATAAGCAATGCTTCTCTGAACGTCCCTTTTCATGCCTTCTGTTATACAAGTGTAAGAGTTTCTCTAGGATATATATTGAGGAATAAAATTGCTAGCTGATAAAATAAAGGTATCTTTTTTAACAAAATATTTTATTTGTTCATTTGTAGAGAGAGGGGAAAGGAGGGAGAAAGAGAGGGAAGCATCGATGTGTGAGAGAGACATCAATCTGTTGCCTCTCGCACGCCCCCTACTGGGGACCTGGGCTACAACATGGGCATGTGCCCGGACTGGGGATCGAACCAGTGACTCCCTGGTTTGCAGGCTGGTACTCGATCCATTGAGCCACACCAGGCAGGGCAAAATAAAGGTATCTCTAATAGTACTGAATATTGATTGAGTATTTGTCGAATAACCGAAATGAAAGATCACCAGCCATGTAAAAGGTGTCTTTGCCTCACACCCTTACTAACACTTGCTATCATCACTCTTCTTAATGTTTTCCCATCTGGTGGTGGGAAAACTGTGTCTCATTCATTATCTCACTTTGTTTCCCTGATTATTCATGCGACTGAAAATATTTTCTTATATTCAATGCCCATTCATGCTCCCTTCTCTGTGAATTAGTGGGATAAATCTTTGGCCCAATTTTATATAAGGCTTTCATTTCCTTCCTTAGAATGTCCTATTTCTCAAAGATCATTGCAAAAGAAAACAACTGAAGAAAAAGACATTGAAATAAAGAACAAACTGGCAGTAACCAGAGGGGAGGGGAAGGGGGATGATGGGGAAAGAAGGGGAAGCGTCGTCAAGGAACGTGTATAAAGGACCCACGGACAAAGCTAAAGGGGGAAGGACTGCGGGTGCGCAGTGGGGGTGAGTGGGGAAAGCGGAGACAACTGTACTTGAACAATAGTGAACAAATTAAAAAATAAAAAGAAAACAAAAAGGTCTCTTTCTTGAAGAGGACAGAATATATAATGTGACCTTGGACTTGGGCACTAGATCCTTTTTACTCTTTGAAAAGACTAAGGTCAAGTTCATCACTGGAACATAGGAGCACTAGGCATCTCCTTCAGTTACAGAGCGGGCATTGAGGAGGACTTCCCTTCTGGCCCAAGAGCGACCCAACACGGCAATTCGGGGCACCACGGATGTGCCCAGGGACGTGCTGCGAGGGGCCCAGTCCAGCCCCTGCTTTCCTGTGACTTCTGCTGCTGACTGCAGACTGAGGCTGCTGTCCAGACCCTACTGGCTCTTGCGAGCAGATGTGAGCAGGTGGCCTGAGATTTCAAACGCTCCTCCATAAATAAAGTTTATTAGGGGATTAAGTGATCACTTGTCAGTCTTGAAAGGAGAAGACGAGGCCCCTGGGCTGGAGCACTCAAAGATCTGAGGGTTGCCCTTGGATCTCCCTGCCTGTGAATGCTCTCGTTTCTAGACCGGTGTCTCGGTACCTCTAGAGATTGCTAAATTTTTTTTTAATCCAATGCACAGCCCATAAGCAATGTAATGCATTGGATTATATAGAGCATAATAAAACATTCGTGTTCCCTGCCCTCCGCAGATAGAAAACAGATATGTTTCCCAAGCAGCTCAGAAAGTGAAGGTGTAAGAAAGGGAAAATCATATTTTGTGGCCAAGAAAGTGCAAGAACTATATTTTCAGACCAGGGTCATAAAGAGCAGGTGGGCTCCCCTCCGCACCTGTGTTAGGCCTTTTTTCAACATAGAAAAAGTAGAAAAAGCGAGTGACCCATTTGGGTGTAAGTTATCTGTACTTACCGTCAACATGGAGAAGGACGTACAAATTAATGATAATGGTAATGAGGCAGAAACGCCTTTGAGAGGTTAAAGGTTCACCTTATGGAGTACGGTGGAAGTGACTTGGGTTTTTTTTCCCCCTGTGGACTTTATAGAATCACATTAGAATGGGAAGTTCAATTAGTATATTTGAGTCTTGATTTCCTGGTGTGTAACGCGGGGAGGCTGACCTCCTGTTTGAGCTCAGGGGCTAGTCTCAGAACTAAAGCAAGGAACAGCTTAATCTTATACCATCATGTTAACCATAAAAAATGGCCAAGACCCAGGATGTTTCTCTGCCTTCCCCAGAGTTAGACGGTCGATAAGTGAAGTCAGATTTAACCTAGACCTTGAATCCAGGGTTATTTCTGTTCATGTGCTTTGCCTCTCCTCTTGGTACAGTGAGGTTGGATGATGAAATGAGTCAAGGTTATGAAAGCATCTTGAAAAACTAAGCATGCAGTCAGTTATATGAGTTATGGTATTAATTCTTAGAGAGGAGGAGAGGAGGGGAGGGGGAGGGAGGGGAGGGGAGGAGAGGGGAGGAATTCTGGTTCAGCTTCTGTCAATCAATTACAAATATGTTGCTCAGAGAATCGCTGTTCCGGGTGCCCGGGGCGCACAGCAGCAGTTCCCAGCCTTGGCACTGTTGGCATTTGGAGCTGGATACATCTTTCCTGGGATTTCCTAGCATGTTGTACAATGTATAGCAACATCACTGACATCGCCGTTTCTCTGAAAAATCTTTTTATTCTACACATAAGTGAGATCGTAGAGTGTCAGTCTTTCTCTGTCTGACTTACTGCACTTAGCATAATGTCCTGAGGTTTTATCTGTGTTGCCACAACGGTGGGATTTCCTTCTTTTTTTTTATGGCTGACTAGCATTCTATTACACATACAGGGTCCGGCACAAAGGACGTCCCCTTTTATTACAAAATCTTTTAGTACGAACTCATGAGCATGTCATTCTGTAACATAACAACATCACACTCAAGCACACCGTGTGACGTTTTAGGTGAAATGTTCAAATTAAAGCCACAAATTATCACACCCCAATGATGGCCCTGCCAACCACACTCCAAAGGTGTTCCTTCCGCTAGACTGTGTATGGACCACGATGCCTCTACCCGCTCATTCAGGGATGGACACGTGGTTGATTCCGCGTCCTAGCTGTCATAGGCGATGCTGCTGTGAACGTGAGGGCACCGATATCACTTCAAGACAGTGATTTGATTTCCGCTGACTGCATTTGCTTTGACCATATGGTAGCTCCACTTATAATTTTCTGAGGAGCCTCCACACTGCTTTCCACAGCGGCTGGCCCAGTGGACATTCCCATCAACAGCGCTTAGAGGTTCCCTTCTCTCCACATCCTCCCCAGGGTTGGTTTTATCTTTTCTCTTTTTTGCTGATCGTAAATGCTTTTTTATTAACCCCTTTAAGTGCGCTGGCAATGTGTAACATTTGTATCATTCCTTAATATGTTGTTATTCCTATTACTGTTGTAAGGGGAACAGCAGCCATACAAACTAAGCACAAACTCACGTGGCCGCTTAAGAGGGGGTTCGGGCCCAACTGGACTCACTCCCTCCTTTTAACAGGAAACTGGCCTTCTGATCTTGGTCCTGCGGAGGTACAAGGGCAAGATTTGATCTTATCAGAGGAGGCCCCTTCTCAATTCATTCAAGATTTTGCCAAACAGGGAAGCCGCCATTGGGCCACAGCTCACGTCGCTTTATGGAGGCGGAGCCTGTTTGGTTTGCCTGAGTTGGCAGTTTCGTTGTGAAGACTGGAGATCTCCGCAGCTTCAGCTGGAGCTCCGCTGTCAGAGGGAGGGTGGCGGGCAAGGAGACTGGCTGTCAGCCTGTGACAATGCTTCTGGGTGTCCGCAGCGTCCCAAACACAGCCCCGGGAGAGCCGACATCTCCTGTGGTGGCTGCCAAAATATTCCCACGCAAACACAAAAAGATGGAGCCCATGCGAAGTTAGCTTGCAGTTTCTGCTTTGGTAAATGGAACGCACTGCTGTGAAGATCTCTCCCGCTCCTTGAGAGGTGCAGGAAGTTCAGCTGAGGAAGAAAGTGGTTCACGGAATCCTCAGTCTCATAGACAAGCCCCCTAACCCATTGCCCCTTCCCTGTGGCTGGGAAACTGGGCTGGGAGCTAGTTATCTTTGTGTGTGTGTGTGTGTAAATCCACAGCCAACACACAATTCTATTTTTTTAAAATATTCATTTCCTTGATTTAGGAAGGAAAACTGAAGTGTAATTAGCTTGTCAGTGTGAAAGCGTTACTGGTTATAATTTATTTCAGAATGTTGAAAGCGTTCAGCGTAGGGAGGCACCCCCCGGCTGACGATGTGCAGCATTTGGTGCCAGTGAACGGCCTTTTACAAGTGAACTTGAGCAGACTCCGTGGGGACAATGTACTTGCCGTGTCTCAGTGGGTCGGGCCTAATTGCTATCATTAGAGTCCCAGCCCTTGCCCACGTCGCCTTGGAGATGGCAGTGCGACCAGAAAAGCTGCTTTTGATTTATTTTGCTTTTCTTCTTCATTCTTTACCTGTTCGCTTTCTTCCTTTCTCCAGTTCTGCTCAAAGGCCAAACTTGTGAAGCTTAAAAACCTCTAACCCAACTGCAGGGCCGGAACGTCCTGGCTTGCAAATCCATTTCTAAAGTCGGGCCATCTAACAAGACGCCCCTGGCATGTCTAATGAGTAGCAAGGGAGTGGTTTCTTTTTTTAAGGAAGTAGTCTGTGTATAAGACACACTAAAACATTTCTGTCACTTCTCAGATGTTTCTTGTTCCCATTAGAAGAAAAATATCTTCTTGCTTCAGCTGCAGCCAAAAAAAAACTTGAGGTCTCTAAGTGATCTTATAAAACTTTTCTTTGTTCAGGTTCAAGTTCTGTGTCCCCTTAGTTCTCATACAAGTTTTCATCCTCAGCCTTAAACTCACAATGGAACTTTTACAGTGAACGACTCTCGTGAAAAGTCCTTAGGTTGGACTTTTTTTAAATTTAAGCTAAAACCATGCAATGAATATGTTGAAAGTGATCATGGTAAGTCAAGTTCACGCATTTTAGATTATTTTCAAATCTCTGCATCTGTCAAGAACAGAGATTCTGAGCCATCAGCCCAAGGCTGTGAATTCCAGTGGATTCTGGCAGCAACCAACATTTAAACATGACCTTTACTAGAACAGATTCGATTCTGGAGTGTATTCATTCCTATCAGTTGGATTGGGTTAAAAATATTAAATGCATCATTCTTGGATGTTTCATCAAGTGAAAATGTGAAAGGAATACCCTGTGTGGAATTTTATTCTTATATTTAGAGTATCCAGGACAGATACAGGATACGTTCTCAGGCTCTTACCTGACGTTTGAAACCACGAAAGGTGTGCAGGGAATGCCTGTGTCACGGATGTGGGGACTGATCATTAAACAGGAGAAACGGTTTGCCCAAGTTCGAGTTGCCGAGGCAGAACAGACGTGACTGCCCATTCCCTGTGATTTCCGGCTTGGAGCTCCGCCAACCACCAATAGCAGCCTGCTCAGGAAGGTGCCTGAACCCCTGCCGTCTCCTGCACAGCCTTTAAAGTTTGCATTTCCAAGTCAGCTCCCTCTGTCCATCCGGGCTTTCCATGACTTCATGTTCAACTTGACTTACTAATGTCAAGTTTCATTTGTTTGTTTAACATTTTATTTTCCTAGACCTTGTCTAACAGTCTTCTCTCTGCCTGGAATATTCATCTTAGGATACTGACATTTATGCTCTTGGGGGAAATAAGGTTACATTTCCTAATTAGTAAATAGTGTTCTTTATTTTTATTTTATTTTTTATCCTCACCTGAGGGCACTTTTTCATTGCTTTTAGAGAGAGGAAGATGGGGGGGAGAGAGAAGCGGGGAAAGAGAGAGAGAAACATTGATGTGAGAGAGACACATCAATTGGCTGACTTCCCATACGCAGCCCAACTGGGAATCGAACCCACAGCCTGGGTTTGTGCCCTGACCGGGAATCCTCAAACCTGTGACCTTTTGATCTACGGGGCAACACTCCAACCAACTGAGCCACACGGGCCAGGGCACCAGTGTTCTTCATGATAGCACCATTCAGAGCCCTTAATAAGCTAACAAGTGTTGCCAGCCTCCAAGAGCCAGACAGACTAAGAAGAGTTTGCCAAACTTAAATAATCAGGGCAGGTAAGAGACTCATCCAAAACCATGCAGTGCCTACACCCTCTGGCCTTCTGGGTTCCCAGCCCAGGGTCTCCAGCACCATCTCTTCCTCGCCCTCTGCTTTCTATCCTATGGTCAAAATGCAGAACTGTTGGGGAGTAAGGAAGTCACAGAGAGAAGCCGAGGTTGTATAAAGAAATGAAGCCTCCTCCCAGCATCCACAGCTAGGAGGTGATGGAGAGGGAGAGCCTTCTGAAGCAGAGAGGGTTTAAGGACGTGTCTTCCACCCGGCAGCCACCTCCATAGAGGTGGAGGGATCCTTTGGATTGTTCTCCAAATCAGCAGCGATGTCCGGCTTTTGTTTTACCAACGGATTGTTCCGAATAAAATACTATAATCAATAAGATTAAAACAGGAACAGACACGCCCAGACAATGAGCCTGCTGGAGCTGCGGTTAGGAGACACTTTGCTTGTATGATACCCATTTTAAAGAACGCCAGCCCCTCCAAAGTCTTAGAAACTGGCAAATCTGACTGTTACTGAATTTCAGTGCAAAAAGGTCTGATACAGCAAGAGATCACAGGGAAGAAACAAATAAATATCAGGAAAAGCTGATATTCCTGACGCATCCAGGTACCTTGCCTTCAGACAATGCAGACCCCTAGCCCACGGGGTACCTTTTATGCAAATTAGAAAAAGATACATCCCCTGAGCAAAAACAACTCCATGGCCGAGGTTCCGCCTCACCCAGCAAGGCCCAACCCTCTCCAGGGCTGCAGCCTCCATTTCTGGCTGGATCCCAGCCCCCAGCAGCTCCCTTACCAGGGATCCCGAAGCGGTCAGTGCTCGGCACAACCACACAGGAGCTCTGGCTGCGGAGAACCCACCCCTCCTCCCCTTCTCTCTCCAGCCTCCTTCAAAATATGATGTGTCACACTCGGGCAGAGAGCACAGCGCCATCAGGGACCATTACCACCTAATACATTTGTATGGGCAGGGAATGTTCTTCTGGAGACGTCCCCCCTTGGGTGCAGACCCTACAGCTATAAATTTCCCCGGGAGCTTCCAAGTTCTTTGTTTGGATGCTACCTCCCCTCCTGCACCCCATCGATCCCCTTCTCTGGAATTCGTCTCCTTCCGCGCCCGCTTCCCTCTGCCCCCCGCCTCGCGTCTGGCCTACGCACTCTGACCCGCACATATGAAAGATGCGGAGCGTTCCTCAGCCTCCACCAAGGATAAATGACCCCCAGAGGCTGCATGGTCGCATTTCCACCCTCATTCCTTCCTGCTGCTACCCTCACTCTCCCGGTCAGCCGAGCCTTGATGTTCTGTGGAGACCAGATGAACGGGTTCGGTTGGCAGAGGCAGAATTCTCGTGCTGCTGCTCTGGGAAACTGGGGGGCTAACGTGCAAAGTCGCCTCCCTTCCGGGTCAGGGAGGGGCATGTTGGCTGCTTGCTTTAAAAAGGTCTTGTTGAGAATTAACCGAGATGCAACCCAGGCTGGCATGTTCTTGGGGAAAGGATTGATGGGGACATGAGGTCTCCATTTACAACCCTTTCGGCGCCGAGTCAAACTTTGCCGGTGAACAAAAACGTTTTTTTGCAGGATTTTAGAAAAGCACTCTCTAGCTTGCAATGAAGAATAACTCACATATGTCATTTATCATTTCCATTTCTTCCTCTCCTAGTTTCTGCTCTCTTTCTGCCCTCGACCCCTCCACTCTCTCAGCCCTCCAAGGTACTCTGAGTTACGAGAAGCGCCTCTGACAAACCCTCAGCAAAACACAGCTGCTCTCCCAACACCAGCCCTTCCCTATGGGTCTCTGTTTCGATCCAGTGAAATTGCTAAATTCCAACCAGTTAACTTAAAAGCCGTTTATCCAAATGGGTTTATGAAGCAAACACCAAATCCCCACCATAAGCCTGTCTTCCATACAGGTGCACTCAGACACACCAAGAACCCATGCTGACGGCAGTCGAAATGCCCACTTTATTTTACGTTATTGAAATGCAATGGTTAGTGCCTGTTAAAGAAAGGGAAAAAACGACATCCCTGTCTTGCACCAAATTACTGGAAGCAGTAGGTCCAATTTTTTAAGACTCGTTGCTGCGAGGAGCCGCCTGCTCCTGGTTGCTGTGACGCGGCTTTCACGGGGACACGCCCACCAGCACCGTGACGTCAGCAGACGGGTTTTAGTCTTTCCATCGGGGGGAGATGTTCTTCACTGGGATTCCCGGATGGAGGTGATCTAGGAAGTCTCAGACGTCAATCACGCATGCCCTAGGTTTTGAGGTGAGCACTTGCTGTTTTTATTTTGGAAGGCAGGGTAAAATGCTCTCCTCTCCCGGCACGAAGCTGCCTTCTTCCTCCTTCTGCGTGAAGGTGCGTTTCAGGCCCTCCCTGTCGGCTTTGCAAACCGAACCCTCCAACATGCCCGCTTCGATGGAGATGCTTGGCTCTTACTTACAACCGGAAGGAAACAGCACTCAGAGTGGCTGACGTTTCCAAAGCAGAGGATGTCCAACAGAGAGGTCAGCCTGCCTCCCAGCCTCTCCCGGGATCCTCCCTTTGGGTTCCCGGTGTGGTTTCACACAAGTAAAAAATGTATTAAAACAATGTGCTCTTGGCAGACATTGAATCCTATCCTGGAGTCCTAAAGGCACTATTTCAAATGACAGTGAATCCCTTACACGCGGGCGTCAAATACGTTTGTGAACTGGGCCTGGGCTGGGCTCTGGGGCATCAGCATTCAGCAGCACCTTGACGTTCACAACAGAAACGTGCTCACCCTGTAAGGCGGCTGCCTCCCCGTCTCCTGACTGCAGAGTAAGGAGCTCACTGCCCGTGCATCATCTTGCAGGGCTGATTAGCTGGCTGATGGGCCATGGCTCCCCGGGTTCAGACTTCTCATATTTCATCAAAGGCACAAGACTTCCGTGTTGCCAGTCGCTGTCTGGAGAGCACTAGTTTCTGAATTCCTCCTTCAAAGCCACAAAAGTGTGTTTGTGTCGCTTCTCTGTTTTCCGTAAACGGCTTCATTCTTTAGTCTCCTAGTCCCTGAGCGATGTCTACTCCAGCGACATGGGGGTTGCACATTGTTTCCGATTGTCCCCAGAGCCTCGGCGGGAGCCAAGTCCAGCATCAGGGGCCGGTGGGGCCACCGGCCACCCTGGTCTCTGGAGACTGTGTCTTCTGCCTCGTCAAAGGGAGGGGCTTCATCCTGCCGTCTGAGGGGGAGCTGTCCCTGATCTCTGCTCACTGTCCCTTCAGAGCCTCATGGTCCCCATGGTCCCATGGCCTGGTTACTCCGTGTTTCATGGATGTGGATTTGAATCCAGGGCAGGGAAGACACAGCGGTTTCCTTTCTCTTTGGTAACCCTCGATGTGAATAACAGAAGTCTCTTCTCTCTCTTTATATGTGTGTGTATGCACACACATGTACACATATTCATATGTGAACATATATGAAATAGCATACCTTTCACTGTATAAATTATACATGGTTCTAAATAATCATATATAATTATAAAATGACGTTATTTATATAATTCCATACAATATATAATTTAAAAAATAATACTTGCTATTAGTAGAAATTTTGATAGCCAAAAAGTACTACAAAGAAAACTACTAAATCAACCACTGTCTTCTCTATAGATTGATACGCAAGAAAGCTAGCGAGCCAAGCGGCCCCAGAAAGCAGAAGTGAGCAGACAGACCGGAAGGTCTCCTACCGAACGTACACGCTCCACAGGATGTGAGTAACAGGTAGTCAAGGCCACTCGGTCATCAGGCTTCCACACACGGGAAAGACAGCGATGCCATATGCCACCAAAAAATACCCAACTGTCTTCCTCTGTTGGCTAGTGTCGCCGACGAGGACCACAATATCAGCCCTGCTTTATGTCATTGAAACACCCAATCCCTAAATGCCCCTGCTTCAAGAGACTGCCCAAGATCAAGGTCAACCTCTCACTTTTTTTTTTTTTTTAAGGCCAAAGCCTACCTTTTTCTTGGCTTGGCTTTCTTATTTTTTTTTTAAGATTTTATTTATTTATTTTTAGAGAGGGAAGTGAGGGAGAGAGAGAGAGAAACATCAATGTGCGGTTGCTGGGGGACATGGCCTGCAACCTAGGCATGTGCCCTGACTGGGAATCGAACCTGCGATGCCTGGTTCGCAGCCCGCGCTCAATCCACTGAGCTACACCAGCCAGGGCAACCTCTCACTTCTTTAAGCCTCCCACAACTACCCCACAGAAACTAGAACCTTAAAACAAGCGCATCCCAACTTTCGTATCCCTAACCTGGCAGCCTTTGGGTGGGGCGTCAGAAGCAATACACGGTGTATGGACCGCTGTATTTAAGCAAAGTGAGAGGAATGCATAGGCTTATTTTCTTACAGTTTAACAAGTCTCATTTTATTGTTGCTTTTGCCGAGATGATTTTTAATGCCTGCTTAGTATTCTCTTCTGTGGATGGTAGTCTCTTTCAAAATATATCAAATGTACAAATCAAATTTTATGTTTGATAAGGGATGTCGCAAAGTTTTTCCCAGCTCCTTGAGATGTTATCAGCATAAAACGAGTAATTTGAAAGTGATGACTCAATGCGCATGCGTCTTGTGAAAGGATTACCGTGGCGACTTAGTAAACACGTCCCTTGCACAATTGCCTTTGTGTGTGTGTGTGGCAATAACATTGAAGATCTACGCTCTTAACAGCCTCCAAGTACACATGCATAATACAGTCCTGTGAACTGTAGCCGCCACGCTGAGCCTTAGCTCCGAGAACGCACTCATCTCATGGCTGGACGTTTGTGCACTGGGACTACCATCCCCCCTTACCCCGCCCCCAAGCCCTGACACCCCCAATCTACTCTCTACTTCTATCAGTTCGGCCTTTTTAGACTCCATATACTGGGGGGGGGGGGGGAATAATCCATTTAGTTTTTTCTGTAAAATAAAAGAAACATTTTTCATTTCTTACCAATAACTTCATCGATTTGGATATTTTGAGCATGTCGGCTGTCTCCTGCCATTGGCTTCTAGAGGGTAGAGGCCAGGGGTGCTGCTAAACACCTTCCAATGCATGAGATAGCCCCGCAGCACAGAATTATTGGGCCAAAATGTCAATAGTACCAAGAAGCTTTGCAACCACTTTTGACACATTCCATCAGTCACAGCACCTTCTCCACACACTGCACAGATCTTTTTTGTGTGTTTCAGTTGCATTTTTGCCTTTCTTGACATAATAAAGCATAATATGCCCCAAAAATGTAGCATATTTCCCTCCATCTTCAATATTAAATGGTTGCACAAAAATTCACCAGTTTGGGTAAGTTTTTTTAAATGCACGCTGATAGGACAGCTGTCACAATGCAATCCAACAAAATTGCTTCCAATGAAGTTAAAGACCACTCAGCACTGGTGGAGCCATCATAGGGAAAATCTAAACAACCTTTTTGGCCAACCCAATATAAATGAGAACAGACAGTATTACAGAAAAATTTATTGCAATTTTTATCCATGCGAGAACTCTGTAAGGTAATTTATATAGTACTTGCTCACTTGAAAGGCGATGCAATTCAAGTTTAGTAAAAAATTACGATGCACCGGTAATTGACAAAGTATGGACTCTTTTCACTTAATTTAGTGTTTTTTATGCTATGCACTCGAATCTTTTCTAAATTAAAATTCTTCAGGGTCTATACTGTCTTTTTGTATGTAACAGTATGCATTAAGGTCCTGTTTTTTATATTATAATTTTGCAGATGGATAATACATCTATGTTTCATAAATCTGATATCAGGTTTAAAATACCTTTGCAATGGTTCATCATCTCAAGTGGGGCAAAATAACTTATTGTGTTATGTCAAGAGTGTAGAAAGAAGTTAAAAGAATAGGATACTAGATAACTGAGTAAAAATCTTGGCTCCACCACCTAAGTGCTGGGTTGACTTTGAGCTTTGCAATTAATATATTTATACCTCAGTTTCTCATATGTAAAAATACAGAGAGTGGTCTTTTTCCACAAGGTTGTTGTTACATGAATAAATCTTTACAAATTCATACCTGCCTTATAAGCTAAAACTTTCCATTAGAAGCAACAAATTTCATTTTTTAAAGACACAGACAATTGTTTCATATGTAATGAACAGTCCAGAGCAACAGTCCAAACATTGTGACTGGAATGATACGTTCCCATGACCTCAAGCCAATGACTGGGCTACTCCTCAAGTTCATGTCTCTACCCACCAGTGAACTATACATGCCCACTGGCAACAGGGTAAGAATCACACTGTTCTGTGGACCTCAGATCCTCCCCAGGTCCTGAATGGAATTGTCTAAGTAAGGGACTCCCAGTTGGGTCCCCAAAGTGCCCTCCACTATGGGGGTAGCACAAGGATACACTCGTGAATCCAGATCAATCGAGCAAGGTCAATGCCAGTGAGTAATTGTGTAGGCTCCAGTAGTATTCCAGTGCTTGCTGGAAAAACACATTTTTTTTTCTCTTGGTTTGGTATTTATTTTTTTTAACCCAGTGAATTTTAAACATGGAAGGACTGTCGCTCAGTGCACCACAAGGCACGCCCTACTCTGAATGTCCCACTAAAAGGAATATATGGGGGTCGTGAGGTCCAGGGAACAATGACAGAATAGCACCTGTGCATTTACCTGACAGCAAAGGTTCCCACAGAGACCGGCCCATTAAACACAGTTCAGAGAACCGAAGGCAGTGTGGGGTGATCCGCACGTGAAAAACCGACCTTCACCCGAGCAAAACGAGGGAATTGGGGCTTTTTTTTTCTTTTTCTTTTTCTTTTTTTTTTATTTTATTTTAATCATTGTTCAAGTACAGTTTTCTCCCCTTTACTCCCAATCCAACCCACCCATCCGTCCCTCCCAACTTCCCTCCCATTACCACCCTCCCCCTAGTTTTTATCCATGTGTTTTTTAACTTTGTTCCCGTAAACCCTTCCCCTTTTCCCCTGAAATTCCCTCTTCTCTCTCCTTTGGTCACTTTCTGCCTGTCCTCTAATGCAGTGTCTTTGACTATATTTTGCTTGTTTCACTGTTTTGTTGTTTAGGTTCCTGTTAAAGGTGAAATCATATGGTATTTATCTTTCACTGCCTGGCTTATTTCACTTAGCATAATGCTTTCCAGTTGCATCCATGATGTTGCAAAGGGTAGGAGGTCCTTCTTTCTTTCTGCTGCATAGAATTCCATTGTGTAAATGTACCATAGTTTTTTGATCCATTCATTTACTGATGGGCATCTAGGTTGCTTCCAGCACTTGGCTATTGTGAATTGTGCTGCTATGAACATTGGAGTGCAAAGGTTCTTTTGGATTGGTGTTTTAGGATTCTTAGGATATAGTCCCAGCAGTGGAATTGCTGGGTCGAAAGGCAGATCCATTTTTAGTTTTCTGAGGAAGTTCTATACTGTTTTCCACAGTGGTTGTACCAGTCTGCAGTCCCGGAATTGGGACTTTTTACATTTGTTACCCCCCGTAAAACATCTTTTGTGGGATTTTGAAGTGGTACAGAAAGGAAAATGCAGGAAAAGCATAAAAACTTGTCCACTTAAGTCGGCAGTGACACGAGGTACAACCATGCTGATACCGTGAGTTGATCTTCTTACGCACAAGCGAACGAACTCACTTCTCCATGGCTTGAATTCCGTTTTCACCAGTGTGGGAATGGTGTCTGTCTCACTGGGCTAGGGTGAGGGTTAAACGGAGCAGACAGGTGAAGTCCCTGAGAACAGACTCCACCCTGGATTAAGCTCGGAATAAGTGTTTACTATTATTAAGGCGACTCTGTAATGGATCTTGCACGTCCGGGGAATTAGGAAAGCAAATGGGGCTCTATTGTAATGAGCCTGGATAACAGAGCAATTTAAAAGCTACCAGAGGGAAACGGGGGGTGGAAGAGGGTAAAGGGGGGATAAGTGGTGATGGAAGGAGACTGGACTTGGGGTGGCAAACACATAATACAACATACAGATGATGCTTTATAGAATCATGCACCTGAAACCTATATAATTTTATTAACCAATGTCACCCCAATAAATTCAATAATTTTTTTAAAAAGTGTCTGGGGCCAACGGAAGTCTATGATAAGCCAAGTTTTAATAGTTTTATGAACTGAAAAGTTCACCTTGGAGGCCTTGATCTAATTCTGGGTAAGGTTTTATTAACTCCCTTAGAAGATCCTTATTGATTTCCAAGTCCACCATCTTTTCTCTGTAATTCTAAAATCCAAACCTCTTGGAGCCCCAAAAGTTGCGACAGCTTTTATTCATTTGTTTTATTTTTCATAAAGCTGTGAAACTCAGAACTTAAGTGGGGCACTTTGTGGTATTTCTTCATGCCACTTACTAAGAACAGAAGATGCTGCGTGGCTGGAAATATTGAATCATTTCATACAGGGGACAGCCCTAAGCTTACCTGGGTGCCCCATGTCCCCCTCATAAAGTCAGAAACATTCTGAACTTAAAACACACCTTGTGGCAAGGAAACGTGGACCTGTACCCGTGTTTATTTAAATTCGACAAACATTTCTCAAAATTCTATTCTCTCAACTGGCCAACTGACTAAGTACTTAAATGTTCTGTTGAAATAAATTAGAAATAGCCTGTGTGAAAACTTTCTTTTTCATTCCAGGAGGGTGCAGGCCTATAAACTTTTGCCTGTGACCCAAATCGGAGGGTCTGACTGTTGATTGGAAACACACTGAGCTTTGGGTGGGAGAGCGTATCAGTGAGGGCTGCAAGAATTCAGCTGGAGCTTGGAAAGATTAGGATTATATTAAACAAAAAAAAAAAAAAAAAAAGGAGGAAGGTATTTTTGATCTCAGTGGCCTAAAAGCGTTTGCTCTTCAGGGCCTAGAACAGAGTGAGATGAAACAAGAGCTACAAAAATCCACTGGAAAGATGCATTTCTGATGCCTGAAAAGCAATATCACATTATTTTAACTCTTTCAGAAGATAATTATTTCCCATTATTGAGAGAAGAAAAAAATGCTTTGATAGATATTTTGTATAGGATACTTCTTGTGAGAAAATCACATTTGGAACGGCGGAACATGGCAAGGCTGATCTGATCCTTCGGGATTGTGGAGAGAGGCAACTCACACACGCAGAGACTTTAGACCCTGCGGGCAGAGTCGTTTCTTGGAAGATATAGGACACTGAATATACAGATGGGTATGTGTATGTGTGCATATGTATATGTATACATGTGTCTGTGTAAATGTACATGATTTTGTGTATGTGTGTGTATAGCTTTGTTCCTCCAGGATAGACAGATTAGGAAGTAACCAACTCTCTGCTACAGTAGCCAGAGTAAGCCAGTCTTTGGGGCCAGAAGGGGAGGAAGAAAAGGGGGAGGAGGTGGTGGAGGAGGAGCATAAAAGATGGGGAGATACAGGTGTACCCTGTATTCAGTATGTTCTGTTTGCTTTGTGCCGCAGGACCCCGGCCCGCACAAGTGATGCGATCTCCAAGTGAATTTTCTTGTTACCGCGGATGATGCCTGCAGTGGGCCGCGGTGACGGATGGCGGGTATTAGTGGTCCTGAGTGTGATTAATAAGGCCACTCTGCCTCTGACGGAGTGGGGACGGCACCTCCGAGACGGAGCAGAGGCGATCCTCCTAAAATCTGTTCGGGATGCTCCTTGGGGGGAAGAACGGTACAAAGGAAGTAACCGGGGCAGAAGCGTCAGCTCACCAGCTGCAGCGCAGAGATCAAAGCGAGAAGGCAAGGTCCCATTAAACAGAAGGGCCTTTTGCTTCACGGTCAAGTTTCTTAACAACGAAACAGCCTGGATTCCCCCCCGACTTTCCAGAGGCATTTACTAGGCAGCATCGTGTATGTGCAGGTGTGTATGAGTGTGTGAACTGTTACTTGTATGGATAAAAAAATCAAAATGATACTACATTTGCTGTTGAGTCTTCTTTTTTGGAAATTTGTTAACTGTCAAGTTTGAAAAAAAATAAAGGGAAGAGAGAGAGCGGGGGGATGGGGGGGAGGCGGGTCAGTCTTTGGCTTATTAACAGATGTATGTAACATTTAGATCCCACAGCCAGAGTTTTGTATGACCCAAAATGAAAATACATTCTCTTAAGACAGTATATCTCTCATCACCATAAAAAAAAACAACAATAAAACTGTACAATGCAAAGGAGGGAACATTTGAAAAGTTGGGTGAGGCAGCGTCGTATATTAAGAGTTAGTATCTGAGAGTTATGTTTCTGGTTAAACAGCTACCAGGAGACTGAAGGAGGGTAAAGTATCCCTTTGTCCACCTCTCGGAGCTTCAGGAACTGGAAAAGGTGCTTCTAACATCAAAGACAACTGCAGCCATTGATACTCGCTACACAGCTGGCAGGCAGAGGAGTGAGGGGCTTACTGCGTGCTATTTCTGATCAATGACCTTGTATGGTCGATGCGGACTTTCCAATACTGTACTGAGGAAAGTCAATACTCTCTGAACACCATAGCCTCTCAAGGGTGACGGAGCCTTGGAGAAAACCTTTAGCGATAACATTATCATTTATAATGAGGTTCTCCACTGGATATTTGACGTTTACTGAATGAAGCGAACACTTAATAAGCATGCATAAGTAAGTGCTGAAAACCAAAATTAAAAAAAAAAACACCCCTCATGGAATCAAAGGAAGAGTAAAGGAAGAAAATGCAGTGGAGAAAAATGACATGACAAGATGCGGCATCACGGCATGGAGGGCATAGTTACACTTGCAAAAATATCCCAAATACATTTTTATTGATTGCAATACAGTCACCACTATTCAGAGTTTTATATGGTGCAACAAGTGACAAAACTTCTTATTTTATACGTTGACTCTAGTTTTTAGCAGGACGTATTTATTTTTATTGAATCACGTAATTCTATCAATTACGTGGGATTTTATTTAGCATAGAGCCGCTGCTGTTGGCTGGGCGAAAAGCCTGAGGCTTGCTGCCGAGACCAAGAGAACCGTCCTGCGTGGCAGGCAGTGCTCTGGGTGTGATGCGTTATCCGCTGCTTTGTGAGGGCTGCAGCGACCCTGATGCAGCAGCAGGAGGGGTCTGCGCACCGTGACTTTTCCCGTCAATGCCAGTGACTGCACCGTGGACCAAACCTTCAAAGTCTGGCCAGCCCGGGCAGAATCAGAATTAAGATGCAAAAGTCTTCGCTGTTTAGTCCCGTCTACTTTTGTTGTTTTAATCATCACAGTTAAAGGTGGGTTTTTTTTTTTGTCTTTTTTTTTTAGAAAGAGCATATTGAGGTCACAGTAACTCATTGCAAATTTCCTGTGAGGCTGTGTGGGACACCACTAAATTGATTTTCTTCTTTCCCATTGGTTTTTCTCTTTGTGGACTCAGGCCCACGTAAGCTTTGGTTTGAAGTGGTGACACTCCTCTTCTTGAAGTCTCACTGAAAAGGGGTGTTTATGCTCAACAGTACACTGCCTCAGCCTGGCTGGTGTAGCTCACTGGGTTGAGTGTCATCCCGCAAAGTGAAGGGTCACAGGTTCAAATCCCAGTCAGGGCATATGCCTGGATTGTGGGGTCAGTCTCCAGTTGGGGGGCTTCTGAGAGGCGGCCAATCAATGTTTCTCTCCTAATTTTTCTCCCTCCCTTTCTCTTGCTCTATAAATAAATAAAATCTTTTGAAACTAAAAAAAAAAATGTACTGCCTTATCTGTAGGCCTGAGAACTATATTTGTGGAGTTTCCCCAAGGGTGTACTTCGTCCAAAAAAAAAGATCACTTTTAATTCTCAGAAGATCATGTTACCGAGCAACAACGGGGGGCCTCAAAGGGCAATATACTATTCCCCGAAGGAACCACCCAGTTTCGTTATGACCACCACCAGAGGAAAGACATCTCTCAATGCCCGAGATTCAGTGAAAAGGAAAGGAATGTATTATTCATTTGAAATAACACAAACTAAAGTTCCCCCCACAAATGCACACAGTCCTCCCAGCACCCTGCACATGGCAAAAGGGAGCATTTCCAAAGCCTCGTGGTCCTGACTCTCACCCAAGCTGCATGGTCCCAACCAAAACACCAAAGCCACGTGGTCCTAAACAGACGCGTGGTCCCAAAAAGAGAGACGCCCAATGGCTGCTGCGCCTCCGTTTAAATCCCAGCGCCAATCTTCCTCTGCAGCCCCATTTCCAGCTCCGCCCACAACTGGCCACAGCTGCCAGCATTCTGGGCTGGTGTGGCCCTGTGGTGTGGAGCCGATTATCTCCAAGCTCTTCTGGACCCCATTACAAATCCCTGTTTGGGGCTCCCCTCTTGGCTGCACCCTGTGACAATCAGATCCTCTTTCACTTTGAACCAATCCTGTTTCTTGTTCATTCTTGATATTACCCACATCATGAATTTTCAGCAAAAAAAAAACAAAACCCTATAATTAACACTGACTAAAAAAAAACATCTGTCAGAATGTGCATGAATCATTCCTGAAGGGCTGACTAGGAAGAGAGTTGGGGCAAAAGAAACTGAATTAAAAAGGAAAGAGGGGGTTCCTTCATGGTCCATCCTTATTCAGACAAAGATACACAGGAAAAGAGAGGAAAAATCATTCTGTTCGTGAGCTGCAGATAGTGAAGTTAAGCAAGAAGAGAGTGTCGCGACTGAGCTTTCTTGGGTAGAGTCGCTACACCCAGCAGCCTGTCCTTGATGTCACCGTCCGATTACAAGCACCACAGAGCCTCACAGAGTATTACTGGCTTAGCAAGTCGTTGGTGAGCCACCAATCTGTCCAAGTGGACTCGAACGGGAATACATGATGTGCCTGCCGTCTAAGCTGGTAAAAAATATATCCAAAACTATAGACTAATGGATATTTTCCCTGTTGCTCGCTGCTTTCCAAATGCAGATCTTGGCATCAGCCTGTGTGGACATGTGATCCTCGCACACCATCCAATTTCTAGTATAAGCACTCCCGCGGTCCGATCGGTGATCAGGGGAGACAGCGCACAGGAGGCAGGGAACACGACGTAGCGGGCAGAGCGGATGGGGACCTTTGGCCGGTGTCCCGGGGCTGTGCTATAGCTCCCTCTCCATTTCTCTCTCTCTCTCTCTCTCCCACTCGCCATCTCAAGGGATTGAGACCCATTCACAGAGCGGTCCTGGCTTTGAGAAACAAAAATCAATGACCGATTCTCTTAGTCAGAGCACGAAGTGTGGGGATGGCAGCCCGCACCGCAGGGGATGGAGCGAAAAATGGCAGGAGCGAGTGCGTTATCAAGGCGTGGAGGGTATAATTACGCTTGCAGAAAAGTACGTTCAATAAGCAGATTGCTGGGGAGTGGGCGAGACTAGCTTTTCATAGATAGGAAATTGGAATCGGGCTGAAAAATTAGGACACGGGGGCTCGTTCTGGGAGTGAGGGAGACATGATAATAGGAGTGCTCTCCATCTGCGTGGCTACCTGCTGTGTGTCAGCCACCTAATTACACTGGGAAGAGGGGCCCGCAGCCAAAGTTCTGCACTGGGTTGTAGGCTTCTGGGGGACTTGTTTTATTTCTGGTTGTGGGAGTGAAAATGCTTTCCAGGGAACTGAGCAAGGAAGGAAGGGAGAGAGGGAAGGGGGAGGGAGGGAGGGAGGGATGAACAGGAGGGAAAGACAGGAGGAAGGGAGGGAAGGAAAGAAGGACAAGAGGAAGAAAGATACAGACAGAGAGAGCTCAGACCGGCTGTTCACGCCCGTGGGGGAACGCGCATCTGGACGGGGCTCAGCTCGGGGAGCGGCCACTCCCCCTTAGTCATTACAGAAAGCCGCCTGCCAAGATGAGAAATGACCGCAGGAGGGGTTGGATATTAGGATTAATTGTCTCGAACCAGCGCACTGGAGCAGGAATGCAAGGCATATCGAGGTGAGCATAATGACTCCAATGAGCAGTCCAATCAGTTCACTGTTTTGTTGTGTGAGTGTATTTTTCCCTAAAGAAGAGGAGAAACTTAAGTAGCAGCACTCATATCCTCACCACGATGTCACACATTGCAGAAACACCAACTAGGACAAGAGGATGACTTTCTAGTATGTCAGGATTTGCATTCAAGGAAGGTGCATCCTTCAGCAATGTGAAGTCTGTGATTTTACCATAGGCTACCCTCTCCTTTCTTTTTCCCCCTTCATCCTGAAGAAACTGGTTTTACTTTTTGATATTGATATTGATGGAGACCTATTCTTTTACAAATGTAGGTTCCTTACACTACTGTAACCATCACTTCAGGTGGGCACTGCCCATTGGGTCGATGCTCAACCAATTAGGGCCTGGATTGGAACCCAAGAGGAAGGAGCTACTCAATCAGGGTGGCAGTTCATGGTGAGGCTGGGGCTCAGCAGAAGTGATGGGAGCAACAGTTGGAGGGGAAAGGAAGCTGGTATCACAGTGAACAGCACGTGGCAAGAGGGATCTCTGGCCTCCCTGGTCGGACTGGAGGTCAAGGCAGGAAGGAAGTTGCAGGTTGAATCACTGCACAAAGCTCAGATCAGCCGTGGAAGGCAGAAGTGGGCACAGCTCATTTAGGAAGTATTTGTGAATGGTGGCAATGACGTCCTACATCTCATTGCAAAAGGCGGTTTAGAAGCAGAGTAACCTGAAAACAACTGATGCTTTTTGGTGGGTGGCCCTGCCATGGTGGGCGCAGAGATTGTCAGAATGCATGCTGCACCTTGAATGCACATCTGGGTCTCCCAAAGCCTTTGTGTCCCAAGGCGGTGGGGGAGGTGGGATGTTGGAAAAAATGATTCTCATTCATGTCCTCTAACTCTTGTCCTGCGTCTTAATGGAAGGCACTGCTCTTCTTTACACAGGCCACCTGGTCTTGGGCTGTGCCCAGCAGACAGCAGAGACCCCGTCCAACCGAGAAGAGAGCAGGCATCCCTGTCAAAGCCAAGAGAGGCTCCAGTCAGGGCTGCCCTAGGAGCCGGACCCCATCCATCAGAGTGACCCGTGGTCACGGTTCCTAGGCAACGTGGAAGGTCCTGATCCACAGCAAACCCGCTGCCTGAAATGCCTCCGTGTGTCTCTATTTTATTTAGCAGTGGGGTCCACACCTTCTCTCGCTCTTGTGTCTTCCAGCTGGGGGGTGACGAATTTTAGCTCCAGAGTCGCCCCGTCGACTATGGCTGTAAACCCTTATAAAGAACCATGATTTCAAAGAAAAAGTTGGTTCGTATTTATTTTGAATGAGAATGCTTAGGGTAAATCGACCTCTCGTAATCATCAAAGCCCTCCCACGTGCCTGGCGCTATTGAGACAGTGGCGGACATGGAAACAGAATCCTGGCCTGGGGGGCCTCCTGGTGTAGCCAGAGACAGTCCACTGTGTTCCTGAAAACAGTTCCAGGGCTGGCCAAGAAGAGAGGTTCTGAGGACCAAGTGGGGGGAGGACATTCTCCAGGCATTGGCCATCAGGAGAGGGATGATATGTCCCTTTTTACATGCACAAGTAGCATGATGTGGCCTCACCCGGGAATGCCAGGGATCGGGCAACAAACAGCAAGAGCTGAAGGCTGTAGGCTGGGACTAGATTGTGTAGATGGACTGGGTGATGGAGGACAGAGGCCTTAGTGACAAACAGACCTCGGGGGGACTAGACAACGAGGCGGGGGATGATGATGTCCCTTGGCTGCTACCTCACTGGCCTCGGTAGAGCCTCTGTCTCTTGAAAATGAAAACACAGTCATCAGCTTAAGTTATGCTATACACCTGGTATCAAAACAGATTCTTAGGGAGTAGCTCCTTGGATAGCAAATAATCCACTTCACTCCACGATCACTCCGACCACTGTCTCTGCAGTGCCCTGCCCGTGCCACTGG
Organism: Tonatia bakeri; assembly: GCA_004024845.1. NCBI lineage: Eukaryota > Metazoa > Chordata > Mammalia > Chiroptera > Phyllostomidae > Tonatia > Tonatia bakeri. The sequence continues at coordinate 154,203 of PVIA01001622.1, forward strand.
CCGGTCTCTGCCTGAGCAGATGAACCTCACAGCACCCCTTCCATCAGCTGCTGGGTCAAGGTGGAGTTCTTCCTTCTGCTGAGTCAAACCGGCCGTAGGTTTTCCCCGCCCCAGTCTCAGTCCTACTCCTGGGACCACGTACACAGTTCTCTATTTCCTCAGACGTTACGAACCTGCAAGGATTTTATAAATCTGTCTATCCTTTTGATGCATTCTCTCCTCTGTGCCATGGCTCACAGGACATCATTTAGACTTCCTACACTCTTCTGGCCCGTTTGCTCATCTGTCAAAGTCTTCTTTGCTCTGAGAGTGGGCCCTGGATATGAAAAAATACATACCTAGGTGTGACCTGATGGAAGAGCAAAATGTAACCAATTCTCTTCCCCCCACGTCCCAGAGATCTCTATTTCTCTAAGAACTCAACAGCTATAAATTACCGAGCCGACACCCCAGGGCAGGCCCAGAATCAGGCATTTCCAGGTATGAATGTCTCTGCTTTGCAAAGGCAGATACCGAACACCAGAGATGCCGCAGAGCTGACCTGTGCTCAGCCACATAACACGGGGTGGAGTAAACATTTAAATCTAAGCCAGCCTCACTTCAGGTCTGCCTCTTGTTCTGCTGTGAGGTCTTGCATTCGCTTGCCGAGCTATAGCAGTGAGTCTCTGTGAAACGAAGGGGGCTGCTTCTAAGACTGCGCCGTTCTGACTACGAATTCAGAGGAGTAACCGACACCTCTCTACCTAGTTCATCTGCTAACTACAGCTTGGATCTGTAAATCGTCCCCACATGGAAGTCACGGCCAATGAAAGTTCTGCTAATGGTTTTTCAGGATATGCTAATGCCAAGAAAAGCATGGGGCTTAAGAAGAAAAGAAAAATTCTACGCTAGAAAGTCATTTTGGAGTCTGAGTAAGGGAGCAGAAACATCACTCATGTTTTAGGCAAAGGATGCAGATATTTTAAAGGGCCTGTTTGTTTAAGGCACTTTGAAGAATTACCTTTGACCTGTGACCTATCCAAATCTTTAGGGTAATGAGCTGTGGTATGATGTAATTCATTCAACCAGCAAGCATTTTTCTTAGCTAGTTGACCTATTAAGACCAATACAAACTAATAAATTTGTTCTTTTTATCTCCTATTTACAATGAGAGAAAACACTATTGTCCTTATCCCCAACACTCTACATATTTCTTGTTGTAGCCTATATTTTGATACTATCTGTGGAAAAAGTACTTATTCCCACGGACTCATTCTGATTTAAGAACACTAACACGATGGATTAGAACAGGAGAAAATTGAGTTATTAGATAATATGACCTTGTATGTGTGTCTGAGATTCCCCTATTCTCACCAACTCAATGCCAGGGAGACCAAACTCAACTGCAAATGTATTTTGCACAGTTCAAAAAACTAGCATGTGATTTCTGTCATCCCTCCAACCTCCACTTCGAGAAGCAATGCCAAGGAAAGATGGCGGGCCCAGTCACTGTGGGGACACTGGAGAGTCAGAACTGCCAACCTGAGTAGGGCTCATTTACCTCTGTTTCAGCCTGTGTCTGGAAAAAAAATTCTAAAGCTGGCTTTTTTAAAAATTTTATATTTTAGCCCTGGCTGGCGTAGCTCAGTGGATTGAGCGCGGGCTGTGAACCAGGCATCGCAGGTTCGATTCCCAGTCAGGGCACATGCCTGGGTTGCAGGTCACGGCCCCCAGCAACCGCACACTGATGTTTCTCTCTCTCTCGCTCCCTCTCCCTTCCCTCTCTAAAAATAAATAAATAAAATCTTTTAAAAAATTATATTTTAAATATCAATGATTAACTTTAGTAAACACAAGCCTCATTTACTGGATAAATGGACGTTCCGTTTCTCTTTTCAGTTGAAGGTAAGTTGATCATCAGTGGCATTTTTATGCCATGAAAATACACTGGGTCAAGGGCAGGGCCAAGGGCCAAGTCCCTTGTGGGCATGGTGGCCCTGCAAATGGTGAGGCCTTTCAGGCTTTTTTCCCCCTTATGTATTTAAACTGGGTATGAGTTTCAAGTTCGCCCTGGGGAGAGGAATGTATTTGTGCGTGTCCAGCACACACTGTGACGTGGAAGAATAATGAGGCGGATGCTTAGCTCCTTCTGGTGGGCAGGCCTTGAAGGGGCTGTGACTGGAGGTGCGCCGCTATGGGACATTACCCATGTTAGGAAACGTGGACTGCGGGGTTAGTTGGATGACTTCTTGGGAAAGACCTCATCTGGGGACGGGCGGATAGAAAAACTGCTCATCCGGGAAGCAGAGCAACAAGAGCTAATACTAGCGCCATGAGTAAGAGTCATCTCAAAGAGAAAGCTAGCCCCAGGTGGGCCCCAGCCCTTGCTTCTGGATAATCGCCAGTCTAAGCAGCCCCCGACCCCGGGTAGTTTTGGTCCTGAAAATACCCACCACACAGAAGGACTAGGCTACTATCACATGACCAGTAGTATCGTCCATCTGGTTGAATGGCCGTGAGATCTAAAGAGACGGTAATAAAATGCTATTGTGAAGAAATGGAGTAGCAAAGATTGTGGGGGTGGGCACCTAGCCGGGCACATTGTGGAGGTGACGGATAATCAGAAAATACTCCCATGAGAGGACCGTAGATTTTGGTGCTTCCACGATTAAGTTAGGAAAAGAGAGAAGAGCTGATTCTGAGATGGTGACAAGTTAGGTGGGAGAATGCCAAGTCTGTGTGTCTGTGGTACGTCTAAGTGGAGAAATCTAGAAGCAGGGAGATCTGTAGTTCCGATGACTAGGAGAAGAGTTTAAGAAGATTGGAAGAACTCAGCAGATAGATGATCCCTGGACCTCTGAGAGAGGATACAAATAAATAGTCACGACATTGGACAATTTATTTAAAGTCATTTGCCAGCATAACGCAAGGCCCAAGGAAGTTGAGGTATTAGTCTGTGTTGCTCATTGCTGTAGCCCAAGCACCCACACCATGCCAGGCCTACGACAAGTTCTTGAAACGCATGAGGAATTCACTGCAGACCCTGGGGATGGGAAGTTCAATCTAGTTGCATGGGTTCGAGGGAACATATATGGTGACGTCGTAAAGACTCTAATGGCACAAGCCTACCTTTCCAGATGGTAGATGGTAATTGGAAGAGAGACACCGAGAGAGCATAGAATAAAACCCACAATTTATTGGAATTATTTATAGACTGAGCTAAATCAGGTATTCTGGAGCAAGAGAATATGACGACAAGCCAAAATCCCAGGGGGAAAAAAGGCAGAGAACAAAGTCAAGAGCTCAAACAAAATCTTTAACAGGGAGAGAAGAAATCATTAGTGAGAACTGCGGAGAAGAACATGGCCAAGGGCAAGGTTGTTGGGGAATGACGGCAATACACTCCTGAAGATCCTTCTGTGGGCCTCTGGGTTCAACTCGGAGGCTGAGGGAGAGAACAGCTCAAGGACAATGCTGGAGAAGCGTGGAGAAATTTTGTGGTGGGCTATTAAGGAATTGACCAAGAAGTATGATTATGAGCGAGGCCAAGTGACATTGGAGGCCATATATTTATATAGAGCTCCAAGCTGAAGAGTGGATGATTTGTTTTGATATGCCAGTGCATGCCAGGCAAAGGGCTTACAGACATCCTTTTAAGAGCTCTCCTTATTTGGATGCATTGGGCAAAAAGAGAGGGCTGGACAGAGAGAGGACGTTTGACCAGCTGGGCTGACCAGGCAAGGAAGGGACAGGATAGGGTAAACCATGCTGAGGTCAAGAAGGAAGTTTAATGGGAGTGAGGTTCTCAGAAAAATGACATCCATCTCTAGCACTGGCATTGGCTACTGAGATTTAAAGCTCCAGGATGAGACCCTGGATGGGAATCTCAGTTGCTTAAAGCGTTATCCTGATATGTCAAGGCTACATGTGGGTTCAATCCCCCGTCGGGGCACATACAAGCAACGATCAGTGAATACATAAATAAGTGGATCAACAAATCAATGTTTCTTTCCTCTCTCTCTCTCTCTTTCATCAATAAATAAAAAAATAAAGTGTTGAGATGCATCTGCAGTACAATATGAGAAAATTTATAATACGGTCCAGGTAGTGGGGAGGAGAAGTGAGGTAGAAAGGGGGGCAGGCATCTGGAGGTGGAAAACCCAATAAAACAAACAACCAGTTAGGCAAATGATAAATGCACCTGCGTAGCAGTGTTTTACTAATCTGGTGGGTCACCGAGACCCGTGAACCAGTTTGAAAGACGACAGCGGGGAGGCTGGCTGGAGCGCTGCCTCAGAGAACAGAACGAAACAACGAGTTTTCTCCAGCAGAGGAAGTGAGCTCTGTTCACACGTGTGGACACCAACATTTAGTGACGGCCTCTGAGCACTGTCAGCCGCCACCTGGCCAGTCCTGGCCTCTAAGCAGACCTGGACCCCAAAAGCAATCACATCACCTCATTTGTAACCCCCATGTCCATTTGTACGCCCACGTGGGTTTAAGACAATGGTGCCTCTTTCACATGAAGATATAATCTAACCTCTAGTGTCCTGCACACGTCTACACAGTGACAGATGTCTTACTGGTTCCCCTTAAGTTTTATCTTTCGGAGGCAATTTATATGGAACCACCTCGTAGCTGCAGGATTCCTTCTTGGTTTTCTCTTTAGCTTCAGAGGTGTAAGAAGCATTCAGAATGAGTCTGCGATGAGAGCTATTTTAGCCACGTAAGATAAGGCCTCGGATTTTTTCCCCCCTTTAAAAAACACTCCACGTTTTTTCCCCTTTTAAAAAAACACTGGCCATAAAAATGTTTAATTGGCTAGACACCTCCGTGGAGGCACGGCGTCTCATTAGCTCCAGGAGACAACACAGGCGTTTTAAGAGACACATCAGACCCGACGAAGGCTAGCACGTCGTAAGATTAGAAGCCTGAGCTCTCAAAGCGCTTTGCTGGGGTATACATTTATAGCTTTTATTCCATGGACTTCAGACTTCTACTTCTGCAGTTTAATTCCTCTCCTGCTCTCTTCTGAGTGATGGGAACCATGCGCATCACTGAGGCTTGAGAGAGATCCCCAGCCCGCGAGTTTCTCAGAAAGCAGCTGAGTGAGTTTCAGGCCCCCCTCGCCACTGCGTCTTCAGGGTGCCCTGAAGTCCAAGGCTGCGTCCCTCGTGCCAGCCTCACGTGGGGGGCTCTCTGGACAGGTGACCACAAACACCGTCCTGGCTCGCGTGCCCTTTGTCTCCGAGGAAGGTGAGTGGCGGCATCTGGAGCTGATGGAACGCGTGAATAACATCACCTCCCCGAATGATTAATATCTCCTTAAAGCATCGACTTCCAGATTATCCATCATTTCATTAGAGGGGAAAAAAGTTCCCGGCGAGAAGGGGCTGGCCCTCTGAACCATGAATAACTCACCCGGTCCTTGACATGTTTACTAATTGAGTAGCAGAGCGGGCTTAATACTTTAATATATTTATACTAAGCAAATTATGACTTTTTTTCCCCAGTGCTCGGGGTGAGTCCGGGATTGGAGTGAAATAACAAAGTGCTTTTGTTTGGCAATTAAAGGTCATTTCATGATTAATACTAAACTTAACCCTTATTCTTGACAGAAAACATTCATTTTTTTGTCAGAAGCCATTGACCAGACTTCTTGTGGGGGATTTTTGTTATGCAATATCGGCTCATTTGCACTGTAGATGTGACATTTAAAAGATTCCTCATTAGCGAGGGCCCCTGGAAGCACCCTGTGTTAGCCTAGGTCCTGAGTCCATGAATTAATTTAGTGTTTCGATAAAAGAAGCCTGTATTTGGGAGAAAAATGGGATGAGGTCCTATTTCCTTCATCCCCATGACAGGATAAAATACCTACTTGACACTGTGGTGATGGCTTCCCGGCCCTAAACACAGAACAACGAAAACTCTACTGAAAGGCATTTTGACTCCTGCGACTTATTTAGAATCCAGAAAATGATTTCTCCAAGTCCAGTCATGGGTCTCTTTTTAAAAAATGACTTCCCAGTATTTATTTCTGTTGCTATTTCAGTAACTTGGATAATAGGCTTCTTCATTTCGCTTATGTAAAAATGGTGGAGAAATGTCAAATGAATATGTATTTTTCCCTTTCTTATTACATTGATTGGGGTGACATTAGTTAATAAGTTCATGCAGGTTTCAAGTGCACACTTCTATGATACATGATCTGTATATTGCACTGTGTGCCCACCCACCACGCAGAGTCACCACATATTTGGCCCTCTTTATCCTCCAGCACCCTCCACCCCCTTCCCTCCGGTCACCACCATACTGTTGTCTGTGTCTATGAGTTTCAGTTTTATCTCCCACTTTATGAGTGAAATCATATGGTTCTTAGCTTCTTCTGACAGATGTATTTTGCTTAGCAAGATATTCTCAAGGTCCATCCACGTTTGTTGCAAATGGTGGTATCTCACCTTTTCCTACGGCTGAGTAGTGTCCTATTGTATATATACCACATCTCGTTTGGTGGGATTTTATGTGTACCTTTCGGAATGATCTCCATCCTGGCCCGTTCCCAACACTATGGGTTGGGTTAGGGTCTCAGTTCTCACCCAGTACTTTTGGGCGATAAGACCCCATCACAGCACTCTGGGAAAGGTGCGCAGTAAGATGTGTTTGGGAGCTTCGGGAAGCGGTCAGTGCAGGCAGCATAGCGTCCCTGGTGCTGAGAGGTAAGGGCACAGGCTAACGCTGGTCCCCTCACCAGCTATGTGACTTTTCGGGCATCACGGCTCGTGTCTTCCCACACCTGCAAGCTGAAAGCTCAGGTTCAATAATCATTCCATGAACAAGGCAGATTTGCTGAATAATTTTGGAAATGTTCACGTCATTTCTTGATGCTAAATCGTGTGTCGTAATAAAGGAATTCTTGCATTGCCAAAAATGATAACTCATTTTTCTATCACGCTGAGTAAATAATTCACACATCTGCGTGGTGTGCTTGTGGATTTTTACGCATCATAAGACCTTGATTCCCAGAAACAATGTCACCTTACACTTTAATTAAATATCTCTCAAACATTTTGTGCAAGGAGCCAACCAATTAGAAACATTTATTTCAGATAAGGTACGAGAAAGAAAGCGGCCAGGGGCAAAATTTATCTCGCACTTCTCTGAACAACGGGTGGTTGCCACAAAGAAAGACCTAGACCGCTATGGATCATTACAACCAAATTCTGGAGTGTCCACTATCCTGCACTCTACCCGCCATAAGGTGAACACAGGCCCAATGACCCATTTCCTAAGCCATGGTCCACAGAACACTACCTGAGGGTCTTTCAGAAACATGAATAAAAACCAAACTCAGACAGCTGTTAGAAATGCCAAGCTGAATAAAGTTAAATAGATTTCTTTACAGTAGGAATTTTCATATTCTTCTGAATTTTTGAGAAGCCAATTGGGCTTATGGTACTTCCTAAAGTCATCTGGCAATAAAATCTAGTTATTTATTTATTCAGATTAATACTAAGTGGAAATGGGTATATGTATTACTTTATATCTGTTTCTATGGTAATAGATTATGATCCATAATATTTAAAAATTGAGGGTAGAGAGTCATGAAATATTTGTTGTTAGTGTGATAGATATAAAATCCAACAAGAATAGCTGTGGTACATTTACACAAAGGAATACTATGCAGGCATGAATAAGAAGGAACTCTTACCCTTTGCAACAGCGTGGATGGACCTGGAGAATATTGTGCTAAGTGAAACAGGCCAGTCAGAGAAAGACATGTACCACGTGATCTCACATACGTGTGGACTCTAATGAACAAAATAAATGGATGGACAAAATAAAACCAGAGGCATGGAGACAAGGAACAAACTGACAGGTCTCAGAGGGGAGGGGGATGGGGGGACTGGAAGAGATTAGCCAAAGAACATACATGCATCATGCCAAGTTCATGTACACAGATGACAATGTGGTGAAGGCTGGGGGGCAGGGGCAAAGGTGGGGGAAAAAGGGGGCAACTGACATAGCATCAACCATAAAATAACAAATGGCTGTGATACAAAATGTGAAAATGTCGAAGTGACTTAGGGTTAACGATACACCATGTAGAGTTACACCCTTTGACTGTTTATGGAACACAGGTATACCTGGCCGTGTCTAGGAGGAGAAAACGGTGCAGGATTCTGGCCTCGGGCTTTGTCTTTGGTGACGTGGCCCAATCACCTGGGGAGGCTAGTGACTTCAGAGTCACGTGAACACAAACCTCTGCTCGTGTGTTTGCAGGGCATTAGAAGACGGTGGGGAAGGCTCCGTGAAACCAACTTCAGAAGTTGGTGAACAGAAGGGGCTACTGTGGCCCAAGCAGGTGGCCTTGACACAGTCCCCTGGGCTGTGCCAATAAACACTTTCCGTCTCTGCGTCTGGGCCCGAGGCCTCCTGTGCGGGCGGCTGGTCCCACCTGGCTGGTTCTGCCTATAATGAAGGTATTTCATTCAAACAAGTGATGTCTATGGGTTTGATTCCTGGTCAGGGCACATGCCTGGGCCGCGGGTTCGGTCCCCTGTTGGGGCACGTACAAGACGCAACTGATCCAGGTTTCTCTCTCACATTAATGTTTCTCTCCTTCTCTTTCTCCCTCCCTCCCCCTCTCTCTGAAAAACAAAACAAAAGAGAACAAAAGCCTGTAACAATGCACTTTTCACCACAGACAGCTGTTGTATGTGTATCTGTGCGTGCCTATGTGTTGAGTAGCATTTCAGCTGGGAATGTTTCGAAGTCCTTGGTTGACATCCTTGGATACAAGGAAAGAAAAAAATAGACAACAAAATCTGGCCAATATCCTTTGAAAACTGGGGCAAGAGTGATGCTTAATGGAAACTAGGGCAAATAACCAGAGATCCACTCTTTTTTTAATTTAAATAAAAATTCCTTTCTTTTTTAAGATTTTATTTATTTTTATTTTTAGGGAGGAAAGGGAGAGAGAAAGAAAGAGAGAGAGAAACATCAATGTGCGGTTGCTGGGGACCGTGGCCAGGCACGTGCCCTGACTGGGAATCGAACCTGCGATGCTTTGGTTCGCAGTCTGCGCTCAATCCACTGAGCTACGCCAGCCAGGGCCCAGAGATCAACTCTTATCACGAGTTTGTAAAGGGTAAAGGGGGTCAAAATATGGTGAGGGAAGATTGGATTTCAGTGGCAGGCACACAATGCATTATACAGATCACATCTCAAAGAACTGTGTGTTTGAAACCTATGTAATCTTATTCACTGATGTCATCCCAATAAATTTAATTTGAAAAAAATTTTTTAATCTCTGAGGAACCAGTCTGGTTGGAGAGAAGAGTGAAAATTTGTGAGTCCCAGACCCCTATACACCCTACTAGCTACACAACTTCAACCAAGTTCCTTAGCGTTTCTGCACCTCAGTCTCCCATATGAGGAGCTGCCCCTCCCCCAGGACCACACCCCTATCTGTGAGTGTTAAATGCTGCTCTGGGAGGAGTGTGTCAGTCACTCGGTGGTCGTACTACAAACCCCACGTATCTTCCTGATTACGCACGTATATAATATCCCTCCCAGATCCAACCCCAGCTAGTCTTTGCCCCTCAAGTCCATCCATGCCTTCTGGGGCTCAGGTGTGCGCGCCTAGGCGAGCTAAGCGTTACTTAACTGCAGCGTGGCTGAGCTCCGTGGCCCCAGCCCTCCGCCCCTGAGACCTTAGCATTCCTGCTCCGCTGGCTTGCTGTCCTCCCCTCTGCCCTCTCTGCTCCGCTGCGATCATCCCGGATTTTCCCTCTCTGCAACTGCTGTCCAGACAGCTGCACCCACTACATCTTCCGCAGTGGACCGAGGAGGGTATTAATCATATTTTTGAGGAGGACACTCTGCTATTTATCTCCTTGACACGTGCAGCGATGGGCCGCCCGGGCCGGCCCACAGCCCATCGACTGGTGAGATTACACATGATCTTGCTCCATTGCCTTCGCCTGCCCTCCCCATTGACCGGCTGCTCGACGGTGGAGCCGTGTTTGTTCAATCGGTCAGAATTGATACCTTTTCTGTTCTTTCGGCGGAGGCCGTGTTCATTTGGATGGGGAGCGTGGCATTCGAGGACTGATTCCAGGTCGCACAAAACTGAGACGAAAGATGCTGAACGCGTCTCCCCTCTCATCCCAGCTGCCACCGGGGGGGTGACGGGGACATGTGGCTTGCCCAGCTGCTGCAGTCACTGAATGTTTGATCAGGTGACCCAGCTCCCCTGTTTTGTTATAAACTGCGTGCGGAGGTGCATTTGTATGTGGCTTCTGCCTCGCAGGTGAGCCCTCTCCAGAGGAGTTGCCCGTCCTTCGCTCGCTTCCACGGAATGCCTTTCTCCTTCCGTGGCCTCTCTTCTTAGAACTCCCTACAGTTGGTTTGCCTGCTGCTCTCTAGCTTAACCTGCCCCTTATCTCCTCACTTCTTCACCCTCTTCTTTTTATTTTAAAGTGCAAAGGCAAAGGGGAGGGTGGCAGGGCTGCTTAATGACCGCGCTAATCCCCCAATGTAAATAGCATTAATAATTAAATTAATTGCTGATCAGCTCATTGGTGAGCCCCATAATACACTGGCGGCAGAGGGACAAAAGGCTCTGCCGTTGTGCACCAAAGTGACTTGGGTCTTTGTTTTCAAAAGCATTGTTCTCTGGAACGTGTTTCCAGCTCCAGCGTTAACCACTGGCTCAAAACCTGCCCCATGACGCTGAGTGGGCAGGTTAAAGGCAAGAAAGGATGAAGAATTCCTTGTGCATTTACTCAGCACATAATTACGATGTTCCTACTGTGTGCCAAGTGCCTGACGAGCAGCTGAATTTTTTCTGGTTATACACACACGTGTGCACACACACACACACGCAACTTTATTTGCTTATTCACTTAGCGATGGTGGAATGGCACCATGATTTTCAATTTAATATAAATCTCGAAATGCAGCTCCCAACCTGGCTCCTTCTTACACCACGTGGCCGGTACAGCTTACAGAAGAAAGCGGATGCTTTTCCACCATCAGAGCAGTGCTGATTAGCAGCTTTGAAAACAGTTGAGAAACAGCAGGAAGAGCCCTGGGTTGGGAGTCAGACCTGATGGTGTTGGAACCCTGACTCTCTGCAGAAAGACACCTGCTTTTGGTCCCGTGACCCCTGCGAGCCTCCGTTCGAGGATTTTAGTGAGAGTGGGTTAAGATAAGTGCTTCAAGAGTTTCAGTGCACTGTTTCATTCAAACTCCCAAGAAAGAAGGTTGGGGAGACATGACTCATCTCCTTTAGAGGAGGACTCTACTGTCCTGGGCCTTCCACCACTTTCTTAGTGAGCTCCCTGTGGGGACATTGATGCAACGGCCCAGAAGATTCTCTGTCGTGGGGGCAGGGAGGCTGGTGGCAGTTTCAATCAAAGCCAAAGCTGAGCTGGACAGACAAACGGACACAACCAGCTCACGGCAGCCATTTGCAGGTTTCTTTTTTCCCCAAACAAAATGAATGAGTCTTTGCTCTGTGTGAGTGCACTTGAAAGCTCTCATATAAGTGGGATCAAGATAAATAGAGAGAGCTGAGAGAGGGGGGAAGAAGAGAGAAAACATTTTTTAAAGTTACTCTAATGCAAGCCCAAAGGAAATATTTCAACAGTGTCCCATAGTTTCCTCACAGCAGATTCTCTGCCAATTCACTTTAGTTTAGAAGCAAAGTTCCAGGCCGCGTTGGAGAAAATCTCTCTGCTGGGCAGAGACGACATCTACCTAACCCAGCGAGGCTTTTCCGCATAACTGTAATAAGGATTTGAACTTGACAGAGGACCTTCACAGAGGTGAGAAGATTCTTTTGCCAAGCATGCTCTGGGGTGACCACTCGGCCAAGCCGTGTCCAAGAGGCCGCAGGTGGTGCCAAACCCCACTAGGGACCTCCAGCTGTCACGGCAAGGCCCAGCCCACAGATCGCCCTCAAGAGACAGGGACCTCAGAGGGGTGCGGGGTGAAGGAGGACAGAGGACCCAGGAAGGCTGTGGGGACATTTAAACAAAGGAGAGATAATTAAAAGCCTCTGTGAAGACAGGAGTAGAAAAATGGTTATCCTCTGGTCCAGTTCCAAATAGGGATTTCACAGCATCATCTCTCCAAAATTAAAGATTTTATTTAGTTATTCTTAGAGAGGAGAAGGGAGGGAGAAAGAGAGGGAGAGAAACATCAGTGTGCGGTTGCCTCTCACATGCCCCCTACTGGGGACCTGGCCTGCAACCCAGGCACATGAGCCCTGACTGGGAATCGAACCAGCAACCCTTTGGTTCACAGGCCAGGGCTCAATCTACTGAGCCGCACCAGCCAGGGCAAAATTAAGAGTTCTTTAGATGCTGCAAATGATGAGTGGCATTAAAAAAATACCCTTATTGAAAGAAGATGTTTCCCTCAAAGGACATTCTCCATAGATTTCCCTTTTTCTTAGGACTTCATGATTGAGGGCTGCATACAAACTGGTAGGAAGAGCTCTTTAAATAAAGGGTTTCAGGTTTTCAGCAGGAAACAAAAAAGGGGAAAGTTAGCATTTTTCATTGCCATGGTGAGAATTCTGCCCGCATAAACTCAAAACCACGCCCACCAGGCTCTGGGCATGTGCAATGCTTGGGGCTGCTTGCCCTGAATAGGCCCTCATCCACGTCTGGCCACAGTGCCTCTTAAAGGAAGGAAATTTCTTTGCATCTGCTCGCAAGTCTGGAGATCAGAAGTTCCCCAGCTCAGGTGAGCACAAGGCAGTCGCAGATATAAATGTCCTTAGAAAGTTTCTACATGATTTTAGAAGGCCCTTTCTCTTACAAGGCTTTCCATTTTAAAATTATGCGCGATCACAGGCCAACTGTCGGGTATTCCGTTTGCAGACCAGGGAAACAGCAGGCCCTGATAAATTTCTCCTGTTCATGTGACTGTGTCTATATCTATGACTGGGCTCTCCAGACCCTTCCAATGCTGCTACCTGCCCCAGCCTAGAATTCAGTGTTTGCAACTGGGCAACAGAGAGATAAAAAGACTGGAGCAGAGTTTGTTACTTAACCCACTGGACTGGGAACATTTTTATGTAGGGAATTGGGATAAACCTACTTTCCTGAGAATACTTGTCTTCCCGAGGAAGACTTAGCCAGCCTGTCCTTGTGTGGAGACACCAAGGGATGTGATTCCAAAAGTCACACCTGAGACTTCACTTGGGAGAGGCAAATCCAACACTTACAAGCAGGACTGGCTACATCGTTTGCGCAAAATCAGAAGGCAGAGCCCCGTGTTCCAAAGTATGAAAGAAGTTCGAGATGGCGGCAGCAAAGCGTTAGACCAGGGTGTCCATGAACTCGGGCTCTGCACTGCGCCCTGCATCTGGCAAATCTACAGTTTGATTAAAGGTAGCTCTTTCTCACCAGTGTTTGCTGGAGGCCAAACAAAGACTGATTACGAGACTAATTAATATAAATAACTAGCAAAGAGCCTTGCCTCTAGTCCACTTTAAAATTTCAGAAGCTACTAAATAGTACACCCCGCCTTGCTGTCTGCAAACCCCCAGGCAATAGATAAAGGCCTGGGTTCTGCGATGAGGAATGCAGAAAGCTATGTGAACTCCCCGGTAGGGATGAGACCGTGGGTGTTCTCCAGTGGAGGTGTTTTGTCACACTGGGGACACTGTGCAGTGTCACGATGTCACACAGCTGATGCCGGGAGGCACAGGCAAGGCCCTGGCTGAGTAAGCTTTCATCTGTATGAGGGTTTTCAGTTCAAAGAAAGCAGGGAGACCACCTCTCCATGCACAGAGCGGCAGGCAAGCGGGACCGCCCCAGGGGCGGGCGCGTCACCTGGCAGGAACACACGTCTTTAGGAAAGACTCCTCCCCCTCCCATCATATTCAGATAAGCCCTTTTAGAGGAGGTTCTGCTGCACAAAGACACAAAAACAGAAACCAAATCTGGGATTTTCACAAGGGTAGATTCTCAGTTGCTGAATAGTCACAGGGATATTTTATTTCATAGGACTTAGCAAGGGGATCCCCCTCACTGGGGTCTCTCTCGGCTTCTATCTACTGTTAAAGGTCAATGGGAGTTCCCTCCAGTGGGTAAATCCGACTGGAATTGGACAAAAATGGGATCCAATGAGCCTAAGAGAGAAAAAGAAAGGAAAAGATTCACCTGGAAAGGCATTAGTTAAGAAATATGATTTCAAGGGATCTCGTATATATTTTGTTACACCTTTGGCCACACATTTATGTCTGTAAATGATCACTTTCCAGAACGACAGGCATGGAATCATTTCCTAGGCTGTCTCTTTTTCATGACACAAACATGCTAAACATAAAACACACCTGAAGTCCATGACACACCACACACACACATTAAAAATGTCATCTACGCGAGAGCCATACTCATGTGGCGAGCAGCCCAGAGCTGCCTAGCTCCAGGTGATGCCGACGATTCCTCCCACGGTATCGGCAGGTTCTGGACCGGCCATGATTAGCAGGTGCAGGATATTAGCACATTTTGACATGTCCTTCTTTAGCTTTGTGAGTCAGTCCAGTTGCATGAAATCCTAATCAGGAATTGCGCTTCCTTTTCAAGCTCACGCAGCTCACGTGTAAGCACTGGTGTTTGCCTATCCTACCTGAAGAACAAAGTGCTTTCAAACAAGGAGTTCATGTTATGATTTGAGGACAAAATGGTCTGCAAGAACAAATTTTGGCACGCTGACAATATCTCGCTCTTGAGATTTATACACATGAAGTATGAGTAGTATGAAGTCTCAACCTTTCTTCTTTTCATTTATTTATATGTTGTTAATAAAGTTGGATATATTTAAGGTGCGCAACGGGATGACTTGATATAAATAGGGAAATGATTACTGTAGTTGAGCTAATTAGCATATCATCTCTACGTTTAGTTATTATTCTTTGTGTGTGATGAGTGCACATAAAATCTACTCTCTTAGACTTACCAGTGCTCAGTACAGTAGTACCAAATACAGCCATCATGCCGGTCCATTAGATCTCCAGATTAATTGATCCCACCTACGTATTTTTGTGCCCTTCCACCACCGACAACTCTGCATTTCCATCTCCCTCTGCTTCCCCCACCTATGGCTCCTTCTTTCCTTTTTTTTTTTTTTAAGATTCCACATATAAGTAAGATCATATGACATTTGTCTTTTTCTGTTTGTCTTATTTCAATTAGCATCACCAATAAATTTCCTTTTTCTCTCATGGCTGAAAAATATTTTATTCCCATATCTATCTATCTATCTATCTATCTATCTATCTATCTATCTATCCAGTGGTTTTTATTTGCATTACTTTAGTGATTAGTGATATTGAGAATTTTTTCAGGTACTTGTTGGCTATTTTTAAGTCTTCTTTTGAGAAATGTCCCTTTGGGTCCTTTGCTCATTTTTACATCAGGTTGTTTCCATCCTACAGAGTTGCCTGAATTCCTTAAAAATTTTGGATTCTAACTGTTTATCATGTATACGGCTTGCAAATACATCCTCCCATTCTGTAGGTTGTCTCTTTGCTTTGTTGATTGTTTCTCTTGCTGTCAGAAGTTTTTTGTTTGATGTAAGCCCTTCTGCTCACCTTTGCTTTTGTTCTCTGAGTTTTGGGGTCAGATCCAAACATCATTGCTGAGAGCAATGCCAAATACTTATCTCTGTGTTTTCCTCTACTAATTTTATGGTTTCAGATCTCATATTTGTCTTTAATCCATTTTCAGTTCATTTAATACATAAAATAAGAATCATATTCCATTAAAATACAGACTAGAAAAACAAAAGATGAATGAAATGGAGTTTTTAAAAAGAAGGACAAAACTAGCAAATCTTCAGTGAGACTAAGAAAAGATGAGAGGAAACTTAAATAAAATTATAAGTGAAAGAGAAAACATTATAACCAATACCACAGAAATATAAAGATCATAAAAGACTACTGTGAATAATTATATGTCAACAAATTGGATAACCTAAAAGGATAAATTCCAAGAAACACACCACCTACCAAGACTGAATCATGAAAAAATAGAAAATCTGAACCAATCTCTAATGAGTAAAAAGATTGAAATTGTAATCAAAAATCTGCCAACAAATAAAAGTTCAGGCCCACTTGCTTCAATGGTGAATTCCACCAAACATTTAAAAACTAGTTAATACCTATTTTTCTCAAACTCTTCCAAAAATTAGAAGAGAAAAGAACACTTTCAAACTTATTTCACAAGTCTGGCATCACCCTTTATGCTAAAATCCAGGTGAGGACACTACAAGAAAAAAATCGCAGTCCAGTATCCCTGATGAACACAGATGCATCAGATGTTTGCCCTTTGGTGACTTTCGCAGTAATGGTTTGCAAACTTAAGCCGACACCTGATGCATCAGCCATGAAAACACAGTAACTGGAAGCACGCGGGCCCCAGACAAGGAAGAACTGTGAGTTGTTATAGAGCAAGGAAGTGGATGGAATGGGGCTTTCTCAGCATGTCTGATCCAGCGAAGACTCACACTTCGATGGAAACATTCTCACATGATAAACTTACTTCAAAGTGATTTTTTAAATTGCCCTTAACACTGAACAGAGCTCAGGCAAATCCTGACACAGCCATGTGCTCTGCCGTCTCTCCCAGATCCACTCTCCTCGTCTGCAGAATGACTTAAGAATTTGGTAAGAGTCTTCAGGTAAGTGCTTAGTAAAATAAGCAAGGGGGTGTATGTGCTCGATGACTAGTCATAAGTAATTGTAAATTATTATTGCAACAGCAGGCCCATCTGGAAATCAGAGGTTTATTGGAGTCTGTTCTGTACAAGGCTCCTGATACGATGCATGAAGGAATTATTAACTCCCGTCACTTTGGGGAAATCTGGGGCAGCTTCCTGGAAGTTTGCAATACTAGACCATCTGTGCTGTGGAAATCCATTTGAAGTTGTGTAAACTCAAGTTTCCCCCAAATATATTTCACCGATGCATTCTTTCTGACGCAACCCCTATCAGGGACCCCAATGATTGATGTGTTTTTGCAATGTTGCTTTGAAAAATCCCAAGACAGTGGAATTTTAACAATCTGTTGATACGTAAGAAGAGAAAAGCCATGGTTTGAATACAGAAAAAATTAATCCAAGGTTATGCCTTTTCAGATTCTAATTTTAAACTTAAGGTATTTTGGTTAATGAGATACTAGGCCCCTCGGCCAATCCTGATTGAATGAACAATGGCAAAGGAACATCTAGATGGAATCACCCCCAATGCACGTACACACAAGCACACTGCACCCACCTGACCCCACGGCTCAGAGCACAGAGGTAAATGAACGGATGGGACTACATCAAATAAAAACTTCCGACAGCAAGAGAAACAGTCAACAAAGTGAAGGGACAACCCATGGAATGGGAGGAGGTATTTGCAAGCCGTATATATGATAAGAGGTTCCTATTTTGCTGGATCAGAATGGGAAAGCGGGGAAGTGACTGGGTTCTGGGGGGCTGGGAGGCACCCATCGGTGGGGCAGGAGCCATATAACACTTGAGCAGCCTTGGCCTGATAGTGCAACAGGACGACACTCTGTGCACCCACCAAAGTGTGAGACTGTTGAACTAAAAGCTCACAGGGCTTGACCAATACACCTCCATCTTACAAGGGGTAGGGTATGAATGGTAACCTTTTTACTTGCAATTTTTAGGAAGGTGTCATCATAAGGAAGAACAACTCCATCCTTCCGAAGGCATAGTTGCTCCGAACCTATGGATGCCGCTATTTTATCTAATCACGCTGCCCGGGGAGTTGGGCATATTTACATGGAGTGTGTATATAGTCACACGTTGCCTATAGACCAGGGAGTGTATGCATACATACAGAGAGTGTGTATGTATATATCCGTGTAATACAGTATGTTACTGTGTTCTCAAATCCCACCATCATTCAATGTCTTGCCAAATAGCATTACAGGCAACGGGCCAGATCCCCTCGCTCCGCCACTGACGTCACTTGGAACCTATCTGAACGTGGCGAAATACGTTTGCCAAGTTATGTGCATGAAAACATCCTTTGATCTTTCTGAGCCGTAAATATGTAATAAACGACATGATTGCCCAGCTTCTCTGTCCAACATCAATCTTACCTTCTCCTTTTTATGGGTTCATCAAAGTAAGATATGATCGAGGTACAAAAGAGTTAAAGAAGCTGTTTATTTTAATGTTCCCTTGGAGAGCACGCTTGTTCTTGTGAGTACAAATTATATGTATAATATTTCATGAGTGATGCTGTAGCATTAAAAATCACCCCGGCTCTGGAAGTTAACACAAAACTCTGGCTCTCTGCCAAGGCTCTCTGCACCCCCATACGGCCCCCTGAATGATGGAGTGTCCTTCTTCCGGGAGAGTACAGGGCTGTTTCTCAAAATTCTATGTTCGAGTCACACGCTAGACTCCTTTTAAAAATTTCCTTTTAAAGGTTTCATTTATTTATTTTTTAGAGAGAAGAGAAGGACAAGGAGAGAAACATCAATGTGAGAGAGAATCATTGATCAGTTGCTCTCATACTTGCCCCCACCAGGGAGCGGACCAGCAACCCAGGCATGTTCCCTGACCTGGAATCTAACCGGCGACCTTTTACTTTGTGGGATGACACCCGACGAACTGAGCCACACCAGTCAGGACCAGATTCTTAACATCATCCCTTTTTCTAAGGCCCAGGAAATTGTATCCTAAGCAGCTACTGGGCTTGGGCATAGAGGGCTAACCAAAATTAGGGATTATTCCCATTTTAACACACAGTCAAAATAAGGTTCAGAGAGAGGAAAACAGAGGAGGGGTAACAGGAAGGGATTATGTTAGTGAAGGGCAAGACAGTTTGCTATTTAATCTTTAAGAGGGCTCATCGCTGGCTTCTCTGCCCACTTGTGGTTTATTGAGTGTTTTGAACATCAAGCTGCAAACACAGGTTACCTCAGGTGATGAAATCTTTAAATTGACTGCTGTGAAATATTGTCGGAAAGTGGAAAATTATGCACGCCATAAATTCAGTGAGTGATGGGGTGGGTGGGGAGTAGAATCTACATTCCCCCCGTCCCCGCAAGGGATAAATGAGATTGAACTAAGAGTTTTGGTCATTAGAAGGATGGAAGTTTTACCTCCTAATAGAAGAAAATAATGATGAGTTTATGCTGATATATTTAGTACAGTGGAAGAGAATGATCCATGTGTGCAGACGCATTTTGACTGGTGTGAGCTTGTACTTTTTCAGGGCGGCACACCACGGCCTGGGTGTTAGTGTATGTCAGTATAAGCAAGATGATTTTCTGCAATGCACGCCATTATTCTATCAAAGAAAAAAGGAAGAGACTGTGAAACAGTTCCATGCCTTTTAATCAGGTGGAAATACACCACAAAATTTTAATCTCACCCCCAGTGGTGCAAATAATTCATATACGAATTTGGTAAAAAAAAAAAAAGAATGAGAGAATTTTCAATGCTGATACATTACTTAAAGCAGATAAAAAATAAAAACAACTTAAAGACATTTCTGAAATGAGAGTGTTTTGCCTATTGGCAGAAAGAGATCAGTAGGTCATGCTTGGCTTATTGATGAACTTGCACCAGAAAATGACCCTGAGCTGCCATGAATTCGATCCCAAACTCATTCATGGTCTACAGCGGCCTCATTATGAATTTCTGTTCAAAAGAAAAAAGAATAGGTCTCTGCTTTGCAGTGAAAAACTTTTCTGATGTACTCTAAATTTCAAAAACTGCGATCACCAGGTTGGATTTTAAAAATACAAAAAAAAAATGAACTAATTCTACAACCCCTACAAGATATACACTTTAGATCCAAAGACATAATGAAGCTGGAAATTTTTAAAAGGTACCTAAAGAAAGAGAGAAAAATCCAAGTACATCAGGAAGACATCATAGTTATAAATATGTATACTCTTCTAGGAACAGAATCCCAAATGTATGAAATAAAAAACGAAGTGAAAGGGAACAGCAAGTCCTCAATAATAACTGCTGGAGAAATCGATTGCTCACTCTCAGTGACTGATAACACAAGCAGACAGACCTTCTGAAAGTTTCTAGAAGACCCGGACGAGGTTGTCAAACAATCTGACGTAAGTAACATACACAAGTATGTTGCTCGGCTATTACTGAAGGGACATTCTTTTTGAACACACAGGGAACAATCTCTGTGGTTGAACCTACTCTGAGTCACAACGTAAGTCTCAATTAATTCTTTAAAAATATATTGTTTTTATACACATATGTTCTCTGACAACAGTGGAATTAAATGAGAGATCATCAACAAACAGAAAACTTGGAAATGCCTTCCCAGAATAGATGTTGTGAAAACTTTAGTATTTGGACAAAGATTTAAAGAAGAAAGCAAAGAACTGTATCATTCTACATGGAATTCTGCTGAAATATTTTAAAAATTATTTTAATTGACCAATGCTTCTCCCTGCTGCACTCCTTGTGACTGACCATCACTATCCCAAGTATTGATTGAGAGCGAAGAGAGAGAGAGATCACTTTGCTGTTCCACTAATTGATTCCTGTGTGTGCCCTGACCAGGACTCAAACCCACAACCTTGGCATATGGAGACGATGCTCTAATCAACCAGCCCAGGGTCCCTTGTGTCTTCAGCAGTTTCTAGAAGCTGCTTACTTTCCATGGCTCAAAGCCAATCCTCCCATCTTCGAAGCCAGCAACTTCACTGGGCCATCTCCCCACCTACATGCCCTTAACTTAATCA
This sequence comes from Tonatia bakeri, assembly GCA_004024845.1. Taxonomy (NCBI): domain Eukaryota; kingdom Metazoa; phylum Chordata; class Mammalia; order Chiroptera; family Phyllostomidae; genus Tonatia; species Tonatia bakeri. The sequence continues at coordinate 174,947 of PVIA01001622.1, forward strand.
CATCTGCAAAATCCCTTTTGCCACATAAGGTAACATATTCATGGGTTGCATGAATCACAACCAATACTTCTTTTTTTGGGGGGCAGGGTGCAGTAGTCCTCTGCTTACATCATCTGTACTCCATGGAAACGTTCGTTTTTGTGACAAACTGTGTATACGATGTGATAAATGCCAGAGTGTTCACTTAGTAAACATCCACTGAATTTCATTACGGTTTGTGATATAGTCAAAATACCCTGCCTTTTGCGATGAACTGTGAGAAAAGGGGACCTTTTCCTTTCCTTAATCACTTGTTACTGTCATCTTTCTCATTTCAGACCGAGATGAGTGGCTGTACAAAAACACACTTACCAGCTAATGAGAATAATCAAGCCAGGCGATTTTGTCTATTAATAACTTTGCATGGCACATAATGTATTTTATTGCACAGGGCAAAAGGGACTTTGCAAATGAGAAAAAGACAGTAAGCACACCCAAGAAATCAGACGGCTAGGATGTGCTCTCGACAAGAAAGTGCCCATTTTAATGATCTCTCTGACTCTGTGACTTTAATACAAAGTTGTAAGAAAAGTAGTGAAGGGCTGTGGGTGCAGAACAGAGTTCAGATGCCAGCTTTTCTACCTACCAGATACTTGTAAGTAGATCATTTATTTAATGTTTCTGAACTTTTGTAAAATGGACGTTGCAATACTTACCACCCTGGGATATTGTAAAAATGAAGTAAAACAAGGTATGAAAATGACTTCACATGTGACATCCTCAAAAACGTTAACTCACTTCGCTCCAGTATCCTGACGTTTAAAATTGCATTCCATCACTTAGGTAGAGTTGTCTTGATGCGAATTGCTAAAAGATTTGAAAATCCTTTATTGTATTGATTGAAAGGAAAAGAAAGACAACTGGTTTCCCTTCTACTAAAATCTGAATGCTTATATTATGTCCATCTATATTCAATTTGTCCTCAGGGAGGCAGAGTGATGTGTTTCAGATTATATTCTGAGTAAGTGATGGGTTTATAGACTTTCAGTCACAGCAGTTGAGCTATCAGCAGCTTATTGGGGAAACAGAAACAGAGATCATGAATAAAGGATGAATATTCTACATAGAATTCTACATAGAATTTTGTCTTCTCTCTCTGTATACCTGCAACAGATGATCCCAGTTTAGAATGCCCTAGAACTTTCCCAGAACAAGAAAAGCCACTCGCTAGGGTCTGCAAACCTTCCCGAGGCCTCCCTGAGCTTCCCCCTCACACAGCTTCAGCCAGCCCAGCTCTTGTAGAACGTGTCCGCCCAGAAGACTTTTCAGGAAATGAACATGAGGTTGCTATACTGATTGAATCATTACCTACTCATTAAGGGTTTAAAGGATGTGTTAGCATTTTATTTATTTGTTATAACAATGTTTTTATAACATTTTACTTATTTTTATGACCCTGGCTCATAACACTACACCTCTTGCCTACAAGGTTAATGCACATGAGGACCTGGACAACTGCATTTTGGGTGGTAGGAAGATAAATACCCACGAATCACCCAAACTCGAGGAATCCAGATGGTGTATAATTCACTACAGTTTGTGACTTGGAATGGGCAGCAACATATATGCATAGAAATTAAACTGGTCATATAGCTTCAAGATCTGAAATTTGGAATGAACGGTGAGGTAACCTCACTGCAAACATGGGAAGCAGGGATGTTATGAAATGGACCAACCAATCAAAACCTGAGGACCTGAAAAGCAATACACTGTAGTGTGTTTCAACTTTTCTCGCATTCCACTTTGAGCTTTTGGCAGATGTCTGAATAAATATTTTTTCCTCATGTGAGTGTGTGTGTTTAATCATTTAAGTGGACCATCATTAGGGATCAATTGTCTGTATTCTGGTCGCACTCAATTTCATTTCATCTTTTTTTTTTAATTTTTCTTGAAAGAATAAAAAGAAATAGGCAGAAATCAATGACAAAGGCAAAAAACCACCCTCTTATTATCATTCAGCCATTCTCAAAATCAACAGGGAGAACCTTGGGGCCACGCAAGACCACCAAACCTTAGGGCTACTGCTGAGAGAAGAAGGTAGTTGGAGAGGTTTATATGCAACCCCTTATTTGACATTTTCTCGCGGTTACTCTCTGAATCTCCTTATGTAAGTTAAAATTATTTTCACTGAACTCACTCTGGGAGTCTCTCATCAGGAGATCTGCGAGAAAATTATGGCGCGGAATCGGGGGAAAAGTTGAGTGATCCGACTTCAGGAAAGTGAAGAGCCAGCGTGAACCCAGAAGCCTCAGTACCAGGCCTCTGTGGGTGCTCCTTCTGTCTGACCCCCGGGGCACTGAGAGGATCCGGTTGGCTCAGATGAAGCCGGTGTCTAGGTGTCCAGCCCAACCCTGGACCAGTTTGCCAGGAGTCAAGTGCTTCCAACAGCAAATGGCTTGTAAAAGCCCATTTTGTGGGAGGAACTTGGGACTCAGGAAAATCGTGTTGGAAAACCAACCCACTAGGTGTCTTCGAATCGCTACTACTTGTAGTGGAGGTAATGGGACTCTTGTGACTCTTAAGCTACTACTACATCCAAGACTTACTACTGTGTTTTCCACATCTTGGGTTACACGAGGAGGATTATTGTGCACGGGTGTGAATAAATTAGTGGCCGATGATGATAACTGTAGGTTTGTGAATGGTAATTTCAGTCCCAAGTGATAAGAGAGAAATCTGCCTGAAACAAATACAGAAAGAGAAAGAAAATATGAGAGTGTGAGGGAGGGAGAAAATGAGGGAAGGAGGGAGGAAAAAGAAAGAGAGAGAGAAAGAGAAGGGACAGAAGAGATAAAGATAATAAGTTTTTCTTAAAAAATTGGAGGATGCTCTTATAAAATATGGTGAATTTGAGTAGTGACCTGGAAGATGATTGTGTTAGTCGCAATGAAACTTATTTCTAGTCTGGGCTTGAACTGCAAAAGTTATCACTGCGTAATAGTAGTTTTTCTTTTTCTGTTGCATGCTAAGGATCCTTCTTAAATGTCAAGGACTTGAATAAACATTTGGTATAAGAAAAGTAAGGTCATCGGTCCAGTGACTTGTTTAAACCAAGGTCATTAGTAAGTTCCCTGCTAAGGACTGCGTCCTAGGATCTGTATGTGGCCCTATATTAGAGACTCCTGACCTCTGTTAGAACCAGCAAAGGCTGGAAATTCTCCAACAAGGAAAATAGGTTTGGAACTTTACAAAACCTCTGGGTGTTGAAAGCTTTTGGCTTCTTCTTTCTCAGTGAGGTTCTGTCAACTTATTATCTCCAGTGCCACTTCCTGGAAAGGTGATTGTAATTAAGGAATTTACTAAGATGTTTTTCTTCCATTCTTGTCAGGCATATCTTTTAGCAGTTTATGACCCTGTCCTGGAGAAGAATTTATTCGTCAGAGCCAGGGGGCTGTTGGTTGTGGACAGAAGTGACTTCATGTGCCCAGTTAGGCAGCTGAAGTCACAAGTGTTAAAACTGTTTTCCTGAAAGAAAAAGGTTGATTTTATTGCACATTTTTCTTCCTTTGATTTTTATGATAGACAATATATTTTACTTTCTCTCTAGCTATGTGAGGCATCATTTCAATGCATATTCACCTCTTTCATTAGGTATTTCTGATGAGAAGTAGAAAGGGTTTATTATTTGGACTATTGGGGCCTTAATCTGTGTCTTACATGGCCACTACATTGAACAGAAGCATCCTTGACTGACTGTCATTCAAATTAGTTGTGTAGAGTTCTCATCTCCATTAGTTAATGTGGAATAAAGAAAAGCCCAACAACAAATTGGTGTTTCTCTCTCTCTCTCTCTCTCCCCCCCACCCCCCGTCTGGGTAGCTCAGTTGGCTAGAGCATTGCAGTGATACACCAAGGTTGTGAGTTCAGTCCCCCGTCAGGACATGTACAAGAGTAAACCAGTGAATGCGTCAATAAGTGGAACAAGTCAATGTTTCTCTCTCTGCCTCTCTCTCCCTTCCTCCCTTCCTCTAAAAAAAAAATGATAAATAAAAATTTTTTAAAACTCGAGTGATAGGCACTACTGCTTACTCAGCAAAGAAATTAAGTTCCGTATATGTGTACTAGGACCAGATGAGTGAAAATGATTTTTACCTCTCAAGCATGGCAGCAGAGCAGCAAAGCCCTACATGAAAGGCTTTGCCTCGCCCTCCTCCCATCGGCTGGAAAATGGGGCTGGCAGGGCAGCGCTGCTATTAGAAGCCCCATCGTCACCGAGGGGTGGGCTGAGGAACTTCAAAAGCCAGAGCTGCCGTGGTCCTCGACGTGTTCGCTGTGAAACCTGGGCTCCAAGCCTCATTTTCTCTCCTTTGAAGAGTTCTAATTGGGGAAGAAAAAAAAACAAGCATTTCTGACAAGACCTCTGCCAAAGAAAATGATGGCAGGCCAAGATGAAAAAGGATGGGTCCAGGCCGTCCTGTTATTTAAAGTCCCCCAACAGCAAGACGCTGAAGAGGTTCATGGAAGGAGGGGCATGACTCAGTGGGTGACCAAGGGAACATGAAGGCCGATGTGGGGGCCGTGTGTGTTTGTCCCCAAGGAAAGTGGACCAGGTACTTACAGGAGATCACATCACAACTTTGGAAAAAAATAAAAGTTCAAAAGAACTGAAGATACATTTCTTGTCCAACAATCTAAACAATTCTTTTTCTTGGCCACTAGGAGATGAATGCAGCAATCCTAGAGTTTGTGAAGTCTTTGAAGCTGAATACTCAGGGATGGGGTGGCGTGTGCCCTTGTTTCTCCCCAAAATCATTCTGCCACCTCAAATGTCACTTTAGTTTAGAAATGAATGCACTTAATGCGCAAAACAAAAATAATGAATAACAAATGAATTAAAAAAAATAGCACCTTTCGTAGCGTGGTCCGAGAGATCTCTCAAGATCCCCTTTGCCCTCAACCTAGATGCTGTCACGAGCTGAAATGATTTCAGTCACCATCTGTATATTAATGAAGCCTAATTCTGAAGCCATGGCCCCTTCCTGGACGCTAACCCTGAGGGTCCAGGCTGCACCGGGATGAGTCAGATGTCGGCCGGATGACCGTGCCTTCAACACGTTCAAAAAGACGCGACCCAGAACCAAACTGCCTGGGTTCCAGGGCCAGACGCACGACTGCGCCTCGGTTTCTTCAGCTCTGAGATGAAGAACAGTAACCCCCACACACGAGTATATTGTGTTTACGAAAAGTAAATAAGACACTGTGTGAAAACACTTTCCCAAATGCAGTCTGACCAGGTCGCTGCTCTGCCACAGTCTCTTCGCCACTTCCCTGAACCCTGGATAAAACCTCCACCGGCCCCCGGGCCCTGCCGGCCACACCCAGGCAGGTAGGTCCTCTGACAGTTCTTCACCTGCACACCCCCCGCCCCACCTGCTTACTTACCTGTCTCGGTCTCCCCCCCATTCATTCTGGTTGTCACCACGTGTCATGCCACGAAAAGAAACCACGCCATCTCTCTGCTTTGTCACAGGCTGGGTCTTCCCCCGTTACGTCTTTCTCATTGCCTTTGCTTTGGATATGTATGTAAGCTGCTTCTCTCCCACAAGGTGTAATCGGCTGAGTCCCTCCTTAAGAATCCTCCCGAGTCTTGGGAGTCCTCCTCTCCTTGCTCTGTGCATACGTCATTTGCCCTGTTCTTACATCAAAATGCTGTGGTTGTCTGTTTCCTGTCTCTTCTCACCATCACTCTGTAAAGTCACTAAGGACAAGGACCTGTATCGTCTTAGTCTTACCTTAGTATCTGCTTTGTAACACTACTCACGCTCCATTTGCCGAATGAATGAATGAATGAATGAATGACTAAGTGACCAGGCCATAATTATGGAGGGTCATAAGTAATAAGGACAGGCTGTCCTTCACTATGCTCAAGAAGGAAACCACTCGAAGGAGAAAGAAAAGCTTCAGCCAATGGGAGATCATGAAGTTTGAAACCAGTGACGTAAAGATGGGTAGAGGGTTTCTAACTAGAGGACCTGGGTGCATGGTAGCATTGCAACAGGGCTCTCAGGGTGGAAAAGAGAGGGAGACAGCCAGGTTGGTCCGAAAGGCGAGGGAGGGAGAGTCAGGATTCCACCTCTACTAGCAGATGCATGCTGGTTTCGATCTTGGTACAGGGGTCCTCCCACTGTGGCCAGACCGGCAGCATCAAGCTGATGTGCTATCCAGTCTCCACCTCACAGAAAGGGAACGTATTCTTTGCCCCATACCAACTGTTCACTTAGAGGTCTGAGGGTGAACGTTGGTTAGACTGTGTCCCCATCACTAATCACCGTATGGCGAGGCCAAGGTCAAACCCTAAGAGCAGAGGAAGATGAGTAAGACCAGCACCTCTGATCCCCAAAAGCACTGGACTGAGGAGGTGTGATAGCCTCCCCAATAAAACATGAAGTGCTCTTATCACATACTGGGCATCAACTATATTATTTTTCTGAACTTTAAAAAGTCTATTACACACAGTCCCAAAACAACTCATTTTTTGGACTTTTAAACTTCTTGGTAACTGCTCCTTCCCATTCTTTCTAGTACAATTTAAAACAAAAATAAAATAAAATGATGATGGCATATGGATACATTTTCTTTCTAAGCACAGTAATAAATTTTAAATACAAATGGCTTTAGTATCTCTACGAACATCCCATCAAGGTATAGAAAAAAGTAATGTTTCGTCTCTTGAATTATGTAAAAGGTAGACTTTATCAAGTGTCATATAGCTGTATTTTTAATTATATCTTCGTAAACTTGAACTAGCTTTTGCAAGCTCATCAGTAAAGTTCTACTAAGGTTTCCTGGCTCCCCAAGTCCAAAGCTACACTCCAGGTCGATTTTATTTAAAGTCTACTGACAACGTGCAGTGGGGAAACATTGAGAACCGCTTCCACCTGGAAGAAGACACGAGTCTGACTTCACTGAGGTCCACTGCAAACTCCCCTTTCGCTCTGTCTTCACACAGTGCCTCGCTCAAACACGAAAAATCCTTAGTGTTTAAGATGACAAAGACGAATTCTTCTTTCTGGTTCCCATCAATTAGCAGTCAAATCTAAAATCCACAGAATATTCAGTCTGTCAGGCTGCAGTTGAAAGCTGGCTCTCCCTCGCTCTTTGGCGTAAAAGACAGCGCTAAAGGAGGAAGCCCAAGAGGACTTCCAGAATGCTCGTGCCTTTGGTATTAACATCATATTTGGTACGAAGTCACTTTAAGGAAAGATTTAGTGGAATGCCTCTAGGTCTGGCACAAAATGAACTACTACAGAAACTCATCACATGGAATTTTTTTTCAATCCTCACCCAAGGACATTTATTTTCATTGCTTGTTAGAGAGAGAGGGAGGGGAAAGAGAAACATTGATGCAAGAGAGAGGTGTCAATTGGCTGCCTCCCATACATGTGTGGACCAGGGATCATACGCACCCATGCTGGAAACTGAACCCACACCCTGGGTATGTGCCCCGACCAAGAATCGAACCTACAACCTTTCGGTTATGAGACAACACCCCAAACAAATGAGCCACAGTAGGCCAGGGTTCCACATGGAATTTTTCAGTATCTTCTAACACATCTTGAGTCGGTCTCTGCTTGGTAACAAATATTTTAATGCCCCCAGTACTTCACAGGAGAAGTGGTGGACAAAAAGTCCCAATTCGTCCCCTGTGGCCAGCTACCATCAGGACCTTGACCCATGTTCACGTGGCTGCAAGGCTCTGAATTCTAGCTGAACCAGGGAACATTTTTCCTATTTCTCCAACTCAATTCTTTTTAAATACCTGAGACATCTTTGCTTGTTAGAGATTTTTTTAATTGATTTTTAGAGAGAGAGGAAATGGGGGTGAAGAGAAAGACTGATTTGTTGTTCCACTTATTGACACATTCGTTGGTTGATTCTTGTACATACTCTGACTGGGGATAGAACCCGCAACCTTGGTGTATCAGGCCAGTGCTCTGACCAGCTGAGCTACCTGGCCAGGGCTCCACCTCTCAGTTTCTGATCGGCAACATGGGATTAAAATAATACTCATCCCAACGCATTAATGCAAGAAAAGAATGAGAAAATGCAATTTAAACATTCACCACAGAGCCGGGTGGTTGCTCAAGTTCACAATAATCCAAGTGGTTTCAACAAAAAGAGAGATTTGAAGAGTGGATCCAGGCTACAAGACTGACACATGCAATGTGTGAAGGTGACCACTCTTCCTTAGCTGTGGAGCTTACTGGATGTCTATTGGGAGAAAGGAAAGCTCACCTCTTGGTGGAGGCCGACTCACACATGGTCAAAGTCATATCTTTTTGATGTCTTCATTCCATTTTTTTTTTCCTGAGCTACATCCCCCCTGTGACCCAGCTACTTCTGGGTGATTAGGTGCTATTTTATCTGAAAGATCTCCAAAATTTTCATGTTGACTGCAGCTAAATACTACCCCTTTTCATTTTAGTAGCTAGTTTTGCTCTGCACGAAAACCAGAGCTACCCTCTTCCTGGGGCAAGCACCAATTAGTTTGCAGATTCTACCGCAAAGCACCATTTCCGGTCCGGGCACTTGGGTGTGTGAAAGTACTGATTAAACTGGGTGCGTCCAAGTGACTCGTGTGCATGAGGCTGAACTCAGCCGCAGGACAGGGAACAACAGCAAACGAGGAATTAAAAAAAAATAGTTCCACAGACAGCTACAAAAGAAAGGTATTTACGCTTTGTTTCATGCTAGTATTTTGTTTTGTTTTGTTTTAATTAAAAAACCATATCATTCCTAATCAATAGACCTTAGAGAAGTCTTTCCAGGCTGGGGATATTATCTGCTTGCTCAGTGTGCTTCAGAGTTTTTAAATCAGTGAATCCCCAGAAGACATTCCAGTGAGCCTGAACGGACGGCCAGAGATTCATTTCCCGACTTCTGGCACATCCTCCCCTGCATCAGCACCTCGTTTGGGGGGACCAAGCTGTGTTTCAAACGCTCCATCTTTTTGGAGAAGAGTTTATATAGGGAAAGCCAGCACTGCTAATATCAAGGAACCGGAGAGTTACCTTGGACCACAAAGCCCTGCGTCCATTCTGGCTCTTACGAAGAAGCTTCGGGCCATTCTTATTATCAGAAAAGAAAACATCAATTGTGGTCAATAACTATAATGACCAAGCACTGATAAAAATTTCAGAATTGAATACGCAGATGCACCGCGGGGTGGCGCTAATGAAGACGTCACATCTCTGACATTCCGCGATTTGGAGAGCTGGAGGCCAGATAGACGTGGAAAAGCAAGGCGTACCGAATTGTTATCGGTGTGTGAAAATTGCACCAGCCTGAAGCATTGCTCTTCGCGAACACGTAGGAGAAGCAGCAGCCCCACATAAAACGTCTGCCCCGGAATTATTCTGGAAACCTCCCTCAGCGTGTCACTGCCGTCTCCTTCACAAAGGGGACTTTTCCAGGAACCGTGGAGACTCAGAGGCCGGGCATTTCAAACCGGCTCCACATTCCTGGCTCCAACCCAAGCGTTCCCTTCAGTCAATAGGCAGAATTCATTCAAACTAATTCCCCGCATCCAAGTAAAGGTGAGAAAATACAAGAGGCCAGGGATTGCAAGAAAAGACCCCCCTGCCCCAGAGAATGGTTTCATAATTATAATAGCTCGTTTTAATCACTGTGATTGTTTAATACATCACGAGCACAGAGCTATAAGGATAATAATCGTCTTATCAGTCACCATCTCTTTGTTATCAGCGGGGCTCATTGGGGAATTCGCGTCGATAGTCCCTCTCCCTCCATGTCCTATCCTGCACATATCAAGTGTCCTTAATTACGGGGGCAGTCGGGGCTCTCTGGAGACAAAGCTGGAGACGACGGACTTGCCAGCAGGTGAGGAGAGAGGCTGGCTCCACCTTTCTTTGTCTGGGCCCCAGCCTCTGTAGCTGAAGCCGCCCATGCAGCTTCCTCCATCCTTGCGACACTTGAAATGTGAAACGCGTGATGTAGCTGAAAATTTTCAGCTATTTTTTTTTCTCGCACGCTTCAGATGCTGGGTTCAAACCATTAGCATATAACAAAAATCGGAGCAGATGTAACGCAACAGATTCCTTAAGGGAATCCATATTTTTACATATTTTGTAATAAGGAGACTGTCACTCCCAGATGGTATCGAGCTAATACTGGTGCTTTGCTTGCTGATAACATACTAAAAAATAAAATTAATTGTATTCTATTTGATGACAATGAAGTCATTATCATATATACTGCGCTCTTAAAGGAGACGGAGCCAAAAGATCAGCTTCCTGAGTGATTAGGTTTATTGATTTTTTTTTTTTTTTTTTTGGCCTGGCCGGGAAAAAAAAAAATCCCACTTGGATCTTGGAGTTGGGAGTCCCTTGCACTTGGCATCAAAATGCACTGTGGTTTGTAAATGTGGTGAAGAAGGGGGGAAATGCCGGATGGAAGTGCTGGCAATATTAGGGAGCAGCCTGGCTGCAAAAATGCATACAACACGTCAGAGACTTCCAATGCCCCTCCCGGGAGAGAAACGTGAGCCATGGAGATTTCTCTTTGCTAATTCATAGTGAAGTCATCGCCCACATTTCACGTCCATTACTGCAAGTCATACTTATCTGGAAATATGTATAATAAGCCTTGAAATTAAAATGTAACACTGGGGCATATTTTGGTATCTTTGTAGCTATTTTTCATAATAAAGCAGGGTCTTTTCTTGATGTGTATTTGTAACCTGCAATCAGCTTAGAATGCCTTCGTATTTAGAATTTACAATAATTACACAATAAAATGTATCTTCGTTTAGCACTCCCCCACATTAATATTAATTACAACTCTTTCTAGATGCTACCTGGGAAACCATTGTCACAGGCAGTATGTTTTTTGACTTGTATTATGAGTTACATCCTTTTATCTAAAAGCGAGCAAAAGGAATAAGAAAATCCACATATGATCCTACACACCAGTCTCTCCCTCCCTCTCTCCCCTCCACCCCACTCTCCCTCCCTATATATCTATGAGTTCATAAATTTCGTTGTGCTCCAAATCCATGCACTGTGCTGGAATCCCGTTGTTAGTGTAGAGTTGAGATTATAATACCATTGCTATGAGATGCTGGTATGGTACTAGTTTTCAAGTTAGGATTGGCGTGTGTATAATGGCATAAAGACAGGGTTCCCCCTGTTGGACGGGACTTCATTTTAGCGTGATGTCCAAAAATAACCACAGTAAAACGGTTCATTCTTTGGAAGGTTTGAATGCCAGGAAGTCAACAGAATAGGTCTTTAGAGATCGTGACTGAAATAAAAACGAGTTCTTTAAAAAAATCTATGGGCAGTATAAAGTGTATGAATAATAGAATAGATTCCTATATCTTACATCTATATATCATAAATGTTTTAACACAAAGGCGGTTTTAACCCTGAATCAATGCCATTTTTGAGAGTCAGAGGCTGCTTAGTTAACAACGAGGTATTTTGCATGCCCCAGCCAGACCTCAGAAGCTGCTAATGACGGAGTAACTACCTATATGGCCCCATGCAGGTTAGGGCTTATTGGAAAGTCAGTCGTGGTAACAGAAACACAGCTGACTGTTGTTTGAAGTCACGAAGGGGTTAGATGTCATCTCGTAAACGAGATGCCCCTGGTGGTGAATGCCTGGCATTGCATTAGTATGACACACGCTGGGTGCGCCGGCGTATAAAATAGGTGCCATGGATTCCCCACGGGGGACAGGCGGTGTGGGGCTGACGTCCCGGACACAGAAAGAGTGGAAGAGACTTGGAGACCTTCACTCAAACTTTTCCTTTTGCAGAGACAAAACCCCAAATGCAGAACTGCTCCTTGATGCCAACGTTGGGACAAACGGGCTCTGAAGGTTTGACTGACGTTGTTGAAATTGATTTTCCTTTGATTCCCAATGTTGGAGAGTAAAGGGCTGATAAGATGTGATTTACAAAGCGACAGATCAACAACCAGATCGAACGGATTTCAAAAGTTCAATAGATTTTGATCTGTGTAACTCATGGCAAGGTGGTTATTTTAGGAGGACGAGTGATTTCGAGGTAATTTTGCTCCATTCTGGGGCTACCAGATGTTCTGTTTTGTTTTCACAAAACCACCAATAGAGGCAAGAGGCCGAGAGGAAGCCGATGAAACAGAAATACTGGAATCGGTCACGTAATTTCATATATAAAATCTTACATGTGTGGTGTCACGTAAAGCTGCCCTAATATAAAATGAGATCCGGACATTTTTGGGATGTGGCAGTGATTCACGTCACACACGAAGACTCTTCATGGCCTCCATCCTCCACCCTCCCGTCCGAGGTATCACATAGAAACTGATCTGCATTTGGAAAGGCCCAGGCCCAGCGGTGGGATGAAATGGTCCTGAATGTGGATTCCATTCCGGGGGCTGGAATGAGCAGTTTAGCGCAGTCTCAGTGGGCACTGCTGTCAGTGACCACGCGCCTCGGTGTTTCCAACTGCTAAGTGGGAATGACAATTCCTGCTTTTACCTTTGCGGGACTGTGAGAAGATTCCAATGAGATCATCTGTATGAAAGCATTAGGACACGAATACGTTAGGATTTCTGGAAATTACAAGTCGACAGGGCTGACATGGGTGGGGGCTGGGGCTCACGAGCATGGCGTGCAACCCCAGCCAGGACACAGAAGGCGGCCTGTCCTCCACCACCTCAGAAAGCAGCTGCCCACATTCCCACGTGTGCAACACACAGGCCTGGGAAGCAAGATGTGAACAGACTGTTTTGGCATGGGGTAGAATTCTCCCGAAGACCTGGCAGGAGGATTCGTTTTAAGTAGTCAAATACTCATCAAGACAAATACTAATTGAAGTCTCAAACAAATTAGGCTTTGCCCATGTCAGGCTCGGAAGACAACAAGCGCATCTTCTGGGTTTGATTGGCGTGAGGTCGGCCATGTTTTCCTGTAGCCTGAAGGTCACAGCGGCTCTTGGAGTCTGCATCTGCACACAAACTTGACCAAGCTCCTCCAGCCCTTCAGGCCCTTTCCTCGGGTAGAAATGTAGGAGATTAGGAGTAAAAAATATCTTGAAGGTCATTCCACATGATAATGAAACTCAGGGGTGTCACATTCCAGTGCCACAGTTCTAGGAATGACACTGTTGGGTAGGAACACTATTTCATACCTAACCATTTCTGTCTTTCAATCCCTAGAGCCCTACTGTGTAGCACTCAGTAGGTGCTCAGTACTCATGAAGAAGCCACCACTAAATTCACTCACTCACATAGGAAATATTCAGCGCCATTTACAGAGCAGATGCTGGATGAATTCAGGAGGAACCGTGTTACCCTGAATTATTTGAGTAAGTGTATGAACACTGGGCTTCCAGCTTACCCCCAGTCTTGCATTCTCATCTGCCCTTTCTCATGCCTGAGCTTTCTGTCAGAAAGGGAATTTCAAGATTGACCTAAATGGAGCAACAGAGGAAAGGCTACAGTTCTGCACTCGATATTATAAAAGTTACAAGTGTCAAATGGTACCCTGGTTTGGTGGGAAACACCCGGAGGGAACACATAGCAACTTTAACTCATAACCACAGGTATCGGAGTGGGGGGTGGGTAGAGGGGGAGCTTGGCTGAAAGCGATCAAATGCAGTCCAGTGAATACCTCCACCCCCAGGATTTAATTATTCTTGTCTAGGAACTTATTCTTATAAACGGGATTTGAGGTCCTGGATCGACAGGTGATGTGTTTGGTAATGTTTTTAGAGGAAGTATTAAGTGTTCTTTATAAAATCAGCTGAGTGCTTTAGAGGTTTAAAAATATAGACTCCATCCTAAGCAAGCTTAATTTGGAGAGGATATTTTCTCACTCACGCTGGTGGATGAAGCAATTTGTCGAAGTGAAAGAGCCTCAGGAATGTGTGGTCCAACAATCTGGACTTGGCATTGACTGGTTCCATGAGAATTTGCCAAGACCCCATAAATACCCATAAACAGGAGATGTCGTCCTTAACCACATCCTCCGGGCAGAGTCTTTTTAAATATATGCACAGCTGTAGTTAAAAAGATGCCTCATCTTAAGTGGGTTCTTGCCGTACCCAGGAAGTGAGAAAAATTAACTCAACTGTTTCCTTTCATAAATCTTCCCCCTAATGGGCACGTTCACACGCACAAACCATAGCTGAGTTCATGTATGAGATTTCAATAGGGAGAGGACTCAGGAAGGAAGCTCCTAAGTTCAAAACACCACCACCTTTTTGTCTGTTTCAAGGGGCTCGGACATGCATTATCTCGCTTCGGGTTTCACGATAACCCTCCGCGTCAGAGACGACTTTGCCCAGATAATACAGCAAAGGGAGTGAAGTGGCAGCTCTCTGGGTCAGGCGAGATACAATCTCCTGGCTGGAAGATCGCAGCTTTCTGAGCAGGGCTCACGGCACGGAGCCACGCCCACACGCACTGCGCTGCGGATTACAATCTCCCCACGCAACACCCAACTCAGATTTCGTGGGTCTCCTCGCTCGTTTTGGCAACTCGAGCCTGAGCTGTAATTTCAGTGTGGGGTGTTCAGTCTCTCCCTTTGTGAGAGCCCATCAGCCTGCCAGGGTGCCAGGCTTTTCCCAAAATTCTTACGAATGCGTTTAACGTTGACTTGAAAGGTGGTGTCACCGGTACCGTGAAGGAGGTGGGGCCCTGATTCTCCCTGCCTTGTTGGCTGCTGAAGCCCCAACCCCGTAGACAATGCTAAGCGCTCAGCAGAGGACCGTCAATAAATTCTCCCTGAAACTAAGGATAAAAGACCCAGTTCTGTACCTGCTCGTAACTCAACATGGAAAGGGTGTTTTTCTGAGCCGCTGAGTTTGCTCCTGCAGACTTGAGACTGTTTCCCCGGGCTTATTTACAACATTGGCTCTGAATCAAGATAGTTTATCAATAAATAATTTGCATTTATCTTGTTTTCTCTAGCTGACCCGCTGTGTAAATCTTCACCACATTTGAGGTTTTCCTTTTGAGTGGTGATAATTCATGCTCACCAGGCTTCTGAGTCTTCCAACATTTATAGCTGCCCAACTATGTGGGGGGGGAACCCAGGGACTTCAGCGGGTGGGGCTCATGCCAATAAGTTTCCCCAATCACATTCAAAGCAGCACATTTCTTTTATTAGCCATATTTTAGTTTTCTAACCCCAAAATGGGAAGTGCAAAGAAAGAAATACTGGATAGGAATATACTGACTGTCCCAGTTGTATTTGTTCTAAAGATGTCAGTATTGCTTATTTAAGGCACCATTTGGTTATTCTGAGTTCACATTACAATGTGGCTTTTGTTGAAATGTGTTTTTATTAATTCTATTGCTTTGGTTTATTTGCATTCCAATATGTACTTCATCTCCCCCAAATGATATGTAAATATGATCTCTGTAAAAATATTAAAAATTACAAATAATACTCAAGTGCCCTTGATATAACCCTGTAACCACTTCCCGCCCAGCACTTCCCTTTGAGAAAAGCAGCCCCAGGAACCTAGGGAACACGGTGCTCTTTAAGGCTTTTGTAAACGTAAGCAAGCCACAAACACAGACTCATGGGGAATAGATAATGTTGTTTTCAGCTGGAAAACATCCCAGCGATTTTGCCCATGACCACGCCTATAACACAACCTCCTTCTTCTTCATTGTTTCATCATACTTCGTGGCATGAGATATTATTAGCGGGAGAGACCACAAGTGTTGGCGAGGAGGTGGAGAACAGGAGGCTCTTGGAAGTGTTGGTGGGAAGGCAAACTGTGCAGCCTCGATGGAAAACAACGGGGGGCTCCTTCAAAAACTACAGACAGACCTACCGCAGGATCCAGCCAATCCGTCTCAGGGTTATTTACCTAAAGGGAGGGAAGACGGGCTAGCAAAGAGATACATGCTCTGCCACGGTCCTGGCAGCAGTATGCACAATGGCCAGGATACAGAAAGAGCCTGTCCACAGATGACAGGGTGAAGTATTACTCAGCCACAAGGAAGAAGGAAATCCTGTCATTTGTGACAACATGGCTGGGCCTGGAGACCATGAGGCTAAGTGAAAGAAGTCACACAGAGAAACACATAGCGTAGGATCTCACATACCCATATTTTTTGGACCATAAGACACACTTGTTCCCCCCAAATTTGGGAGGAAAAGGGGGGTGCATCTTATAGTCCAAATGCAGCTTACCTGGCTCGCTGTGGTGGGCGGGAGTGGCAGTGGAGCAGGGTCAGAGGTTATTAAATATTTTACCACATGTTTTGCTTCAAAATTTTTTTTTCCTATTTTCCTCCCCTAAAACCCAGGTGCGTCTTATAGTCCTAAAAATACAGTATATGTGGAAACTGAAAAAGCCCAACTCATAAAAACAGAGAGTCCAAGGTGGTTCCCAGAGACTGGGGGCGGGGGCTGGGCAAGATGCTATTTGAAGGCAGAAACTTTCAGTGAGTAGCAGATGGGTCCTGGAGATGTAACCAACAGTGTAGCAAATATAGACAACGGCTCTGTGTTACAATCACCCATCTCGCTACGAGCCTAGATCTTAATTATCCCAACTACAAAAGAGAAATTACAATCGTGTGATGTGATAAAAGGTGCTAATTATCGCTACATTGACAATCCTATTACAACATACAAACATAAGGTGTAGAATAGATAAATGTGCACCTTAAATTTACACAGTGTTATATGTAAAATACTTTTCAATAAAAAATTTTTTAACCAACGTTTGGTGTTTTGGTTGTACCCTTTCGTTTTTCGCCAGTTTTGAAGGCAGGAAAGTATGCAACTGGCTGCACTATTTCATTTTAAATGATTCTTATATGATGATAACTCTATCACTTGTGTTTAATGAGATCACGGTTTCAAGATCTGAGGTCTGTTATGTAAAGCATTCACATTTGGGTGCTTAATCTTACCCATTGAAAAAGACACCGTGATTTTTGTTTTCAAAAATAATGTCTAAGACATTCTTTCTCACTTTACCCTCCATTTCCCCCCGTGCAATTTAAAATCCTTTCTTCTCAAGAGGATTGGATCAGAACTACTGTCATTCTCTATTTCCTAGTTAGGAAGAACCCATTAACAATAAGGTGTGGAGATTTGGGGGGAGGCCAGTTTTCCTAAGCATGTCTTCTGGGACCCTTTGAAAAGGCACTGATTCCCCGGCCCACTTCCTGGAGACTCGTGTCTACACCATCCAGGGAAACGATCTTTGGTAACGTGTGTTCCGGAGACCTGAGGGTCTGGAGAACGGGGGAGAAGCTCTACCTTTGGGACAGACACAGGAACCCAGACTCACTCCAGAGAGCGGACACATTTCCTTGGGCCAGAGAGAGGACACTGAGCTGCAGCTGTGTGTGAGCGGATATCCTGTGCCCACGTTGGGGCAACAGCAAACATCTGTTGAAGGTGATGCTTTAATCCCTAACTGGTGACACTGACTGCACTCTGTGGCACTTGTGATTCCGAATCCTTCTGCCCTGGCCAGGTGGCTCAGTTGGTTGGAGTATCGTCCTAATACACCAAGGTTGAGGGTTCGATCCCCAGCCAGGGCCCATAGAAGAATCGACCAATGAATGCATACTCCCTTCCTCACTCTCTAAAATAAAATAAATAAATAATCCTGACACTGGACAGAGAAGCTGCGTGGTCCTAAACTGCTTCCACCTGCTACAACAGGTTGCATTGTAAGCAGGGTTAAATGAGGTGCACCATTTGGAAAGAGGTGCAAAACTGAGTCAGTGCTCTTGGGACGGAAGGCTGTGTGCCTTGTGGTTTCTGGGTGCTTCGAGGCTTATGCTCCAATTCTGTGTCCATCAACCAGAAATCCAGAGAGAAGCCTGGGTGACAGTTTCACCAAACTGAACGATGTTTGAGCATTCCAGAGTTGGGTTGTCATTTGATGTCCTGGTGCATTCATTCTATTTAAGCCTTAATCAATTCATTCTTGAAGTCATTACATACACGTTCCTGTGTGTTAATTGTGGTTTATGAAATATTCTCTATAATTCATGGAAGCAAATTTAAAAAAGGGGAATAGTTACAGAGGGGAAGAGGAAATGCTAGCTTTAAGGCATCAGAAGGTCCATTTAAATGAACTTGAGTTTAGGGCCCAGGTCTGCCCTCTTCCAAGTCTCACCGTTACGAGCTCTGCTGGTACAGCCCAGCCGGGGAACTGGGGAAGGGCCGGCCAGGAGACCGGGGCCTGGGGCCGGGGCTGCAGAAACAACGTTCTCAAAGTTGGCACGCAAGAGGGAGTTGATGTCTCTGATAAACTCAAGTTGCATAATTATACTATCTTAATCTTACTGATACTTCTGCTAAATTAAAGTTGAATAATTATATTGATAATTAATCACATTAAATAAAGTAAAGTAACCATAATGATAGCATACTCCTGCCTCTACTCAGGAGTGGAATAGCTCAGGAAAAAGAGGAAACTACCATAGCAGGTAACTCCTGGCACCAGGCTGGTATATTATTACCTGAGAGTGCGTTTCTATGTACAATTGTATTTGTTATCATTCTTTTCTTACAAATCTCAGAAAACAACAACAAAACAGGCAGAGAAAGAGAGTAATAAAGTTTTTGCATGGCCAGGATCCAGTTTTCTCTCGAATTTGTACTCTGCTTGCTCAGGAATGTCTACATTGTCCCCCAGGTGAGGAGTCCACATTCTCCCCTGGAGAAACCAACATGGCAGCCAAGTTCAAAGACTTTCTGCTAGAACGATATACAGTACGAAACATTGCTATTGAGTGAGGCTTAGAAGAGGCTTTTTTTGTGTCCTTGGAGGGGGAAAAATGGATACGAATTCTGCTTTACGTATGAGGACTGTCTTCTCCCAGGTGAACCTTCCTTTTGGCTTAATGAGACTGAGAACCATTCAAAACAAATGCTTTAAATATAAGGATCAAACTGGAAACTTTCCTAATGAATCATGGCTTTGTTTATGGTGGTCTGAAACTAGAAATGCCTTTAGAACTCTCACAAATACAGTCTCATCTCTTTGCCTCGCACACACAATCACACACACACACACACACACACACCAAAGGAGCCACATTATCTGCAACTTTCAGATTGTGAATGCAGACTCTTAAAATTTAGCCTCTTTTGTGAATTCATGGTTCTTCAAGCAGTACTGGAATGTTAATTTAATAAACTCACTATGTGGAATATCCTTGGGTATCTAATGGCTTTGCTAATTATTGACTTGCTGAACAGCCTAAAATGCCTCCCCTTCATGTAGCCAACTTGAAGGCTGCAAATGAATCAAACAGTACCAGCAAACTGACTTTGAAATTTGATTTAACTGAGGAAAACGGAGAAAGCACCTCAAAAAATGCATCTCCTAATAAACTGTAACGTAAAACAGCCCTGGATTAGATGCTTGTCTCATTAATTATCTTTTCTTAACAATAGCAAATTGGCTGGCGAATCATAGATCTTCATTTATAAGACAGAGCGCTATAACGCTATTACATGAAATCGCATGATTTATTGAACTTGGGAATTTCAGTAAAAGGCTGAATAGCTTTCAAATCCAGTAAGAACTGTCTCTTTGATGATCGCATTTGATCTAGTGGGAACTGTCACTATTTCCTGCCAAGAAAATATGCAATGTAACTTCTGCAAAACCTCCATGACTTCCTGCCCATCGTCGCTGAGCTCTGTGAACCCTTTATTCCCACCCCCGCCTGGAAGACGCGTGTGAACCAGGAGGCATCTCAGCACGCCCAACGGGCTGTCTGTGAAGCAGCATAAAGAAAGACTTAAACCTCACAATTGCCAATAATGAGCAATCATTACTCAAATTACTCCGAGCACTGATTAGGTTTAAAGTAATGAAGAAACCACCATAATCAATCATCATCAGCCCAAAGGAAGTCAATCGCTTGGAGAGACCCTAGGAGTTAGCCCAGGGCTCCACCTACAGGGTTCTGGGGACAGAAGGTCGGCAGGCTGGCTGCAGGCCATGCGCGCCCTGAACTTCCTTATGACGGTTACCCCCACTGCCCGCGCTAAAAGCAGGAAAACTGAATTCAAACTCGCTTTCCAGTGGGGCTCTTTCTGAACAAGCAGTCCCGATGGAGACCCAGCATAACTCTGGCATCATTAAAAAATAAACAAAAATACTAAGGGGATCCTCCCTATGCAAAGTAAGGATTAGATAGATCAATACATTGATAGACTGATAGATAGATAGATAGATAGATAGATAGATAGATAGATAGATAGATAGAGGAGGTATGTAGGAGACAGATAGTAAAACTTCCAGTTAGGCTACATGATGACCAATCATTTTCGTTTAACAAGACTGGGGAGTCCCTGGGATATGGAATTCTCCCTTTTAAAACCAGGACGGTCTTGGCAAACCAACCTGGATTAGTGACCCTACTATGTGATAGTTTTCCAAGAAGGTGATGCTGTAAAATTCAACTGATAGGAACTATGATAGCAACGTTGCGTTCGGGGAAGGAACTGGAACATAATCAGAAGCAAATTTGAAGGAAATCCCTTTTGGCTATTTTTTACTGCAAAAGAGAACAGCTTCCCAAGTGAGCACACAGTTTTCTCCATACCTGTGCAACATTTGGTTTCCACGGTCTGACTGGGGAAATCACAGAGCCAAGAAATATTTCCTCGCTATGTATTTTGAGCTTCTGCTGCACTTGCCAACTTATTGGGATTCTGTGCATCTGAGAAAGGATTATACTGGGTCCCTTTCAGTGTAAGAGTGAGTCAGTTTAACAGACCCTGGGAAGGCCACATCAGAAGGGAATTGAAGTAAAATACTTGCACACACCCGGAACATTTGCGATCCCAGATGGGTGTACATACATAGCGTTAGGGGAAACATACACCCTTTTGAATGGGGAGCTTTGTTGGCCCATTTGGAAGACAACTGGTTGTATTCTGTCCAATAACATTTTACCGAGCGGATATTACTCCAAAGAGGAACCAACTGATCACCTGATTTAAATGTGTAGGTATAGGCGAGTGAGTGCGTGCTTAGTTACGGTCTGATTTATAGCGCGTAATGAAAATGATGTCAAAATATGCGCAGTCTTTCCCTTGCTCTTTTGCAAGATGAGATGGGTTGGAGAAGTAATAGAAAAGCGGGGAGTTGGGAAAAGATGGATGGTCTTTTAAAGCATTTTTGAAAATATTTACGGAAGCGTCCCGCTAATGGTGTCTGTAATTGGACCGCAACGTCAGGGGATGCCTCCTGGAGCTGCCTCGCCAGATGCCCTGACAGAACTAGTCTCTTTCTATGAAAAGTTTCTGCGCTGCCCTTATTTCAAATGTATGCAGACCATCTATCTTTGACAACAATAATAAATGATTTCCATGGTAACCAGAGAGAGAGCCACATAGATGTCATCTCGGCACAGCAACAAAGCGGGGGGCTCCAGACGAAGCCCCCTGTCGAGGTTTCAGTCAAGATACAACGCTGTCAATATTTTTAAACTACATTACCTTGAGTGTGACGGAAGGTTATCAGGCTATTAAAAACGAATTGTCAGAGGAGAGGCAAATTATCTTGTGTGGTTTGCCTTTTCTTTTTCTTTTTGGCAAAATGAGAAATAACAAGGAGAGGAAAGAAAAGACCACCTATCTAGGTTTTGTGGATAAGGGCCAGAGACTAGTTTGAGCTCTTAATACTAAATTAGTAATAAAAACGGCATCATGATAAAAATTTCCAATGAATAACAACCTCCTGTGAAAATGTCCAACCCCGTTTGTGACATTTGGGTGCTGATGGGTGTGGTTAAGTCATAAATTCGATTTTCCTTTAGAGCAATTGGCAATAGCAGTCCGTCAGCCATGGCTCTCCCCTTCCCCTGTCTCACTCTGCTTGCCTTGAACTTCAGGATACACCGCTAGATTGTCAGTCCAGTTTGTTTACCTTTTCTCTTTTAATCAGGTAGCTTAACTGGACAAGAGTCAGATTATCTGTCTGAATTCCAGTTAAAATGTTTACCTCCAAGCAGGATTACCTGAAACTTAACATTTATAGTAGTTATTCGGTCTCCGTGATGTTACTAACATAGGTAGGTAAAGACACGCCCTTTTTCATATATAAACTAAATTATCTTTCAAGTTCAGACACTTGATTCAGTATTAATCTGTGTTAATAGTGCCAAATTCCAAAAGGACTGCACAAACTAATAATCCGGGCTGGGACTTCCGATAAGACGGCACCGGTCAGTAACAGAACTCTTTTAGGAATTCATTAGTTTTTCCTGATCGACTGATTGCTCAGATAAACTGAATCCAAACCCTTGAATAAGTGGAAATAACGAGGTCATTGAGAAACTAATGAAATCACATGTGACCCCAAACCACAGTTAAGATAACAATAATAGTAACAATGATAATATGACAATGACAATGACCGAATTCTTCTGCCAGGCAGGAGGCAGTCTTTGCGTGCGTGATATTGTTTACTTTCCATAACACCATTTCAGGGTAACTACTCTTATTCTCTCTGTTTTCTGGGCAAAGACGCTGAACAACGTGACCAAGGTATAAGCAATGATTCCAGAGCAAACAGCAGAAGGAGTTCATCCCTTGTGGGTTCACTGGATCCAAGTAACTGTTGGAGACGTGGCAGCATCTGGGACTGTCCCACTTTGTCCCTTATCTAGATGGCACTGATGGGTCAGCTGGGCCTGGAAGCCCGAGCCCAGCCCTCCCCTGGACACCACAACAACTGACCACCAGATGGACTTCCCTGTTTACAGTAGGGGCTGGGACTCTGACAACACAAGGGCCTTTGCCTCCCTGGGGGTGTCGCAGCTGTCTGCTCAGCCCTGCAACTTAGCGTCAACCCAATGCTTCGGCATCGTAATGTGACAGCACAAAGGTCACTTAGAAAGGGACAGATTAAGGCCCAAAGAGAAATCAATCTACACATTGAACCGAGCCTTTTCATCCTTCCTCAGATGCAATCCAAACAGGCCAAGTTGCGTGGCTTGATAAAATTTTGTTATTTCACGTAACTTTGGTTGCTGTTTCACAATTTAAAAATCTCTTTAAACCAGATGAACAGAGCAGGATGCACAATAAAATGGGAAAAGTAATAGTTTCCAAAATCACAGCAGTATTTTTAAGGGTAACTGGTCTCTAACCCAGATCCCACGTGGCCAAGCTGTCCGTAGATTTAAATTATTTTCCCCAATTATTACAATTCTGTCACACTGATAGTAGGTTACAGTACCTGACCTGCTATATTGGTAGCACTGACTATTAGTGACACTCAGACCTCACGTATAATTTTATATCTATATTAATTGCACCAATGTAAGATATAATAAATACGATTTAACAGGCGACATTGAGGGCTAACCTTTAAAACTCCTTAACAAGCAAAGTCGCCAAAGACAGAAGAAAAGGTAATTGACCTTCATTTAGTAGGAGTAAAAAAAGTAAAATCTGCCATCAAATGCTTTCTGTGTACAATTTCGCATTTTGAAATTTTAAAAAAAATAATACCAAATTCATTTACGTGCACAAAGCTCATACTAATCAGTAGGAAAAAAACAAACCAAAAAAATGACAGCCTCCCATCCCAAGTCACCGTAACACAAAGGGCCAGGAACATGAAAAGGCAACCCACAACATGGTGAATAAACACCAGAATGACTCAGTTTCACTAATGAAGAAAAGAAATGGACACTAAAGCAATAACACAACAACTATTTATTGGTTGTGTGTTTGCAAACATTTAAAGATGATGGAGCACAATTTCTACAGAAAGCAATTTCACTGCTGCATTCAGATTTCTTAAATATGCACGCTGCCTGCCTTGGTTCTTTTCTCCGGCTTGGCTGACCTCTTCCACTTCTCCCATCTTCCCGGAAGCTTAACCACCTTATTTAAATTTGCCACGCCTCTGCACCGCCAATCCTTATTCCCTTAAGCCACGCCCCTGCACTTCCATTCACAGCCCCTTACGCCCACTTTGTGTTTCTTTTTTCAGTAAAGAGCAGTTATAACCTTGTGGTGTTCTGCACTTTGCTCATTGATTCTCTTCCCTACTTTTCATTTCTCTCCCACTATTAGAAGATAAGTTCCTCGTGGGCAGACATTATTTTATTTCTGGTGTTAACTGATACACACATCGACCAGAACAGCCTCTGGGACTTCATAAGCACTCGCTCCACATTGGTTGGGTGAATGAATGCTCCTGCGGGCTGATGTATTGGCACAAGTGTAACTGGGCTGCGTAGTGTAGGCAGTGAGACCAAGTCCACTCTTAGCTTCTGCCAGTCACTTCCCAGCTACAACCCTATCTTGTGCCAGCTGTTTTTGTTCTTTTAAGAGAATAAACAAATATCCACCTCCCTAGTCCTGTGCTCACAAACCCACCTCACAGGTCATAACTGGGAAGTATTCGTGGCGCTGGACTCACAGTGCATTCCTTCCAATGCGCATTGCCGTCTTGCATAAACTTTGCACGCGAGCAGAAATCTGAGGACGCTGCCTCAGTCTCTTGCATTTGCCTACAAGACAGTCTTCAGTCTGTCATTCATTCCACTATGTATGACACATGCTTCTGTTTTCCTAAGCGCCGGTCCATCTAGCAAAATCATAATCCTAATAAAGAAGTTTCTTCATCTACTTGCTCGTTACCAATTAATGATGCCTCGTTAGACAAATCACTTGGAACGCTGATGAGGTTTCCCGGGACACAAAGGCCAGCTGGATCGATTGTCTGCCCACCTGTGGCTCTTGAGCGAATGGCCAAAGGTCAGCCCAGTTCTTGGGGGCCTCTGCCGTGTCAGCAAAAATTAGCAAGAAGGTGGCCAAGTTGTCAGCGGGGCACAGAGACAATTAGTTAATGATTAGGGCGCCAGCCGCTGGGGAACTGATAACAAAATGAGCCACCTTGGGTATATTTGCATGCATTTAGAAAATCCATAGCACGGTGAAAAGTGTATTATTACCTCCGAGAGGAAAATGACGTGCCTTGAAACCAAATTAAAACTAGAACTTAATGGCGAGTGAAAGTATGTCCAACCCGAAAGAAGGTCACGGATGTGTCAGAAAAATGTGGTAGCACCAATGAAAGAGATTAATTATTAACTCCCGATTATGCTTTTTTCCTTGCCTCTCATGTCAGGCCTTCCCTCTGAATTTGGACCCATGCATTGATTGACCGAGGCGCTCGTTCCTTCAGCATAGATCTCTGGAGCACTGTCACGGGCCAAACTCGATGGAAAACAATAGCAAGTCACACAGGCTCTGTCCCTGCTCTGAGAGAGATGGAGTTCTGGTCGTGAAGTCAGATTTCAGAACGAAAGAAACTATTCCAGTAAATGCAAATGGTTGTTAAGTGTGTTGGAAATATCCTGGGTATCTTCAGGGGTAGGGGAAGAGAGAGGCCCTTCAGATTGTTGGCGTAGAGATTACAGTGACATCCAAAGTATCTGTTAGAATTTTCTTCTTAGAGTATGTCAGTTCTGGGGGAGGGAGACGGGTCCCTCCGCAGATCACGTGGCATTTCTACTGGAACCAGGTTGGGAATGAGGCTGATGGGCCTGAACAAGGATGCCCAGTGTCAGAAGTGGAGAAGTCGTTGGGCTCACACCTGCCCTGCTTTGTTTAAAATTCTGCTGAAGCTTTAGCCTCAGGGCACATCCACAGTCGAGGAAAAGGAAGGGGCCATTCTCTGACAGTTTGCAAACCGCTTGAACCTGCTGTTGCCATTTAAACGGCAGCAGCGGGAAATCGTGCAAGTTCAAGGGAACGCCACGCGCCAGCCAAGAGCTTGGAAGGCTGGCAGGAGCTCATCAAGCAGAGATGTCCCCGTGCTTCATGTCACCTTGCACAAGACACTTCTATCTGACACCGAACATTGCGGAGCTTGTCAGGGAATGTGAAGTCTCAGGGACAGAGAATCGTAGCGCTGGAAAGAGCCCGCCTGAAACCATTCCCCTCAATGCACAGTGGAGTCTCCCTCCCAGACCAACTCCTTTGGGGGAAGACCCACCCAGAAGGCGCCCAGTGCTCCCACCTCCAGGTGTGATCAGGGAGACCAGGTATCCTACAGCCAAAAAAGATGCCATTCCAGAGTTCCCAGCTCAATGTGCACCTGTTAAATCCACGGACTCGGCATGTGTCATTTCATTTCAGACCAACACTGTTTCTCTAACTCGCATACCCAAACCCCCGAGTACAATGCATTTCTGCCAAATTTATTTTTATTTGGCTCCAGGCCCACTTATCTACAACTAAATAGGTCACCCACCCCATAGCGAGGCAGAAAACTCATTTAGCTGGTGGTTTCCATGTGTTAATTGGATTGTCAATGCAGGGCCACATTTTGCTTTGCTTTTTTCTTTCTTTTTCTTTTTCATTTGGAGGACACGTGAGAAAGTGTGATTTTTGAAATTAAAATCCCAACTCATTCTCCTTAAAACAAAGTGTTTTTTTGGGGTATTAATGCAAACTTGATGTCTCTAGCTATGAATTTGTAATCATTTCCCTTCACTATTTTCTAAATGTCTCAGGGACAGGGCCAATAATATAGACACAGGTCAGGCAGCTACTACTTGGATTATTAATAAGGGATCTATTTCCATTTGGAATCATTCTATGTGAGGCCAAAGCAATGGGCCCTCCAGGTCATTCACTGAAATTAATGCATTGAATCAAGGAGCACTTTGGTTCCATAGAGCTAAAACTATACTTCCCTTCAAAATGACCCTTTGTTTTAATTCCACCAAAAGGTTTGACCTCATTCCGGTGACAGGGGCAGAAAGCAGGAAGGATATATAGCAGAGGTGTGGAGTTTTTCATTCTATCTGTTCTCCATTTCCCCATAATTATTTTAAAAAACTGTGGAAACACCAATCTGTCTACAGCTGGGCAGCTGTCTACACGAGAGCTGCTGTTACCTTCCCTCTGTGTGTCCCTGTGTGTAAGAACTGGGCTCACACGTTATGGCGGCCGAGGAGGCCCATAATCTATTGTCTGCAAACTGGAGACCCAAGAAAGCCGGTGGTCGAGTTCTAGTCTGTCCAAGGCCTGAGAACTGGGAGCCCATGGCCGAAGGTCCAGTGTGAGGGCAAGAGAAGACCGATGTTCCAGCCTCGCTGTCGGGCAGATCCAAGTCTCCCTTCTTCCAACACGTGGTTTCATTCAGACCCACATTGGGTGGGATTAGGCCTACACATCCTGGGGGTGGGCAGACACTCTGCCTTACTGGGTCCCCTGACTTACATGCTAATCTCATAAAAGCACCCTCCAAACACACCCAGAAATAATGTTTAACCAAATATCTGGACACCTGATGACCAGGTCATGGTGACACGTCTAATTAGCCTTGTCACTAAAAGTTCTTTCCGGCGAGATGAAGATGGAAGTGCTGAGTCTCAGTTCTAAGAAGTGTCCCTGAAGTGAAGCCACGAGTCACCTCTCACCCTGTCCCCTGTCATGTCACTGTCATGGGGAGAGGAGGGGAGCTCTACTGAGCTATGACGGTGATCAGAAAGCTACCCTGGAAGTCCTGGGTGTCCTACATTTTCACAAGAGGAGAAGAAACTTCCATCTGGTTGAAGCTACTGTTATTTGGGGTATTCTGTCAATTAGAGTTGAATTGAATCTTAACGCTTTTATGATGGAAAAAGAGAGAACGGCAGGTGAGACAACTACATGGATGCATAGGAAACATTTGTTATTGCCCTAAATGGGTTATTGGAATGAATACCTACCGTGAACGATACTAGCTACTGTGTCCCCGTTTCAGGAAGAAAGAGACTAACACTCAGGAGAGTTCGATATTTCCCCCGAATTCACAAAGCTAGAATGGGACCAGGCTGGGTGTCGACGAAGTCCAGACTAACACCCTTCTCTGAACTGTGCAGTCCTGCCTCCTGAGATCTGTGAGAAGCTGGTTACTGCCAGGGCGGAGTGGGGAACCCTTTTTCAGTGCTCAGGATCTGTAACCTTTCCAACGACACTTCAGTGTCATGAGACACCTGGAAGTAGAGACTCGACATAAAATATATTCATCCCTTGAGGAATTTCTTAAGTCGGAATACTACGCTCCTTCAAAATATTACAGAATGTTAATTTTACAGTAACTAAATTCAATGTCAAGAAATGATGTGCTTTTATGTCAGTATATTATGGAGAATAAACCTGGAGTGAAATTCAGCAGTTTTTCCCCTTGTGTTGTGAGAATTAACTTGCACTCATTTGTAATCTAATTACCACATGAAAGTGACTGAATTGTGTCTGTCCGATTGTTGTCTTCCCCTTCCTACTAGCTAAGAAAAGTTCCTTTATGCTCAGAGACTTGGTTTAGGAATATTCTCAAATACGTTCTTTCACAGTGGAGGGATTTGCCGAGGTTTATTTTAGGTTCTTACATCCCCTCAAGCCTTCAAAGATGACTTCTTTCCATTTCAGGGGTCTTATCTGAATGGCCTGTCCAGCACTATTAACATAATTTAATAAGAGGCTGAACTCCATTGGGTTACCAGGAAACACCATCGGTTCTACAAAGAGCCTTCAGAAGATGCGGATACAGAGGGATACAGGAGACAGAGGTCATCTTCTGACCCACCTGCCTTTCCATTGATGTTCGGGTACCGAGCTTGGTGTGTCTCACTGCTTTGACGTGCCAGCGTCCAATTATTTTCAGTCTAGGTAGACTGGTCAGCACCTTTGCTTTCTGACCTTGAGCGTGGGTTTCCTATGTTTCAGAAGGAAAAAGGATAAGTTTCAAAAGCACAGGAAGAGGTTTGCAGATGGTTGGCTCTCATCAACATCTTCCACATATTTGAGGAGCTTCAGTTCTGACCAGGCAGGCTGACGGACTAGGAAGAACATTTGTCACTGGAATGTAAGGCGATAAACCCTTTTATGAAGGAAGGTGGTAAAATTCCTATTACAAAGGGATGTCGCTCTTGGAAAAGGATGCAGGCAATAAGCATCCTCACTCCTCCCCCTCTCTGCACACCACACCTGTCCATCATCGGATCCTACTGGCTTCCTCTCAGAGACAGGATTCTAACGGCCTTTGGCCTCTTCGATGCCACTGAATTCGTCCAGAAATTTCAATCTCACTCATTAAAAAAAAAAACAAAAAACAATTGGGTGGTCAGTCCAGCTGGTTGGTATTTAGATAGTTTATTACCAGTGTGGCTGGGCTAGATACGTCATTTTTAGCTGGCCCACCAGCATATACTTATAGCTTGGCTGAATGGGCCGGTGTGTTCAACTCTGTAGAGTAAGGTGTGAAAAAGTGTTAAATTCTAGTTATCAGATTTGAGTCTATTCAAGGAAGAGTTCAAATTTTATCAGAACCTATGCTTTAATGGTCCAATTAGCAAAAATCATAATATTTTCACACGAGTAGCTCGCATACCTTAGTACCGTATCTTACGAGTTTTCCCCAAGGAGCGCTGGAAAGTTCAAGCATGCTTAGGGGAGAGATTTAGTAGTCTTCGGCAGGATTTGCGTTCCCATCTCAAAAATGTTCTTTGATTTAGAACTGACAGTTCAAGTGTAATTATAAATTATAGAGGAAATCTTGATGGGCAAGGGGAATAAATATTATACCGGAGGGTTTGCAAGACATTCTGTAGACACGAGAGAGCTTTAAATCAGGTAGTCTGCTTGCATGCTTTCTGTTCTCTATGGAATATCGGTCAAAACTATGGGATGCTGACGGAGTCCCATCTTAGGTAACAATGAGATTCCACCATGCTTCCTGCTAAAGTTCTACTTCGATTTCAATGAGTTCAAAATACTTGTGATTATTGGAGATAAATCATCAACTTTCCAAGCCTCGGGAAAGTTAAGTGATGCAGATGGATTCAGTCACTGACGCTCAAAGAACTTGACATGCAAAGGAACATGTCTTAGGTTCCATGAGAAAGCAGAGGGGTGACAGACACGTGGGCTCTTGGGCAAGTGGAGAACTCAAGAGCAGCTACAACTGCATCAAGCATGGTGAGTGGCAGCCCAGCTAGACAAGCCCACTCGAAACCACCATTATCACTATAATTGCCCCGAGGCTACTGTAACACTATGTTAAATGTTGATTTGATACATATTGCGAAACGACTACCACTGGAGTGTTCACTAATACCTCCATCGTGTCACATAATTACCATTTCTTGTGTGTGTGTGTGTGTGTGTGTGTGTGTGTGTGTGTGTGGTGAGAACCCCCAAGATCTCCTTTCTCAGCGACTTTTTTTGGCCACCTCTAGGTCAGAACCACGCAGGGACAAGGATGCTGGAATACATGCTTCCCACCTTACCCACGAGGAGGCTCGTATCATCCGGCACGGGAGGGAAATGAGCAGATGCTATTTCCAGGTCTGCACATGTTAGCTGTGTGATCGCAGGCAAGGCGTTCCATCGTGTTTGGCCCTTACTGTCTCCTTCTCCATGTTACGAACAGTATGGTTGTTCTGTCTCACGAGGTGGAAGAGCTGAATGCCCACCCACGTTCTCTGACCCCTTGGGGCCCCTCCATGATGAAACCAGTGAAGTCACTGCTCACGACCAAATTCTTTGTCTTCCTTGACATTGAAGTCAGAACCGAACCAAAACATGAAAATTCTGGGTACGCACTGAAGGCTCCCCCTTGTTCCTTCTGCAGTCGGGCCCCCCGCTGCTTGCTTAGCATCGATTATTCTGAGTGCTGCAAATTAATTCAGAAGTTTGTATCACCCGCAGAAAAGCCCACTCCCTCCTACTGGTTAAGTTCAATTAGTGAACCTGGAGGCAAGAAACGGGTTAAGTTGTTGACTTACAAACACTGGCCGCGGTTTTTCTTCCCATTGGGAATATTACGAGTTGCTGAACCTCCATGCAGTGGATGGAAGAGTTGGCAAAGTGCCGTGAGCAGCAAGGACATGATTCCCTGCCCCAAGGAGCACGACCCCTAATGCGGCAATGGGAGGGGCTCTTCTCAGAGCCCAGCCAGGCAGATGTAAGATCCGATGGAAGGAGAGATGTGCCCTAGAGGGAAGGAGTTGCAGCCTGGGTGACTCATGGTCTTGTGATCTTGATGAGAAATGACAAAGTGACTCAGAGTGGCCAGTTCATCAAGCTGTAAGTGGGTTTTGGCATGACTGACCCTCGCTTTTCAAGCATCTACTGCACATTCCTTGAAGTCTCGCTCTGCTTGAAAATCTTCTCCTTTCCTGCTGAATGCATTGGGGTGACGCTGGTTCCCAAAATGATCCGGGTTTCCGGTACACAATTCCACCATGCGCCACCTGCACCCCGTATTGTGCGGTCGCCACCCCAAGTCAAGCCTCTGTCTTGAATGCTAATACACCTGGAAACGACACCCACCTTGTTTTGGTCTACTTCCCACACAGTTAGTTCTCCACAGTACCCAGAATGTTCATTTACAAATAAAAATAAGTTTCTGTCACGCTTCTCCTTAACAAGGCTCCCATGCCTTCGGTCATACTCCAAACTCAGCTGACCCGCACCCATCTCCGCTGACGTCCTGCCGCCTACTCCCCAGCGCACCGTGCTGTAGCTCGCTGGCTGCTCTGGTCTGCAACAAACCAGGCGCGTTCCCACCCCGTGGCCGGTGTGCTGAACATTTGCTTTGCTGGGAGCAATCATCCACCTCCTCCCTCCCCTCCTTTCTTCTTATATCTCAGTGTCTCCCCAGAGAGACTCTTCTAACCATTGTGTCCAAAACAGCTTCCAACGGATATTTTCATGTAATCTGTATAACTTCCATCATAGGATTGATCAGTTTTCGAAATGACTTTATGTATGAACTTATCTCCTCGTTTACATACTTTTGGGTCTCCCAATGACATGACTGTCCTAGGAGAAGAGAACTCATCTATCAGGATGAAGTCTGTTCTCCCTGTCTTCAGAACTGGCACCAAGAAGGAGAGGCAACGGGCAGTGAGAGGTGATAAGACTGATGTCTTGTAGAGCCTGTGGGTTGTTAGAAGTCACAAGGAAGGACTGCAGGCACTCCGGAGCCCTGTCTTCCTCCCCGTCATGGGACCATTTACCTTGGACACCCATCAGAAAAAGTCCCAGGATGCCCCTGCGCCTGCTCCATCATTTCAGTAAGAAGCCAACACCCCCAGGTCATCCATCAATGCCAAGCTCTCACCGAAAAGAATGGACATTCTCCAATATGACTCCAGCCTCTAACTCTCCCCTGCACTCCAGACGCTTCCTTCGTCTATGCCGTTGGGACTAGAGGACCCATCATGAGGAAAACTCCTTTGATCTACCCCCATGCGAACGTGTCCTTCACCTGCATACTCCTCCGATGAACCCAGGGCGCCCTCGAGAGCCCCTTCTCCTCCCACGGACCCCTTGAGATGTGGGCTCTTTTCACTCCTGCATTTCTCACTTGTTGGCTGTAGGAGGCACAGGTGGAATCTTGTGCTCACCTGGTTCACCATCACTTTCTTACGCTCCACTTTTATGATCACTCCTGCTAATGCCAATATCTACATACCAAGTCAATGGTGATGTACTTTGGCCTCTCAGATCCTTGGGCAACTCACCTGCAAGGATCTCATGGTGGCGCATCCAAAATCTCAGTCTCCCACTCTGAGATCACACCTTAGACCCCGTCGGGAGCGACAGCTTCTGCTGTCTCCATTGTATTTATGCAAAGCCTCTGATCCTTCGTTCTCACTTCTAGTGACCCAGAGGCCGCTGTGTGCCCTGCCTCACTCCTTGCTTCTTACTTATGCAGCCTGCACAACCCCACGGCCACACAGCCCCATGGTTCTCCGAGCATGGCCCTCTGAGCGACAGCACTGACGATGATGTCTGTGAGCTCCTGAGAACTGCGAGTGCACGGGCCGATCACCATCTGTGGATTTGGGATCTGCACAGAGGGTGCCCAGGAAACTGGGCTTTGACAAGCTCTCCCAGCGGTTCTTATGCAGCTTGGAGTTTGAAGGCTCGTGGTCTGGTGTAGTCACGTCCTGTGTCCCCTTAGTGCCTTGGTCTTCATTCTCTTACCACATCCCCAGGGAATGCCAAACCACACTAAACCCGACTGCGAGGCAACTCCAGAGCGCCCACAGAGCTCCCACCTGCGGCTGGAGGAGTCACAGCCACGAGGAACGGTCACTTCGGTGTCCAGGACCTACGGCGGCTCTCGGCGCCGACTCAACACCCCCCAGCACACCTGCTTTCCTTTACTCTCAACCAGCAGCCTCGCTTCCCCCACGCGCAAGGCAATGGGAATAACCAGCATGCCCACATCCTCCTACCTCTGTGCGCCGCCTTCCTCCCGCCCTCCTTCCCGGGGTGAACTGGCCCCTAATTTCCCCTGGACCCGATTCGCTTTCACGGCCAACAAAGTCCATACGGCTCTCGTAGCTGTCCCCACACTCTCCAGCTGTATTTAAAAGTCGCTGCTTTGTTCAGCTGGCTTTTTAAAAAAAGATTTTATTTATTTATTTTCAGAGAAGGGGGAGGAGAGAAAAAGAGAGGGAGAGAAACGTCGATATGTGATTGCCTCTTGCTCGCCCCCTGTTGGGGACCTGGCCCGCAACCCTGGCATGTGTCCTGACTGGGAATCAGACCTGCCCTTTGGTTCACAGGCCGGCATTAAGTCCCCGAAGCCACACCAGCCAGGACTCACTTTTTTTTAAATAGCAAAACATTCTCAATGAAGGAAGAAGTGCATTGATTCACTCTCAGTTTCCTAGTAAATCTAGGTTTCAATCTAGGGAACACCTTGATGAGACTTTTTCCAGAAACAGAGCTGTGACATCAAATGAATATATTCCTACCCAAAATACGATATTCCTATTAAGATACTGTGTACAAATCTACCCAAATTCCTAGGCAGCACCTCAAAGTTAAGCACATCTTTCAAAAAATATTAATGTTAAACAAATAAAGAAACAAACCCGAAGGAACAACAACTAACTCAAATGGCTGATGGTTCAAGAATTTTTTCCACTCACACCATCCAATGAAATATACACTAAAGAACCTTAAAGGGTTAACACTGATGCAAACAATCAGAGAACTCAGTAAGGGCAACGGAGGAAAAAACTCTGTGGACTGAATGGGCAAGCCCCCCACCCATCCAGGAAAAATCATTAAAATCAAATACCAGAAAGATTGCAATTGTAAAATTAGCTTTTAATTCCTTTCCATTCCTTTTTTCCCCCTTTCTCCCCTTTTCTTACACACCCCCTCCATCAGTAGCCAGAGCTCTGGAATCACCGACACATTTCCGCCATTGAACGAAATGGCCACAGTGGAGGTTTCTGCACAACTTAAGACTTGTCATTGAACTCCGCCTGATTGGCAGTTTCCTTCTCGAGTGTCAGTGATCCAATGACGTGGCTCTTCCCCAGGGAGGGGAACACATTCCCTGACCAGTGAACACTGACTTCCTTATAGTTTCAATGCAGCATTCCCGCCTTCCTTCCCGCCTTCCTTTTAGGGATGAACTGGTCCCCTAATTTCCTCTGGACCCGGTTTGCTTTCAAGGCCAACAAAGTCGATATGGCTCTCGTAGCTGTCCCCACAGCTATGGCGTTAGTGAAACGCAAGCCACCTCCCTTCAGCCCGTTGGAGTTCTGATACGCTAGTCCTCGCGATGGCTGGCTTGAATGACCACAGGTGATAGAAACCACAGGCCCCCTGTCAGCTCTCGAAACAAAACTCCCCTAAGTATACACGCAGGTACCTTTCCAGTCCACGCGAGAAAATGAGTGAAAAGAACTAAAGAACTAGAAAAGTTTATATAAAAAACATAGTGACCTCATGAACACCACTGATGTGATCATCTATTTTTTTAAAGGCGAAAAGAGTTAGGTTAGGGCCTGGTAACCTGCTGCCTGACATCACAAATAATCACTTTCCCCCAAAATCAAGAGTTTGTCGGTGAATAACTAAAACACACAATATCTATGTTTCCTAAGTAAATGTTTACCTCGCTATGAGCCAGAGGTCATCAAAGAGCTATTTGGCATGTCAAAACTCAGCTTAGCATTATGCCCAGTGAGGTCCTACCTGTAACAAATGCAAATAAACTTCCAGACAGTGCTTGAGGAATTTGAATTGAAATAATCAAAGAATGTTTCAAAGGTATGTAAACGCATTTTGTGTAAAAGGCAATGATATTGTTGAGTCCCCGGATTTTTTTTTTATCCTCACTCAAGGGTATTTTTTCCATTGTTTTTAGAGAGAAAAGAAGAGAGAGAGAGATCGCTGTGAGAGAGAAACATCAATCAGCTGCCTCTCGCACATGCTCTGACCAGGAATTGAACTTGCAACCTAGGTATGTGCCCTGATGGGGAATTGAACCCGCAACCTTTCAGGCTATGGAATGACACTCCAACCAACTAAGCCATGCCAGCCAGGGCGGTACCCACATTTTAAACAATATTCAGTAAGTGTTAAGAAATACTATTTCTTATTGCAGAGAAAAGACATTCCTGAACAACTGGGTCTTATCCAGCCCCTGAGACAGACATCTATATACATAGTGCTGGAGGAAAACAACCACGGGGTAATGGACCCCACTTTCCAGGACACACGGCCACCCACTGGCTTCTACAACTTGGGATCACGGGTTCTTTTTCTGGACAATCACGTGGCAGGTTACTCCTCATCCTGCTCCAAGGGTGGGAGATCTGACTTCATACAGTTTGCACGATGGTTTATAGCTGCAGCCCCTTCCCTGGTGCACTTTCCTGGGAGGGGGAGGCATAGAGAGGGCATCATGGTCTGGAGGGACATCCCGGCCTGCAGTCACTTCTGCACAGTGAGAGAGCAGGATGCAAATGAGTCAGAAGCACGGATGGGGCGTCTTTCTCAGGAAAAACAATGAGGGGCAGATGTCCGCTCACTGACACCTAAGGGAGCACACCGCCGTGCAAAGTAGGTCATCTCGGGAAATCTCTGAAGCATTATTCCTCCGAGATTTGGAAAAAAAAAATGTAATTACTTCTTCCACCAAGCGTGATTCTCTTCAATAACCTTCATTTCTGTCCCCTGGAAATGAAAAGAGGTTTATATTAAAAAGGCACTTCCTCTGACTCCGTGTCCTTGAGCTGAACAAAATGTAAACCAACCTCTCCCCCCTTCTTCGGAAGGAGAAGGGGCTTCGGTCTCCCCTTCCCAGCATGGCCCCGTTTAAATAAGGAGGTGGACGCCCGTCTTTTCGATCGGGCCCATTGTTTTACTTGGCAGCAATAACACTTGAGCTGAAACGACACGGGCGCCCCGCTCACTTAGCAATTATTGACACGGTGCTGAGTGGGGAAATGACGGCAAACAGAAGGCGCTGCTCAGGATCGATGACACGAAAGATGTTCGTCTCCTGGTTGGATAATGGCGGAGATCGTCCGGTGCTCTGAGGAGGCCCGAGACACCTTCTTCCATTTCCCTGGCCCATTTATAATTGATGCTTTGTGACAGCTCCAAGTATTTTTAGGACACCGGGCTTTGTTTGAGAACCTGGTGGGAATGAATCACGGAGCAAACACAGGGGCGTGTGTGGACCGCGCGACCCGCGGCTCCCGGCTGAAGCCGCAGCCCCTTTCTCTCCAGCCCACAGCTGCTCCCGACGCTTTTCTTCCCCTCGCCTTTTAGATTTGAGTTTCTACTTGTTGTCTTAGCTTTATCTAAGATCTTTGTTGCAACCTATGTGCAGACGGTATCTTTATTTATTTTTTAAATCTGGAGCCTTTGTTTCATTTTAAGAACTTCCCTAAAGTTTGAGAAGCATGGATTTGAACGGCTCTTTTTTTAGAAGGTGCATATTTGTGCATTAGTGCAACTGTGCTAGAATAATGCGTGTGTGTGTGTATTAAGGCGCAGGAGTGGTGATAAACCGGCCCTAAACACATTAATGTTGGAATATGCAAATTAGGAAATGATTGTTAGAAGAATATAAATATTGACTCTGAGAAATGCAGTGTATCTTTTCATAACCCTGATATTGAAAAAAAAAGATATCTTTTATTTGGGGAAAGACAGTGTATGTCATTTACCATTTATTTCCTTATTTAATCAGTTTTAGAGAGAGAGAAAGGAGGGGGAAAAGAGAGGGAGAGAAGCATTGATCGGCTGCCTTTCGAATGCACCCCTCCCAGGGACCAAACCCACAACCCAGGCATGTGCCCTGACTGGGAATCGAACCAGCGACCTTTCACTTTCAGGGACGGATGCCCAACCCACTAAGGCACACCAGCCAGGGCAACGTCACATTTTTAAAAACTTCATCATGTGCGTAAATATGGCAACGTTGGAAAAATAGTTCGATTGCTTGAGTACAAAAGCAATGGGGGCATTTATTATGGGTGATCCTATTAAATGTGACTTCATCCATATTAATGTTAAGGGCACACAAAAATGAACTCACCAATTATATTAAGAATTCAGGGATTCTAACAGATGAGGCTATTTATTGAAGAAAACCAGGTATCCATTTGAAAGCTTCTCTCTTGCTGGGTGGAGCTCAGTATTCATGCCTTTTCTTGTAAACAAAACCAAAAATCAAATGTAATATTTCTGTTATCATTGAAGATGTACTGCGTCCCTGCATCTGACCTCAGCTGCAAGGTGACATGAACTGCAGTCACCTGCCTTGAGGGCCAGTTCCGCCCAGTTCTGGCTATGCAGATTGTATAGT
Organism: Tonatia bakeri; assembly: GCA_004024845.1. Classification (NCBI taxonomy): domain Eukaryota; kingdom Metazoa; phylum Chordata; class Mammalia; order Chiroptera; family Phyllostomidae; genus Tonatia; species Tonatia bakeri. Next base: position 212,587 of record PVIA01001622.1, read on the forward strand.
GCGCATCCCCTGTGGGGGTCTGCCTCACGCACTGACTGTGGCCCAGAATCATTGTGTGTGTCTCCCATCTCTGCCCAGTGCCCAATGCCACGGCCGGACCCTGATGGGATGGGACACAGATCCCGTGCCTCGTGGAATAAACATCTTCCTTTAGATAAAGGGAAAAATTATTAGGCAGGGAAAGGAGTCGTGGGTGGCAGCGGTATTGCTCCGTTTAGGATTTGGGCGCTCGCACGTGGAGCTCAGAACCCCACGTGAAGAGGCAGATGCAATGCTGGTAGCCAGCATTGAGTGTGCGGACCCTGCTTCTCACACATTAGGGCGATGAGAGGCTGAGTCCTGCTGTGGGCAGGAGTGCAGGCTTCCCAATGTCCCAGCTGCACCACCCTGCCGCCATTGTCCTGCCCCGTGGTCCTCGTCGCCTCACAGGAGGCCCAGCGGCGTGTGACCTGCCCACAACGACTAGAGCTGACTGGACCCAGTGTGGACCAGCATCGGCAGCAGACGCAAAAACCTGTGAACTGTGAGACCTGAATCAGCCAGAAGCGGGCCAATCAGACTGCTGGGAGTGGGAAAGGGAAATAGAGGGACTGGCGGAATTGGTGGCAGGTGGCAGAAGGAAACTGTGGTGTGACGATCAGGGTCCTGTGTATTAGTTCACCTCGGGAAGGATGCAATGTCTAACTGGGAAAACTTTCAATGCCCCAACACAAGAGAAGCTTATAGTTACTCACATAACAGTCTAGTTAAATGCTTTGGGTCAAGGTGTAGTTCAGGGATCTCGTAGCTTTGCCATCCTCTCTGGCCTTTGGGGTTCTGTCATCCCCTAGAGAGAGAGTGTGTGTGAAGAACATATGCTTCTTCTTAAAAGGTTGGGCTGGAAGCCGCTGCTGGTCCTCAGCTTCTGCAAGTGAGGATGAGCCGTGGCATGACCCTGAGCTGCAAGGGACGCTGGGAAACCAGCAGAGCTGAATGTGTAGGAAGACAAGGGAGCAGACTCTGGGTGACCTGTTACAGACATGAGGCCGAAGTCATGTGAAGTCAGAGATTGTCTCCTTGTTGCTCAGGAATAAGGAAGAAAAGAAAAATCCTGAGAAAGAGAGAGAGAGAGAGAGACTATGAAACTTCCTTTTCTCCATTGCTCTTTTCTTGAAATTCTCACAATATTCCTAGCATAGCCTTATTCATATTGATATAGTTATTCTGTAAGCAGATTACATATATTTTATAAACAGATTGATCTGTATCTTTTATAAATCTATTGATGCACCCTGGCTGACATAGCTCAGTGGATTGAGTGCAGGCTGTGAACCAAAGCATCGCAGGTTCGATTCCCAGTCAGGGCACATGCCTGGGTTGCAGGCCACGGCCCCCAGCAACTGCACATTGATGTTTCTCTCTCTCTCTTTCTCCCTCCCTTCCCTCTCTAAAAATAAATAAAGAAAATCTTTAAAAAAAACTATTGATGCAATCTACATTCTTTTTGCAGGATCCAACTAGAATTAAGAAATTGAGAACGTGCTGTTGAAAACTGATTTATTTCCGTATTTGAATGACATGAAAGGCTAACTTCCATGCGATGCTTCATTCTTCCTGGATTTCAATTATCTCTCTATTCTAAAAATCACAGAAACATCGGCAGCATCACTGGGTCACATCGTGGGCTGAGGCGAAAGCACTGTCTCGGGAGTGTGAACATAATGTCGCTAAACATAGAAAGGGAAGAGCTGAGTTCTGAAGGCTTTCTCTCCCTCCCCCTTAAGCTGCAGGGGAACATTTCTACTCCAAGAAGAGCCCCCATGGCCCCTACGGCATCTCACACACAATATGTGAGCAGCACCCAGGCACCCAATCCCATCCCCCCCAAGGCTGGCAACGATGACACGTAAGCTGCCGTAAGACAGTATTGGCAGGTCCGTACAAGAAACTGGCACTTGTCATCGAGAGAGGCCATGCATGCCCTACATAGCATGGGGCTGAAATCTAGCTGTCCCCTTCCACGTCTAACATCTCTGAAACAAGCGAGGCTGGTAATAGGAGCGACGCCTTCCATGCCATTGTGGATTGCACTAATTACGGTTTTTATTTTATCCTTCCAGCCACCTCCAGTCAGCTGGGCCTCTTATCAGTTTGGTAGAAGTTGGGAGATACCATAATTGGGAAGAGAGAATATGACTGAAGGGAAATTACTCGGAGAAATTAGATGTTACACGTGCCTTGTTACTGGCAAAGTTTCTCCCGCTCTTTCCTTTCCAGCAACGCCCCTTCCCCTCATCTCCCCAATATTACTGTGACACTGCATCAGATATTGCAAAATATTTTGCGTTAATGCCCCTCGATTTTATTGTTTCTGTATCTGTTTTCTAACAGACCCAATGTGTCAAGGCAACACGTAGGACGTGGCTTTGTTATTGAAGTGGGAGCAAAAGATGTGGTGGAGAAGGGTGTTAAATATTCAGAAAATCCTACACTGACATCTGTGTACTGAGTCACCAACTGTCACCTCCCGTCCTGGCCACCCAGGACTGGCTCCGAGTGATCGTGGCCCTCACTCTGTGCCGTATCTGATCCAATATTTGTTTGTTTTTCAAAGGTCTACTGAAAAAGAAAAATTGTATCTAACCATACTGTACAATTGTTCTCCTTTTCAATTAAATTCAACATGGTCCCTTTCAAATGGACTTTCAAATGGCTGTGTGTGAGGGAATAATGCCATATTCAATCCATTTAACAGTAAAGGACAAAGAATTCAACTAAACACCCGGTTTAGATTTGCGGGTTAGCCGGCTACGAATAGCAATCGTGGATGTGGGAACGATTATGTGGACCAGAACAGTTGAGTTCAATCATGAACGTAAAATAGGTAAAAAAAAAAAAAATGGGGGTTTGCAGGTATGGATCCTGTTCCAAATTAGAACGGGCTATTTCAGGCACACGGGAGTTATTCTCTCATCTGAATGAAATGTTAAAGAGGAGATTCTTCTGGATCAAAAAGCGGTTTCAGGAAACCACCGTTGGCCCGCTGAGCACGCCCACCCCCTCGGCATCCTTTGGGAATCAGCGACATCCGATACCCTCTCCGGCGCACACGGGAGGGGAGCCAACCATGGGGGTGCGCTGGGGACCGGACTCCCTTTTCTACCGGACTCAAGGCCCAGAAGCGGATGCGCTTTGTGAATCCCTGTGTCTGGTGGAGATGCTTAAGAGACGCGGCAGGGCTGTGTTTGGCTGCACCACGCTCAGTTTCGACGAGAAGAAGGAAGTCTGTCTCCAAAGTGTCTGGCCCAGCGTCTTTCGGACCCACTAGGCTCTGCCCTATTCAATCTGCATGTGATCCTCCTTCAAAATCCTATTTCTTATAGCAACCAGGGTCTCAGTGGAGAGGATAGGCCATCCCACCTTGGGAACCTTTGACCTCTCAAAGCTAGATACCCCCAGGGCAACACCTACGCGCCCACGGACCCTGTTGGCCAAGGAGGGAAACGTGCCTCTTGCAGCAGCATTAATCAGACCCGAAACGGTATTTTTTAAGGTGTCACCAAATCCGAGTTGACTGGCTGGCCCTTTTCATCCTAATTTTGAACAGTTGCTACTCCAATTAAATTCTCCCACCTCGCATTTTCAAACAGCTCCTGGTGGCTCCCACAGACTCCGCTCACGGACAGCTGTTCCTGACGGCCCCCCTGATTCGCCAGCGTGGCGTTCTGCGGCTGGCACCGGGGGGATATGCAAATGAACACATGAATCAGCTGTCACCGCCGCAGCCATGGCGCACACGCGGGGGAGGCGATCAGAGATGGGACGTGGGAAGAGCTCAGCTGGCTGCAGGGGGAGGAGGGAGGGGGGAGAGAAAACAAGCTTAGATTTCTAGAAGTGAGTCTTTTCCCTCCCTTTTTCAAGGATCTCCAGATTATTTTCACTTTCTGGCGTTCATTAGGTTTCAGGTCAGGAGAGTGCAATCTTTTCTTCGCCAATCACCGACAGAAACACAGAAGTTGGGGAATGATAGAAATATTTCAGGTAAGCACTTTGAGAACTGCTGTAAATGCAAGCAGAATATTATATCCATGTCTGCATTTCAAGTTACCTTCTCATCCGAGAAAGGAGGAGGGGACGTGAAACTTTTCTTTCCCGTAAGGACGTGCTTCAAATAATTTTGCTGCCCGGACCTGGGTTTCTCAGTGGGTTGGGTGTTGACCGGTAAACCCCAAGGTCGCCAGTTCAATTCCTGGCCAGGGCACGTGCCTGGGTTTCGGGATGGATGTTTCCCTTTCACACTGATGTTTCTCTCCCTCTCTTGTTCCCTCCTTTCCCCTCTCTCTAAAGTAAATAAATCATATCTTTAAAAAAGGAAAAGAAAAATTCTCTTAGAGTCCCCAACCTGGTGGTAACTGTTCTGAATGAGGGCCAACAAGGAATTCTCTGAGTTGTTCCTTCAGCCGGGTGGAATGCTCGCACACACAATGGGGAAAAGGCACTTAAAGGGCGGAGCGACACCATCACCAGGGACCCCTCCTCTGTCCCTTGGACCTTCCAGATACGAGTGTTTTGGTCGCTGTATTATTGAGGGTTCAGTCAGGGAAGTATGACCATGATGAATGACACAGAGTCAGGAGACTATGACAGGGACAGGACCTCTAGAGTCCCTATAAGTCAGCAGAGCCATCGTTTGGAGGAAGAGCAGGACTCGAAGTGCAGACATCAAGCAAAGCCAAGTTAAAATCCGTGAGCACAAATGCCTCCGTTCCCGTCTTCACTGCATGCTACTTTGATGGCACAGATGACATGCACACAGACCAGATGCCCTTGGCCACACACTGTTCCATGAACTTGGCCTAAGACCGGAAGAGCCTGAAAGCAGAGATCTAGCAGGAGCTAGGGAAGAGGGGGCCCAGCCAGCGAGGCGAGCCAGCGGGGTGGTGACGTTAGAACGGGGTGGGGCCAAAATATGTTGACAGTTGTGTATGCACAAAGCAGTCTATTACCGTATTATTACTGATTAAGTATTGTACTATTTCCCAGAGCAACAGTTGTAAACCTACTTTTGCCTACTCCTGTACACAAGCTACTGTTTCACGGCACCGTCTCAATCATGCACCAAGTCAGCCTGAACTCAAACCACTGGTAGCAGCCCTGCCTTGTGAGGAATGCCACCCAGGGCCAGAGGCTGAACAGGCCCAAAGAAGGACAAGGACAAAATATTATGACCTCAGTTCTACCTGGTGAGCACATATTATTTGGGACTCATTTTGCCTTCAGTCTTAAAAAAGAATTTAAACTGCCCTGGCTGGTATAACTCAGTGGATTGAGCGCAGTCTGTGAACCAGTGTCGCCAGTTCGATTCCCAGTCAGGGCACATGCCTGAGTTGCAGGCCAGGTCCCCACTTGGGGGCACACAAGGGGCAACCACACATTGATGTTTCTCTCCTTCCCTTCCTCTCACTCTAAATATAAATAAAAATAAAAAATCTAAAAAGGAAAAAAAAAGAATTTAAACTACATTTCTAAGCTGATTTCCCGTCAGTATGTCCAAGTTGGCTTCAAACTGCAAATGCTTGGGAGCGTCTTTATTTGCAGTACAGTGTGCGCGCGTTACTATATTAGCTTCAGGTCTGCAACGTAGTAGTCTGACATTCAAACACCTTATGACGTGACCATCGCACTCAGTCCAGTAACCACCTGTCACCTCGCAAAGTCCTCACAATGTCGCAAACGACAGTCGCTGTCACACACAGGGGCCCTAGCCATGACTCAGCCAGAGAACAGCAGCCGGAAAAGATCCCCTGTAGGCAACAGAATCGATTCGAAACATGTCTAGGTCTCACGTTGTTCCTCGTCACCCAGAAATAGTTTCCCTTCAATCAGGAAGAAGTTCGGAGCTCAGAGCAGTTCATTTTCACTTATGATTTTGTTTCAAAACGCTCCCATTTCAAATGAATCAATTACATGACGCAAGGATGACGGACCGTCGCAGCTTCCTGGAAAAACACACAGGAATTATAACACGTCATTTCCTGTCCACCAGAGCCATTCCCACCCTGAACTCTCACCGCCAACAGGGGAGGCTCCCCTGGTTGTTCAGATTTATTTGCAGATATCTCTCCACACTTACAGACAACTGTATGTATGTAGTTTTCTTTTACAAAACGGCGTTGGCTGTCCTGAATCATTTGCAATGACACCGAACACCTTTCTGCATCGGGAAGAATACAAACAGCTCACTCTTTATATGCACTTGATTTTCGTCTCTTGACCACAACTTATTTAACTATTTCCTTACTGATGGGCATTTAGGTTACTTCTCGAACCCCATTTAAAAAAAAAAAAAAAAGAGCATTTTCTCCTAAACGTTGGTGTGCTGGATTTTAGAGCTTGAGGAAGCAGCTGTATCTTTTAATCGGCTGAACACCAAAGGAAGACATTAGCCTGCATGCTTCTCTCAAGCCAAAAACACTGGGCTCATTTTCTCCTTTCTGCTCACTCACAGCAGGATGACATAGCCAAGGTCAGGTCCCGCCTTCCTTGTCCCCACCCCTGGCTGAGCCCACCACACCTGGAAAAGCCAAAGATTTCATTCTTCGGCACTACTTGGCATTGACAAAAACAGTTACAAAAATAGATTAGGAATTTGGTTTGTGGCCATGAGGAAGTTCAGAAACAACTATTTAGGTAAATGGCTCGATGTGTACCTAATAGCTAATCCAGTTGCACGATAAGAGCCCTCAGCTCTCCTTGAGGTCTATAGAACGCCGATCCGTGTGTTTCATGTCTAGATTCTTTACGTAAATCTCCTTTTACGCCAAAGGGTCCCCAGCTCCTGGCCGAAATACACGTTCCGGGGAAACACCTGGTAGAACAAGATTAAAGCAGACACTTTGCAAGCCCAAGTCAATGTGTCACTTGTCTGAACTGATTGCACAGGTTTGGACTTGTTCTGTTTTCAATCAATGAGCAATCAATGCTAATGGCAGAATCATTTGTTTCTCATCAGCAACTCTTCCTTCAGCCTTAGCACTTTATCGTGTCTTGCTCGTGTTCTCCTTAAGGGGCTTGAGAAATCAGAACTTCAGATCAATAGGTTGCCTCTCATAGTGTGGCCCGCCGACCAGGTGACCGCGTGTCAGGTCGCTGTGCCCTGCCCTGTGACATTGAGCGCCACGGCCTTCACGGAAGCTTTGCTTTTAATCATCACCCTTGGATTCTTAAATATGAAACTGCAGTAGCTATGCAAAGAATGCCTACGGTACTCTTGTGAAAGCGAGCCTACGAAATCTCAAGAACACCACTTTGATGAGAGAGGGATATTCTCCTGTCTCCTACCCTTATCTCGTCTTTCCATCACTCCCTGTTATTCTGAATTAATTAATAGTCATCATCCCCCTGCTGTTGGGCTGGTTCATCTGCCTGCCACTCCAGATTGTATATTACTTGCTTATTGCATATATGCTAAATGATGGTGAAGGGAACAAAAGGAGGAAGGAGGGAAGGAAGGAAGGAAGGAAGGAAGGAAGGAAGGAAGGAAGGAAGGGGGACTTTTGAGACATGCTATGGAAAGTTACAACTTGAATTAAAAAATCTAATGAGATAATTACTGATTTGAATGTCCCAATTCCTCTACCAATACACAAGCTAGTAGTATTATGCATTCTGTGCCCAATGCAATGGTTTACGGAGTACTAGGCATGACTCAAGAGACCGGATGGTTTGTGACATTTAAAAAACAGAGGCATTTCATCAGTTTCCCTGGTGTGTTCTCGAAGGGAACTGGCGGGCATGGCAGATCTTTGGCAGAAGCCTCAGACTTACCCAGCTGGAGAGCGAGCTCCCTGATCTAGCACCTAATTTGGTGGCTTCACTTGATAGCTCTTCAGCAGGTATTCAGAGAAGGAATATTTAAGTTAACAAATTCTTAGGTCAAAGCCCATACTTTCTGCCTGCTGTTTTTAACAATCTACAACACTGATCACAACAGAAGAAAAGAAAAGGCTGGAGTCAGGGACAGTATTACTGGGTGAAATGGGTCCACAAGGGCCAGCAGCTGCTGAGCCTGGTCTGCATTGGAATCACTGGCATTTATCAACATTTTATTATATCCGTTTCCTGGATGCTTTTTCAACACATTTGCTTTATTGAATAATCCTGTCGCTTTTCCCATTTTTTTCCTTTAATTTCCTTGAAAATATTAATGTTATGAAAAAGAGGAATCGTGAATGGCTTTATCTCCCCACAGCCATCTCCCATAGGACAAGCTATGCAACAGACATTCAGAAACATGAGTTTCTTTATGAATAAATAGCTAGTAAATACTCTTGCTAATCTGTGTATAAAGTCCGTGTTCGCACAGCCATGCGCAAGAACTATTCCAAGTGATAACATCACGGTGGTTTCTCCTATGAATGTGCTTTGCGTGGTGCATTCGAATGCTACAAGTACACTTTTATTTCCTGATAATTTGTAAGAACACGTTACAAGGATGCCATTTTCCATGATGTGAAGGAAAAGGCCACATGGGTTTGCGTGTGCATGTGTGCATGGATGTGTGTGAGTGCTGGGGGTGGGTTTTGTACCCACCTTTTTATTTTTCCATAGCAAACCTGGCATTGTTCTTACTTTCCTCAAAAAGAAGTTGGGGAATGGCCGGAGACCCTGAGAGTGTAAATAAAAATTCTGTATTTTCCAAATCTTTATTTGCAGGACTTTGGAGGAACTGTAGGTGAGCTCTACTCTCTGAGATGCAAAATAAAAAAGAGCAAGGGGCCCAAATGGACTCCTGGTCCACAAGCACCTTTTAAACCAGAATGAAGCCCAGACCCAGCAACGCACTGGCGGGAGACAGAGGGGAGACTCGCAGAGGGACGAGATTTGTGTATTTTTATTTTTTTACTTCTCAATTTTATTTTTCATTATCTCTTTGACTTTTCTTATGTTACAAATAGAATGCAGCCTGATTTTTGATCATCAGTAGTTTTTAAATAAAAATGGTATTTTTCTTTTTTCTAAGATTTTATTCATTTATTTTTAGAGAGGGAAGGGAGGGAGAAAGAGGGAGAAACATCAATGTGCAGTTGCTGGGGGCCGTGGCCTGCAACCCAGACATGTACCCTGACTGGGAATTGAACCTGCAATGCTTTGGTTCACAGCCCGTGCTCAATCCACTGAGCTACGCCAGCCAGGGCTCAAAAATGGTATTTTTCAATGAGCATTGGCATCCATTATTACATTAGTTCCAAGTGCACACCCCAGTAATTAGCTACTAAGTAACTTACTGAGTGATCACCCCAATACCTCTCATGATTTGAACTGAGATTCCACCTGTGGACATGTCCGAAGCTCTGCTCAAGTGGACGTAGTAGTATTTCCCTCTGAGAGTGTTGAGGAAGATCAAGTGAAATCATATGTTCAGAGAACCTCATTGTATCATATACGGCATCCTCCCGATTCACAAACTCGTCAAATATTAAGATTAAAATTCCGCTTCTCTTTAGAGCTGGGTGGGGGGGGTAGGACGTTGAACAAACATCTCAGGATGCCCAAACTGGTGTTTCTCAACAGAAACCCAAAGCCGAAGAGCAGTGGCTGGCATTTCACACGCAGCGGGGTCAGGCCAGAGTCAGACAGCGTTCTAAAGCGTCTCTCCTTTAACTAGCTGTTTCTTCCATTAAAAAGTGGGAAGGAAAGTAAGTACTGGTTGCTTTCTAGGAAGTTATTTTGTCTGATTCTTATTTCAGTCCAGGTGTTACCATTCTCATTTTACAAAGAACGTGAAGCTCAGGAAGTTTAAGCTGCCCCAAAACACACGTGGAGAAACTGGGGTGCTGCTCGCTCTTTCACAGGCTGCGAGTTCTCATCCTCAAATCTGACAGATGAGGAAACCGCGGCCCCGGGGCAGGTAGGTGAGGACTGCAGCGACTGACCTTTGAACCCCGAGTGTGTGTATTTCAATCCCGCCTCCACCTTTGCAGGCAGCGGGAGCCCGGACCAAAACAATCCGCCCCTCCAAACTCCGGGGGGAGTCTAAGTTGCATATTTTTAATTGACTTGTTAAGCTGTTTCCTAAAATTCCTCCCTTTGGCACATTTGTTCCAGCAGATGTTTAAAAGTGTTAAATTAGAAATTGTTTCAGTGGTCCTGTAGGTCTATTTACTTATTTTTACTTATTTTTAAACTCGGGTCTATTTACTTATTTTTATTTTTATTTTTTTTTTACTTACTGATGTGTGTGAGAGAGGGAGAGAGAGACAGAGGGAGAGAAAGACAGGGAAGTATCGACTTGTTGTTCCACTTATTGATGCACTCACTGGCCGCTTCTTGTCTGTGCCCTGACCAGGGATCCAACCCTCAACCTTGCTGAACTGGGATGATCCTCTACCAGGGTGTCCAACCTTTTGGCATCTCTGGGCCACACTTGGAAGAAGAGTTGTCTTGGGTCACACATTCAATACCTTGCAACATGTAATCACACACACAAAAATCTCATAATGTTTTAAGTAAATTTACGATTTTGTGTTGGGCCTCTGTACTTTCTCACCGAGTGCCTGCTGTTATATTTTTGGAGGATGGTTGGGAGAAGTTAGCATATACCACGTGGCTTCCACTGCTATTCAATATCTAGAAAACCCCCTTACTGAATATACTGATGCTCTCAGTTCATGGCCCCTCCTCGCAATGTTAGCAGGAGGGGTATAGTTAGGCCAAGATGGGACTGTGGGGATAATTATGGAGGCAGAGGAGGGATCCAGGCACCAGCGGGTGTTAGCAACAGACAGGTAGATCAACTGACTTATATTACTTTTGCTTTCTATTTTCCCTTGCAGTCAAAACAAACCAAACAAACAACTGAACAAAGGAGGTTTCCATCAGCCAGAAAGATGCATTTACATTCATAGAAATATTCTTTAAATGTCAAGAAACAGCCAATGAGGGGCCACTCTTCCTCCCCCTACCCTCCCTGCACAGGAAGAGAATCAGCTCTTCCCGCCGGGCCTTGGTAAAAGCAGCCAGCTTTCCTATTTAGGGGCCAAGAAAGCAGTGACTCCTTAACACCCGAGTATGAAGGTGCTTTCCTTCCCCCACGCTGGTCGCTGGTTTTGATTGTGTGTGCACACTGCAACCGGGAATGCCGCCTGCATACCCACCCGCCCAGTGCGGCGGGAACAGGAGAGCAGCGGCTGTCCCTCAAGCTTGGCGGTACCCAGGCTGATGAAAAAGAGAGCAAGCGAAATCTGAGGTATTGAAGTCAAAACGACAAAGAAATCTAAAAGAATAGGCAGGCATTAGAAAACTCACAACAGGGGGTGGAATGCACGAAAGAGGGGGACAGAAATCTATTACAACCAAATAATAAAGTCCTTTTTTTTTTAAGTTTAAGGGGAAAATCATCTTGTTTTGTGAAAAGATGGCGAGACACGATCATTGATCATTTTAAGAGACAACGAGAAATTGGCCGTCAACGGAATAAAAGAAAATGAAGTTCCATTAATACAATCTGTCGAAAGACAACTCGGATAAATTGATCAATGCTGTACAAATCATTTCTAACCTTTCCCCCTATTTGGAGAGGATGTTTTTCAAGAGAGCAAACAACATACATCATCAACTTCGAGTGCTTTTTCGATGGCTTTTCCAGCAATAATGGAAACAGAGAATTTCTGGAACTAAGCATGCAATGCCTTATTTTTTATTATCGTGATTATCGGTCCGATGAATATCAATACATTTGGAGACTTGGACATAGTTCTCTCTCTCTCTCTCTTTATTTTTGGTAACTTCTGTGTTGTAGTTTTTCCATTGATTTCTTCTTTAGACTGCTTTTTAGAAAATAATAGCATATAAGCTGTCATGCTTCTGTTAGCACGTCCGGAACCCACCATTAAAGGCACAGGCCCCTTGAGAAGATAATTACATTGCTTACAGATCTCCGTGCTGCAACTTTTAAAAGACGCTGTTGTTTTTTCCTTCACGGTTTTTTTTTTTTTTTTTTTGGTTCTCTGTTCAAAGAAAGCGCAGAAGTAAAAGAAACAGTTTCACTTCGTTCTCCTATCTCCCTCTCATCAGATGAAGAACTTAAATATGGTCTTTAAAAATAACCTGTGTAACATAGAAGCTGGCCAAGAGTACAATTGCTGTATTTTAATGCACAGCATTCATGATGTCTAATTTATTGAACAACAGAAAATTTCAGCAGCTCAGTGATTGCGTGGGAATCTATTTGGTACAATGCATCCGACATGAGTGATAAAAACGGGTCTCAGAGAATATGAACTAATATTAAAACTGTATTCACAAAAGGCCCACTCCTATTTTTTTAAAACCCTGTATTTACACATTTTCAGGCAAGCAGGAATTTCAAGCGGTGCTCACCATACTGTAATACTGAAGTAATAATGTTGACATTATTTCTGGGCATTCGGCTTCATATAAATGACAGAACATGCAAAACACAACATTAAATACTGTTTTTTTAAATGTGTTTCGGGTTATTTATGAAGGACACATAACTATGCATATTAAACATAAGGAAATATCTTCCCAGAGAGAAATTTCCTCAACCTGAAACCCAGCAGAATTACCAAAATAAGCATATCTGAACACCGACAGAAATGAGAACGAAGGAGCTGGTTCCAATGGAAACACTGTCTTTGAGGCCTTGATAAAACTATTCTTCAGGGCACTTCTCTCAACGCCTACAGGGAAGAGGGCGCCCTTCGCGGATTCTTTGGTGAACTCAGCATTCTTGGTCTCTCAGACAAGGGCTGCTCTTCAAGTTCAAGAGCGCCCGTCCTGGGAGAAGAGTCAGCTTTAGAATCAGGGAGAAAGTTACCTGCAAGTCAAGGAAGGAGGGCATATCACCCATTCTGTCTGCAACAATCTAAAGTGCACTTTTGCAACTTACTAAATGGTTCTGATGTTTTTATATGTATATATATATATAACATATCATATATCATATATAATACATAAAATATAATATATGCTGTATAAAATAACACATGATATATAAGTATATATATTATATACAGTGTATGTCATGTATAATACATATATATTGATCAAGTATATATGTATTAATATATATTAATGTTAATATATTCTCATATAATTTGACATATATTAATTAACATTTGTATGGTGTGTTCATTAAACATATATCATGTCATATTTAATTGGTAATATAAAGATACTAATAGATAATATATGATAAATAATTATTATAACATCCAGCAATATATTACATGTTATATATAATAGTTACTATATTTTATATATATATATATATTTGACTGAAATAATGCAAGAATAAAATAGGCAGAGAGACCAAAATGTAGATAAAGATTCATAGAGAAACCAAAGAAAAACACCATTTATTTAGAAAAACACTTTTTTAGAACCACAAAAAGTATATTCCATGAAACTGGAATCCATCAGCACCTTCACACAAAGTCCGTTTCTCAGCCCAGAAGTAGAGGGTTGCCCAAGGTGAAGTTCGGGCAGGGACGCTTTCAATGTGGCAGCAGATGACCTCCAGGACTTGTATTCTGGGTGCGCCACCCAGCCGGCCGAAGCCTCGGATGAATCACTATCTCGTCTTTCTTGTGCAGATGTTTGAGACCCAGGGGAGGCCTGGGGTTTCGTCTGTAACTCCAATTTTCGGGACAGTGGAAATGACAGGTCATGTTCATGTCTGTCTTTGCCGTGAACACTGTCAGGCTAAATGCATTTGACGCTCTTAGTAAGAGAATCAGAATGCAACAGTATGATGGGAGGAATAGTACATTTAAGGAATTTCCTGATTTTCTTCTTTTACTATATACCACGGACTACAGTTGTGTCCTGGGCAGCATCTGGATCCTGGGTAGCAGTTCACACCCGATCTGTCGGAGTCCGACGCCTGCTCTCTGTCCCTCTCAGGCTCTCGCACCACTGCGGCACCCCGAGGCATTTCCAGATGGACAAAACTCAATATACCAAAACCTATGCTCCTCCTGTTACTTACGGGGGGAGTCTACACACGCCTGCTCGATAATGATTTTAGATTTCGTTATAAGGTCCAATAAAACACTGCACCCACAAATAGATAGGGGGATTTCCATCATTGATTCCACTTCCTTTTATTCACGCATCATTTTGTGTGGGTGGGCTCACTCATTGGATTCAGAGAGCTGTCATATCTCAGGCGGATTTGTGGTGCTTAGGAGACGTGTGTGAGAAGGGTAGGCTCTGGAAGACCGGATTCAAGGACCGTCTGTTGTATAAAACAGAGAAGGATTTAAAGAGAGAGGGACCTGAGCCCAGAAGGGTCGGCAGGGAACATGAGAAACTATCATCTGGGAATTGCCGCCGCTGTCCCAGGCACTGCGCCCAGCACGTGGCACCATCGTGTTGAGTCTTCCTGGCATTTCTGCCAGTTACGCTTGATCCCTATTTTAACAATCAGCCAAGTCTGTCTCCGTGAAGTTCCATCATTTGCTCAAGCGGTAAGATGATGGCGGGGTCCAGGTGTGGACGGGAGGTACCTGGCTCCACTGTCGGAGCTAAAACCTCCCACAGCAGACCTTCAGTCAAGTTCAAGAGAAGGGTCTGGCCTGGCCGTGTGGCTCAGTTGGTTGGCGTGTCATCCTGTGCACCAAAAGTTTGCAGGTTCGATCCCCAGTCAGGGCGCACACTAGAGGTGGCAGATACATGTTTCTCTCTCATACCGATGTCTGTCTGTCTCTCCCCCCACTTCCTCTCTCAAAAATCAATAACATATCCTCACGTGAGGATTAAAAAATAAAGGGGTCTTGTAGAGAGCTAAGAAGTTTCATAAAATGAGAACTGTTCTACTTAATGTGAAATCAAATCCGTTTTACTGTGGTTTTTATCCCAGATGAAAGCGAAACCAAAAAACTAAAATAATGAAATTCTACAAAAATACCCTCAAGAGATGCTTTGTTGGATTAACTATGTGGCTGTGTATGAATATGCATGTACATGTTACACATATACATACACATATTTATAGCTACATTTATTTATATATAAGATTTTGTATCTATAGTTATAAGAAATAGTATTCTATAAATTCTTTTATTGTGATGTCTTTGGTTTCGGTATGAAAGAAACACTGTCTCCCCAAAATTAATTTTGGTGACTATACTTTTCCTGCCAGAATATCCGTTGGATTCTTTTTGATCCTTTCTGTATCTATAATGATATGCATTATTTGCTAAGATACTGTCATCATACCTTCCATTCATTCCTGAAGCCAGATTTTCCCTGAACACATTTATAATGGCTTTGAAGTGTTTGTCTGCTAGGTCCACCCACTGGGCGTCTTCACAAGCCATTTGCACTGTCTTTTCTTCCTTCTGCGTGTGCACACCCCATTTTCCTGACTCTTTTCACGTCTCTTTTGGTTCTTGATGAAACTGAAAATTCAATGATATGTGCTAGCAACTCCACTTCCTGGCTCCCCTCCCCCACATAAGCCAGAGGCTGTTTGCTTGCTTGCTTGCTTGCTTAGTTGTTTGTTTCTTCATTGTGGGAAGCCAGCTTCAGGGGATTCCTGTGAACTCCAGGAGAACTGTTTCACCCACCCATGGTCATTGCCAGCTTCTAAGAACAGCCCAAACCAATACTTCATTGAATCAGTCGCTTCTTCTCGAATGCCATGTGTCAAGAGAGATCTAAACTTCTACCCAGCAACCAGTGCATGAGTCCCCTGAGCTGACTTGGCCTGAAATTCTTGATGATGGGGTATTCCTTTCTGGATGGTGACAAAGCTATCAATCTAATCAGTTATGTGGGGGAGCAAAAATGGTCAGTGAAGGGGCAGAAGGCACATCACTTGAGCTTAGTTTCTAATCTGAAAGGCACTAAGGTAGCTATTTCCATACTAAGTCATTTTCCCACTTCAGGGCATCTGCACAATACCTCTGATTCTTTGAAGCAGCGAAGCACAGAGCAGCTACGAGACAGCACTTTTTGCCAAATTACATCCTCATGCAGCCTTGCAATAAACACCTATTACCAAAGGCAATCTGTGTGTGTCTCTTTCTTGGAGCCTCCAAGAGCCCGGCCATATATCTTGCATTTCCTACGGACAATTATCCCCCCACCATCTACGGTCGGTTTGAACAAGATGGAGTTTCCTTTCGAACTACAAATGAATTCGCATTGTTCAGGTTGTATAGCTAACTTATGGCTCTCTGACTCTTGCTTCTGAGGGTGTTTTTGTCTAATTTAATAGAAAATCCAATTATTATGTAAATATAAACATAGCATAATTGCCACAAACAAGCAAGCATAACAATGAACTGGGGGAGTTTCTGTAGTTAAAGGAACCTATGATTTACGACTCTCTCTCAGGTGTGATTGATACGGAGAAGTTCACAGAATTGTTTTTAACTGTTTCCACCCAACGTAATGTTAATGTTCCCACTCTCCAGTCATCCAATTTGGTGCACACCCAGGAAGAAGGGTTGCTTTGGGAGGGAATGCCTCCCAGATTCATTTTCCTTCTATTTCAAACTTATTAGAGACAAGAAGCTACGAACATCATTATTTAAAATGCCTCCCTTTAACATGTTCCCAGCAGATGTTTATGGAGAGAAAACGCTGGATCTCTCTTGGCAAGACACAGAGTGAAATTTCTGGAGGGTTCTGGTTGAAAAATTTGTCTTTGGCATTGTGTCTCTAAACATCCATAAAAACAAAAATAATCTTTAGTATCATGTTCACTTGAAGAAAAGCAAAGTACCCAGCCACCCCCCCCACCAATCTTTGAAACGCTAATTAATGGAGGGGCAAATAAAAAGATCCTAGAGCCCTAGCTGGGTAGCTCAGCTTGTTAGAGTGTCATCCTGATACACCAAGGTTGTGGGTTCGATCCCCAGTCAAGGCACATGTAAGAATCGATCAAGCAATGCATCAATAAGTAGAACAACAAACTGACCTCTGTGGCTCTCTCTAAATCAATAAAAGTGATAAAAAAATGATTCTAGCATTATTTTTCCTTCAGTTGAATTTCTATCTGTGGTTTCTGAACTCCAGAGTACTATCTTCTTTAAATGGAACTTGATTAATGAGAGAACCCGTAAACCATAAACTTAAATTCTGTTTCCCCCTTACACCATGGTTTTTCTACATTTTTCTTTCTATGCACACTGTCCTTTCAGGAGTCCAACACCCACTGGGAAATTTAAAATACAGTGGACAGAAAGGCTACTAGATTAGCTGAGGAGAACTTCTGCCCAGAGTGTAATTTTGCTTCAACTGGAATTTTTTTTCTTCATTTCTTGTCGACTCAAAGAGTTTTCTGTCTTCTTTTTTTTAAAGAAATGTCAATAAATAATATGATACAGTTTATGAGACCTGAGCTGAGTTTAATTAAGTGCTAACTAAAATTGAATTGAGCACAGGACACGATAGGTAATATTTAACAATTTAAAAAATATTTTTATGCTTTTCTGGACTTTTCAGTTATTCTATGCCTTAACCCCTTCTTAACTATTTAATTCCCCCCAATTCTGTATTACACCCTTTCTCCCAGATAATTTTTCTTAGGTGTGATTTAAGTGCTGTCTCTTGGATTGGGTTTATGGTCCTAAAGCCCTTCTACTTATCGATCAAAGGTTTCCATCTCTACACTCTGCTTCGATGGTATTTACTTCTCTTATACCTTCTCTTTCCTCCTACTCTGAGGTGTTTTTCTTTAAAATTTTTGCAATATTTAGTCTTTTTTTTTTTTTTTGTAGACTAGAAGCGTTTGTTCCTAAGCTTTATCCTTGAGCATGGCCTTGGTCATGTCCTGTTCATTCTCTTTTGCCAAATCTTTCTAGCTCCACAGCTAGTTGAAGCCTTGTGTCCTCGATGACAATTTCAAAAATTCCTCCCTGGGCTCACGTGGACCAGACCACCAGAAGCCACGATGAGAAAACTGTTGCTGACTCTCTGGATACCCACATGAACCACAGACAATCCTCTCAGTTTCTATTATGAGGAGGATAACGTCTCACCAATTTAAACACACAGTTAGAATGTCTGCTCTCCCTTCTCTCTCCTCTGTCTCCTCTTACTCAGAATTCCTTACAGTGGGTTGCAGGGCTGAGAGGTCCGCAGTTTCTGGCCTTAGGGGTCTCACAGTCTAGACAGAGACCACAGAGCAAGTCGACACTTCCGCATGGTGTTCAGCCTCATCCAAGGTAGTAGCCTCCTTTTGCTGCTATGACAACTCAGCACACATTCAGGGGCTTCAGACAAGAAAATCACATGATCTGCAGGTTCTGGAGGTCAGAAATCTAAAAATCAGCCTCGCCAGCTAAAATCAAGGCCTTAGGGGTCCTGGGGGAGAACCCGTTTCCTTGACTTTCCAACTTCTAGAGGCCATCCTCGGTGCTTGCCTGCGGTCCCCACCCCAGCTTTGAATCGAGCAAAACTGGTTAAGTCTTTCTCCTCCTCTTCTTCCTCCCTCTTTCCCATGGAAGAAAAGCCCTTCTGACTGCCGTGGGCCCCCAAGCAAATCCAGGGTCATCTTATGTTAAGGGCGGCTGAGTATCAGCCATCACCCATTCCGTTGGCTCTCTGCGTTCCCTTCTGTGATGTAATACAACACCTTCGCAGGTTCCAGAGACTCTCCTGTCTCCCTCTCTGGAGAGGGGTGGCAGAGAGCTTTATTCCGCCTTCCTCACACAGGCAGGGTCAAATATTCCAAAAAGCAGTTGTTGAACATAAGGAAGGACACGCACAAGAATAATCAGTGAAGTCAGTCTGAGGATGAAGCTCATGGAGGAAGACAGGAACGAACTAGAGGCGAAGGAAGCGAGGTGAGGAGAGCAAGTCTGGGTTCCTGGGCTTCGTGTGGAGTAATTTTCCGTTGCAATGACTCTTGTCTAACAACAGGGGGCTCCAGAATTCAGCCTGTGGACTCGTGGATTCCATGTCTGTGCTGCCTGGGGCCCAGCGTTGCATTCCCTCCCCTTGCTTTCTGGCCGGTGATAACTTCTCAATTACTGATACCAGGGGGCTGGGCCTGGGGCCCCAGAGGAAAGGGCTCAACATTGCGTTTCAGTGCAGACCTCTGGGAGTTCCAGTCACCTCAGCGGTGGCTACGGTATGGACATTCTGGTCACTTGTCCACACTATGCACAGGCACTGATGACAGAAAATAAACAGGAAAGGCGACAATAAAAAGACACACGCACACACAGGAATGTGCACAGCTCTCCAATAAGAGCTTACTGCGGGCAAATATATCTCACTGGAAGGCTTTCAAGTCCGTGGGACACCCGTGTGCCACTGCTATGAAAGTACAAGAAACGCTCACACCGTGAGCTCCGCATCGCACATAAGCTTAAACTTGACTTGTAAGACTGTCTCCCCCGTCAGCCCCCTTTAGTTGGGGACTGTGCCCCAAGTTACTTCCAGCTTGCTGGGCTCCTCCTCAGCCAGTTGCCACAAATCCCAGATGAAATAAAAATTCCTGGCGTGAACTGACCTTCTACTGGGGTTATTCCCTGTTACTTTGTAATCAAGTGGGTTTAACCACCCATCAAACCACACGATGAGCTTCACCATACTTCTGTCCGTGTTAATGTTATGTTACTCTATATCAGAGTGATTTTCAACCGGTGCGCCACAAGAAGTTTTACAGCACGCAATACCTATTTGGTCAGGGGCACTGACCTCTTTTCCCTTAGATTGTCAAACAAAAAAAATGACAACTGCCAACACAACAATTGGTCAGGTGTGAGCGAATCAAAATTATACCTATCTTCTTTCACCAGGTCAACAAAAGGTACATTTTTGGTGTGCTGCCGTATTTTAGTAATCAGTTGATGTGGGCCATCAGATGAAAATGGTTTGAAAACCGCTGCTCTAGAAAATAATCCAAAAGGCAAAAACGTGTTACGTTTAAAATTTCTTTTGTCAAGTTTCCAAGCAAAGATATTTGAAAAGAACCCACAGACTAAGCCAGCTCTCCTTTCCACTTGCTCTGGACTTCTTCTCTCTCCGTCCCGCCCTTGGCCCCTTGTCAAAGGCCCGCTGAGTGCCCCAGGCACCGGGGTGCACTGGGAACCTACGTAACGACAGACAGGACACAGCACATTTCTGTTGGGGTCCTGCTCTTGGAAGTTTTATGACGTAAAATCTGGAGACTGAGGGAGGCAAAGAGCCCAACACTCAAGCAAAGAGAGGAAAGCACCCAGGGGTATGAGCTATAAAGTAGTGAGAGTTGCAGAAGGAGGAAGACAGAGGAAGGAGACCTGCGTTGGGTGCAGACGGTGAAGAGAACGGAGAATACTGATGGGGAAGTGGTACACGGGTCACTGCCATCTCGGGCGCATGCAGAGTTGAGGAAAGGGGGTTTGAGAAAGTGTTTCCAAGGCCTTCGCGTGTGGATCCCCAGTGGATAAACCAGTTTATTTTTAACGAGGCTGTGTGGGTGACCTCTGCCCCTTGCACGTGACGCGGCTCTGAGGCTGACTGCATCGATCTGAGATGCACAGAAGGCGGAGTTGCATGTGGCGTCAGACGGCACGAGGTTTATTAGGATGTTCACTTCATACGGTGCGTGGTGTCCAGTCGCTGCGGGGCACGCCCGGCACTAATATAATACCGGACAGCAACCGTAACTGAAGAATCAAAAAATTTAAAAAATGCAAAAGCAAAATTAATACATAAATAAGAGCATGAAGAAAAAAAAAGAATTTATTGCAAAAAAAGGGAAAGGGGAGAAACAGTATCTGGGAAGTATATGAGATATACCATTCATACTAGTATATACATCTTTTGAAACAAACATAGTTAAAATAAATAATATCCTCTGATCATGAATTGCTTGAAATAGCTGCAAGATCTGACTTCCTTTATTTTTTCACAGAATGTTGATAAACTGTGTTTGCCCTCTTGAGTCTAATTGTGCAACACATTTTCCTGTGTTATTCCCCCAACTGTATACGTGTTGGGGGAGGGAGGGCAGGGAGAGAGAGAGAGTGAATACAAGATGATACAGACTCAATTCCACTCACGATAACTTTATGACACATTACTTGGCATGGTCCCATGAGAGATAAGTATGTTCCCTCCTCAATAGACAATAAGTATAAAAATCCAGGTGTTCCCTCCTTAGCCTTATTTTCCCTAAGGCTTCTTCGTAAAACAAGAGAAAATGAACCCCAAACAGAAGACATCTGACGTCACCTTCACCATCTACTTCTTTCCTCCCCCCCTTTTCTAGTCCCAGCTCTCACTTCTCTTTTCCAGGGACAGTCCTCGGGGACGGTCCTAGGGAGTAAAGTCCTTAGGAGTCCAGGCCAGACGTGCAAACGCAAACACGCAAGTGACGAGTGTCCAATATCCCTTGGCTGTGGGAGGTAGGAACACTACCTGCCACCCTGATTCTGTCTCCACTGGGTGACAAGGACCCACTGTCCATTCTGGGCACTGCATCTCTGTCCGAATCGTTCACGATGGAGCCTGCTCACCCTGGATGGGGCTTCCTCAAACCCAGAGGAAGGGGGGCCTTCTGTCCCCACGCAGAAAACCCGACACTGTCCTCCCTGGTAGGAGGGGTGGAAAGCACCTCCTTGGGAACAAATACGCTTTTTCAAGGTGCAAAGGTCTGGCAGGGTGGGAATGGGAGGGGCAGAGGAGGGCGTCCCGAAAACAATGCATTTTCCCCTCCGTCAATCACTCTGCCCCAAAGTTTCTCACCCGTGGGATCAATGGCACCCGTTGTTTTGAAGGGGTGGAGGGGCCCGAATGCCATGGAGTACAAAGAACTCATTGCTGAGCTTGGATTTCACACTAGCTTTTTTTTCAATTTTAAGTTCATGGTCTTAAAAGCCTAGCTTTGTGGGGTGAATAAAAGATGTCTAAGTTCCATAAACGTCCTTGTACCTACCCCCAGCCGAGCTGGGGGGCCTGGTCGCAGAGGCTCACTGAAAGCCGTGGAGACCTGCAGGAAGGCCCCTGAAAATCAGAACGAGGGAGGCTGCCCTGTGGGGAGGAGCTGCGAGTCATGAAGAGGGCACAGGCCTAAGGCTTGGATGTTCCCCAAGTCCTTTAGGGGCAACAGGGATCCCGTGGTCCAGGTTTTAGATCCAGAGTCTGCAAGAGACCAGAAACTGCAGGTGTGAGGGTGAGGCAACCCAAACCGGAAGTGGCAGGCAGTTCACTTCCTGTTTGGAGCTTTGAACTTGGTCATTGTCCCTGTAGTCCCAGAAAGGAGTAAGGTAACTGTAGACTGGGACGGAGAGAGAGAATGGAATAGGGGCATGTCTTTGGCTTCGAAGACCAAGTGTAGAAGAGGAGGGGAGAGACAGGTGTCTAGGTATTCTTGGCCAGGTTGGGGACAGCAGCCACCCAACGAATGCAAGGTCGGGGGAGAGGTTTGGGGGGCACACGTTGCCTGTGCTGAGTCTGAGTGATATCAGACATAAACATTTACCAGGATGTTAGATGGCCATGCCTGGGGCGGAAGGAAGAAGTGAGAGCTCAAACCACAGATCCTCACAGTCTCTGGCAGCTCACGCGATGTTACAGATGGAGCATCACCTGGGAAAGTCACGACAGCAGCTTCGCTGGCTCAGCACTTAGTGACTCGCACTCAGAGGGTCAGGTGCGGTGGCCAGGAAGCTGCATGGTTGCAATGCTCCCTGGGTAATTATTCTAACGTGTGTCTGGTTTTTGAAAATGACGGCTTGGACTACCTTGGGGATGGTGCGAAGAGTGGAAACAGGAAATGGCAAAATGCTGATCTTCATGGAACCCAAGGTCAAATGAATGGGGCTTCGAGGAAGAGGAGGCTGTGAAGGAGCCTGGAAAGAGATGATCATCAGACAGGTGGAAGGAAAAGCAACTGAGACCGATGTCAGCGAATGAGCCTTTTCACTCCCTAGCCCCTCCTTTTGTTCCATGAAGTCACGGCCACATTATCACGTCCCCAGTATTATTTTCTCAAAGATGAAAATGTTCCTTTTCCATAGACTATTTCTCTATAGACTTTTTTTTTCTTACGGTAGCCTATTGAGAGGGGGGGAAAAAAGCATTTTATTAAAAGCAGTAATTTGTTACTGCTCTAAATGATCTTTTATAGTTTCTAAAACATAGTGTCTTCTTGATAAAGCTGGTCCGAGAGTGAATTATTATCTGCTGGAAGTCCTCGCCAATGAACAAAGACATAAAACATAATGTGCCCAAGTTGGCTAATGCGAAGTGTCTGGGGTGCATTGGCTAATTAGCATGCTGCTGTTAGCACCCTTCACCTTTTCTTTGTTTCTTTTGAAGGTTTTTTCCCCCCTAGGGGGAAAAATGATAAATTACTTGCAAAAAAAAAAAAGACTTTTGAGACTCAAAGCACACCCCTTTGTGCAGGCGGAATCTTCACAATGGCATGCTGAGATATCTTCACTCATCTCCCACAAGGTGATGCTCGCTGAATGAACCTGAGGCTAAAGGCACAGGCAGAGCCAGAGCTCACGGATGATGAGGCATTTAATTTTTCCCACCTTCTCACTTCCCCAGGGCCGTGTGCTTGGCTGTCCTGGCTCTTGTGAATGGGGAGGGAACGGCAGCATGGGGACTGAACCCACAGCCGCCCCAACACCTGAGTCTGCACACACCTGAAGGAGGCTCTCTCACATACCTCTGTCCTTCCTGTTACAGATATCTGATGGATACCTTGGAGAACCACAACAACCTCTATTGTGTCATTATTGAGAAGCTGTTAGGGCCCTGGCTGGGTAGCTTAGTTGGTTGGAGCATCATCCCAATACACCAAGGTTGCAAGTTCGATCCCTGGTAAGGGCACATACAAGCAGCAACCAATGAATGAATCAGTACATGGAACAACAAATCGATGCCCTGCCCCCTCTCTCCCCCTTTCCTTTCTTCTCTAAAATCAATACATTAAAAAAAAAGGTTTAGGAATTTCACATCAGTGCCTCTAACTACTGAATTATTAAGTGGGAGGTCCCTGCCTAAAAAAGGCAACACCCTGTCATTCCAAGAGACAAATTCATGTGAAACGCCAAGGTGTGATTAGGTCCCCTCACTCACTTCTGCAGATACATTGGAAGTATACACACGTGGCAGGCAAGAATTCGTCATTGTGATTATGAAGGCTGCAGAGTCCCATAATCTGCCATCTCAGAGTTAGAGACCAGGGAACACGAGTGAAGTCATTCAGTCCAAGTGCAAGGCTGAGAGTCAGGAGAACCGGTGATTAAACCCCAGTGCGAGGGCAGGAGAAGATGAAATGACATGACATGTCCCACTCAAGCAAGGAAAGAGGGCCAGGGCTGCCTCCCTCCAGCTCTTAGTCTATTTAGATCCTCAGCAGACGGGATGACGTCCACACGCATCGGGAAGGGTGATCTGCTCTGCTGAGCCCTCCAACTCCCATGCTCACCTCCCCTGCAAACACCCCCAGACACAGCCAGACACCGCATTTAATCTGGGCACCCCATGGCCCCCTCAAGTCAATGCATACCACTAACCATCACACGGTTTCTGCTCGGTGACTGCTTTTAGAACTGCATCCAACTGCAAAGAATGAAGTGGGACAATATCTGACTTCGCTTCATGCTGCTTGTTATTGGCTAGAGATTTTGACCCATGGGATTACCAGGCACGTGTCTCTAGGTCAGGCAGGGAGACCAGTCCTGAAGGATGTTAGGGATGAGGCCCTGGCTCTGTGTTCATAAGCATTTGGTTATTTCGTTCTTCCTGGATCTTGGGTATGGGAAAATTGATCACGAAAAGCTTCGCAGAGACTCACTGGCTCAGGTAAAGGCCATAGAATTCTTTGCACACTGCTGAATATGAATATATGCATATGTATATATACATATATATGAATACGTGCATACATTAGAATGTGTGTGTGTGTGTGTGTGTGTGTGTGTGTGTGTATTCCTACTTCTATAAATTGTCATTTGATATTCTCCCCTCTTTAAACCAAGCAACCACTCAGGCCCCAGACCAAGCAGCCACAGTAGTCAAAAGTACAGTCTCTAAAGCCAACCTTCGTATGTCTAGATATCAGGTCTGCTGCAGAGCAAACTTTTGAACTTTGTGCCTCAGTTTCCCAGTCTGTACAATAATAATACATCCAAAGTCACACGCTGGCTAACCCACAGAGCTGGAATTTAAACTATGTGTCTCTACTAGTCACATGACCTGTTCATTTATTTTCACCGGCTCATCTACTCAAGGACTTGGACTTGGACTTGGTCTATTCTTTTTTTATTCGCTGTGTGCATGAGCACATAGCACATGCTCAGTGAATTTCTGGTGAATGAATTTTGATTTGTGTCAGAAGTTTGGCCTGTCATGGGGACACTACCAAAACTCTCAAGAAATAATATCATATGGCATTATAGGCAAGGAAGTTCCTAACAGAAGGCAAAGATGAAAGTTCACCTATTAAAGAATGTGATTTTTTCCCCAATATAACTACAGAAAAGTGTACAATGTCTTGCTGAGGATTACTCGAAGGCCAGAGGCCTACAAACATGTGAAAAATGTTAGCATCACATTTTTAGGCTTATTAGAAACAGTCAGAATAATTACACCAGTCAAATTACTAGTGTCTTTTGGCTCGCGTCCAGGATGGAGGCCAAGACCCAACATACCAGGACCCTGCGCGGCTCGCGTGATTGACAGAAAGAGGAAGTAGACCGATACCTTTCACGTGGGAATCACAGCTTGTTGCAAGGGCAAGCGAAAGGCCCATCTGGATTTTGTGGGGAAAGTGCATTGTGTTTGGATGCAAATTCTTTGTTCCCAAAGCCTTTTTTTTTAATTGTGATTTATTTGCGTGCTTGTGATGGAACAGCTGTGCACCATAAGAAAATACAGCCCACTCACTGATAGTTGAAAATCATCATGGGATATGCCTTTGTTTTCTTTTTATCGCAGTATCTATTGGATGTTGGCAAGAGGTTACACGGTGTTTCCACGCTGTGTAGGTAGGACATTTGGAAGCTATTGAGTTGTAAGCAGAAGTGATCCACCCACATGTGAGACTCACCTCCGGGGCTTTTGGAAACCCTGTGGCTCCTCTGAGCAGCCAGGCGGGGCCCAGTCCTGAATCTTTCGAAGAGCTCCTAGGTGATTACAACACCTGGCAGGCCGAGCACCATCACCGGGTGGAAATCCTTTAGACACGCAGACGAACACCAAGTACACCCTAAACATCACTGATGTTCTTTGTTGATGACTTCAGACATTTTTTAAAACAAAATAAAATTCGATTGCCTCACTTGCAAGTAAAGACTGACAATGTTTATTTCAACTGGAAGTGTACGATCTGAATTTCCATTTCAAGTCTCCTTTAAATACAGGAAAAGAAAAAACATGGATCGTATGGATATCCACATTGTGAGATATTTTCATTTAACATTAATATTATCTTCATATAGAATGCACTGTAGAGTAATAGGTTAATTGTGTTCATTTATTCTCCTACTACATGAGAGGGGCCGTCCATTCATGTCAATTGAGTAAACATTTTCTGAGCGCTAACGACATCCCCAGTGATAAGGATGCCGGACTAGTGTCCACACCGCAGTGAACTCACGATTGGTGGGAAGACCTGCTGTGTCGGGAAGGAGCAATCGGACTCTGAAATGACTGCAGGAAGGGAGTGTTTATTTAGGGACTAGGAAGCATGATCACGGGGTGGCCAGGGGGTCACGGGGAGGAATCCACCCTGTGCTGGAACAGGAAAGGGGGCAAGGGATCCACGTGGGAAGGTGGGCATTCCGAATGGGGGGAGAACAAAATCCTAGACTGGTGATGTTTATTTCGTTTTTGGAATCGAGGAGCAGTCTGGTAGGGCCCGGCCCCTGAGGTTCTGTACACATAGTCCAGCTGTGACAGAAGGGTTTTCCTTAGTGTCTCCAGAGAAGTACAGATGAGACACTCTAGTATTTTACAAAGATCTTCAAGTGATCGTAGTGGGGCCCTGACCAGTTAGCTCAGTTGGTTAGTGTTGTTCCATTATGCCAAGGTTGCAGGTTCAATCCCTGGTCAGGACACATACAATAATCAAACTGATGTTTCTCTCTCTCTCTTTCTCTGTCTCTCAAAGAAAAATCAGTAAGTAAAAAAGAAATTTAAAAAAAGCAAGTCATAAGGACTGACCAAATTCAGAATTTTTGCTAGTTAAGTATATTTATATACTTTCTTATTTTATAAAAGAAGGCAAAGGCTTTTTTGAACGCTGACTCCTCAGAGTACTCTATATTTTGACGACCACGTGACAATACTGGCTGCAGTTACACTCCCCACACTGATGCATCACGCAAGGGCCAGTGGCCCCCGGGGGCGTGTACAAGGGCAGCGCTCATCAGAGGCCAAGTGGGAACAATTGCTTTCCTCGGTTGCTATTTAATTGCACGCACAGGTGGTTTTGTTTTGAAGAGGAAACTTCAGGTAAAAAAGTATGATTAATTCTCATGCCATTCCAGAGCCCCAGATGAAGAGGAGTTGCCCCCAGTTTCAGAGCGGAGAGAGCACACAGATGTTCAGGTCGTGGGGGCAGAAAAGGTTCGTGACCCGCGCTAGGTCACCTTCCTCCGGATTTGCCAAATGGCTTCCCAATGGAGCCCGGTGCAGGCACCAGCCCGGACCCTTCCTATGCTTTTAGACGTGGACCCCATCCTCGGATGGACCCCACATCCTCTGTGTTATGTGGTCACAGAGAACCCCATCCCAGCTCTGCTACTGGAAACTCTCCTGGGATAAGTCAGAGTGTTGAGTTGGAACCCAGAAGGGGGATTCTGATTATCCACCAAGCCCAAAAAAATATACAGTGACGTCTCCGAGCCATAAATGGCACACTTTCTACAAAAGAAAGAAGCATCTTTGCGGAGGGGAGGGAACGCTGAACAAGGAACCAGGAGGCAAGCGCTGGGTCTCCGCACATTCTAGCTAGAGGTCGTTGGTGGCGTCACTCCACGTAGTGACCCAAGGTGAACCCCGTGTCTCCCGACTCGAGCTGGAGAAAGTAGTAACGTTTCTTCTTCACACTTGCAGGGCTGGAAGAACCAAGTCCGATGTAGGAGGATTTTAAAGCCTATAGTACGTTCACGCAGGGAAGCCACAGATATTTTAAGCTGTCATTCTCGTTTGGATTTTACAGTTGGTCAAAGCAAACTCTCCTTAAGATAGAAATGTTGGAAACAGAGGAAAAATACAGGTCAGCAAATAGAAATTCCGAGAGAGAAGTCGCATAAAATGTTGGGTTGAGTCTCTCTGAATGATCTTTGCTGTAACGAGGTGATCATGTAGAAATAATTTTATACCTAGATTTTCCACTTTCTAGTTATCAACATCATCTTTCTACGTCTTCACAAAGTTCCCATAAAGACTACATACTATTCCAATTTACAGGTGCCTTTTGTTTATCATTTCAGCTTTATGCATACAACTTTGTCTGGATTTAAATGTCCTAATCAATAACGTGCAGGAAGGATGTTATCGGATCAAAACATATAAGCTTTTGATTCATAATTCCAAGCTGATTTCTGCAAAGTACCGCTAATTTATAGCTCCACTCTTAATATGTGAGCGTTTCTGTTTTGGAATACCTTGTCAACACTGCATATTTCAATGTTTAAAAATACATGTTGTCATTGTTTCGTTTTGCATGGCTTCACTAACTTGTGAATCTGGATTTCACTTTAATTGCCTGCATTCCCTTTAGACTAGTCCCTCCTTCCCTATCCCACACACCGATCATGCATTTCTAAAGATTTGTGTGGCCTCTTGAAATATTAAGACCATTAAAGTTTAAATATTTGCACGCAATGTTTTCTCCCCATTTTTAAAAATCTTTTAATTTGCTTTGTTAGTTTTTGCTGCAGAGAAAATTTGCCTCTTTGCTTTGTCAAAATGATAGTACTTTTTCTTCACGATTTTTCCCTTTGGAAAGCAATGCTATTATTATTGTTTGGAGCAGAGACAAAGTCTTCGCTACCCACACAGATAGTTCTTCCCTAATTTCATTCAGTCAATAGATGCTCATTAAGAGACCTATATATGCCAGATATAAAAGCAGATCTTGGCTTAGCCAAGCACAAATAATGCATTCCTTCCTCCCTGGAGGAATTCCGAAGCAAATGTTACCTCCTCGTTGGAAAGAGAGGCAGATTTAGGGCTCAAGTTGGATTTCTTTATTTATAAAGTCCTCATTAGAGCCAACACTTTCCAAACAGTCAGAGTTTTTTCTTTCATTATGCAAGATAAAAATTACTATTGTATGAAGTGAAGAAACTTACTTAAAGTCACACTGATGGATTCAAATAAGGGGATTTTTATGTTATTATTCCTGAAGCATGTAGCAGAGAGATAATAATCATAAAATGAAACCATTCTGATTTTCTAAATCTAGAATTTTAAGAAGCTAGATAAGAGTGTCTAAGATGGCAGGTACTTTATTTGTTTACCCAGAATCCACATCGCCCGTCTTTTCCTTAAGAAGACCTTGGCATTGCCCTGACCCGTGTGACTCCATTGGTTGAGTATTGCCCTACAAAGCACAAGGTTGCAGGTTCGATTCCCAGTCAGGGCATGTGCCTGGGTCCAGGCACATAGCCAGGGTACAACCGATCAATGTTTCTCTCTCTCATTGATGTTTCTCTCCCTCTTTTTCTCCCTCCCTTCCCCTCCTTCTAAAACTCAATAAATAAAATATTTAAAAAAAAAGAAAGACCTTGATGTTCTTAAGAACCTTCGTTTGTGAGAACGTCCATCCTTCTCTAATTAGGATGCTGGTGGGAAGATGGAACACCCAGAGGGTAGCATCCATGTTGGCACCATGAGGAAAAGGCCAAGAGCATCCTACAAGCACCCAAAACCGGTGGAGAACACACCAGCGGCACAATGGTCCACTGCCACGGGTGTGTCCAGTGCCTTAAGATACGAAGAGTCCACACGTAAAATCAATAAAGAAGATAAGGACAAGATATATCAAATGAACCCATAAACTAAGCCTAAATAAACTAATACTGTATAAATTTCAAAAGCAGTAGGGAGCTCACCGTGAACGCAGAGCTGTGAGGTGCCACAGGAAGAAGGCAGCAGCTGGGGCAGGAAGGGGACCTCCCCCACGGCCCCCCCATCCAACACAGCAGGTGCCCACAGACAGGAAGTGGGGAG
Organism: Tonatia bakeri; assembly: GCA_004024845.1. Lineage (NCBI taxonomy): Eukaryota > Metazoa > Chordata > Mammalia > Chiroptera > Phyllostomidae > Tonatia > Tonatia bakeri. Next base: position 242,734 of record PVIA01001622.1, read on the forward strand.
GTCTCGACCACGCTGATTGCTGAATTGAGACTCATCACACCTTCCCGACAGGCCCTCATTTTCATCTCACTGTGACCAGACCAAAGTGACCGAAAAACGCTTATTTCCCTGTCACCTGCAGTCACTGGAGAAAATTTCCATTTTATGAATGGGCCTCACTCTCCGGCTCTCCTTTTGTCTAAAACTCCTCCTCCATCCGGTCGGTCACGCTGGCTGTTTCTCTCCAGATTTGCTCCAGAGCGCACTCCTGCTGGGCTCGCGCCCCCATGTCAGTGCGAACGCGTCTCAGTCCCCCTTGCAGGCAGCGTCAGGTTCCAACCCCCTGTCTCACCGGACGGCCCCACAGCACGTGGTGAGGACGCCAATGACGCCAAATTTCGTTCTGCAGCCCCATCTCTCAACAGAACTTAAACTTCCCCCTCTGAACGTCCACTCAGACATCTGCTTATGACATCAAATTCAAGGTATTTGAAACCAGCCTCTGGATTTCCGCCCCCTTAAACCAATCCTCCCTTAGCTTCACCTGGCTCGGTAAAAGGAAACTCCGTTCATCCAACTGCCTGGGACCAAGGCCGTGTGGATCTGGTCCCTCCTCCCTCTCACGCGCACCCCTCTCCTCCATCAGACTGTTCCCGGGTGCCAGGAGAACCCCCCACCCCCTCCCTGTCCTCCCTCGTCTGCTTGGCTGCCGGCATTCCAACAGCATCTCCCTGCTTCCATTTCTGTCTCCGGGGGAGCTCTTTTTCCATGCAGCACAGCGGCCATCGTAATGTGAAAATGGTATCACACCGCCTCCCCACCCTCCGCTAGAAATCCGCTAATGGCTTTCAACACCCCAGTCCCAAACCTTTCCCGGGTCTCTAAGTCCACACAGGACCTGAACCACATCACGCCCGTGCCTCCCTCACCGCCTCGGAGCCACAACTGTCAGTTTGCTGTCCCTCGACCACACGAGGCACAGGATGTTCTTCCCCCAGATGACCCTGGGGCCCCTCCATCAACCCTTTTTGACCTCGTGTCCAAGGGGGACAACCTCGGAGAGTCTTCTCCTGACGCCTAGGTCTAACACTAGCCACCCCCACTCTGCTCTGTAAACTCTGCTTTAATCATAGAGTGTATTACCTTTCACGCTGTGATTGTCTCTGTTCCTTCGCTCAAACCTAAGATGCTACTTATTTTAGAGGTGAAGAAACTGCAGATTTGATGTGACAATGGAGACTGTTAGGTGTGGGGCTGGCACCCGATGTTTTGACCTCTACAGATGCTCTTTTGATGAGACTGTGATGCTGTGATACTGCATGTTAGGAGGAGACAGGGAGAGAGGAAAGAGAAGGAAAGACAATAGAGAGTTTAGGGGTGATTCGTTTTTAATATCCAAGAGTGAAGGACAAAGCACTCCCAACTATAAACCATGACTCTGTCCGGCCAGGAATGAAAGGCTGAACAGCTGGCACCCGGAATTGACCACAGCCTGGTGACACTGTTTTAAACGGCTGCAGGTGTGACTTAAAGGCACCAGAGAAGCCAGAACGGGGTGGAGGTCACCCTTTGGATGCCACAGGCTATTAAGATAATTTGGACGCTGAGTCAAGAAAGATGTGGTCTGTTGAACCACAAATCCGAAGGCAGAGGGAAAGCCTTTGAAAAATGGGTGAGGGCGAGTTTTCCTTTGTCCTGTGTGGGGAGAGGGCAGAGCACACCCAGCTGGACACGATTAAGTCTGCGAGAGGTCCCGCGGGTCAGGGCCGGAGGGAGGACCGGGCAGAAGCTGGCCTCCACGCCGACCCTGACACAGACCAGTGAGGGCGGAGAATGTGCTGTCGATTTGCATATTCCCAGGCCGGCGCTCACGGGGTCGTGTGCAGGGGTGTCGTGCAAAATAACACGAGAACCTCAGTGAAGGCTCCTGGGTGCGGCGCACACCCATGGGGACCTCGGGCCCACCAGGCCCCCCGAGGCTGAGCTCAGACCTCGGGAGCGCAGCGCTGCCGGCACGTGGGCTGCACCACCCCACCCCCATCTCCTCCACCCCCACCGTGGTACTCTCTGCCTCTCTGATTACACCACTTCCTCCCAACCCCGATGGATTCCCCCTCTCCGGGGCCCACATCTATCCTCTCATCTCCGTTTCCCCCAGATCTTCGCATGGACTTGGGCCCACGCACGATGTGTCTGGGGGAAAAATGTCTGACCGAGGGATTGTGGGTGAGTGAGAAATCCCCAGTACGCGTTCAGAATCAGCTACGTGGCCCTAGACCCAGGAGTGCCCAACCTTTGGGCGTCTCTGGGCCACACTGGAAGAAGACTTGTCTTAGGCCACACATTCAATACATTGCGACACACACACACACACACACACACACACACACAATCTCATCACATTTTAAGCAGATTTATGATTTTGTGTTGGGCCGCACTCGGCCCGAGGGCCAGGGGTTGGACACCCCCGTTCCATTGCAATGAGACCTAAACTCGGCCCACAAAGTGGCAGCATGCGCAGCAAGGCCGGGTACTGTCGGTCTGTCCACCACGAGGCTTCTATCGTGCAGATGATCCAGGGAATTATGCTCCGGGCAACACGCGTGTCCATAAACAAAGACAAGCAGGAGGGAAGCCAGACTGACACCTTTGGGTCCCAAGGGGCCCCCTTGGCGGGTCTGCAACCGAGGCGCAGCAGCTTTGCGGCTCACGGAAGCCATGACAGAGAGCTTTCTTAGCTCGATGCATTATTTGCGTTCCTTTCTTAGATAACGCAGGCTCACGGCGGGAAAAGCGAGAGCGTCTCAGACCCCTTGGAGCACTGACGTGTTAGAAAAAGAGCCGTGCTCTCAGGCCACGTCCACGCCGCGCTCTTCACTTCAACAACCCAGCCCGGGGCCCCCGTCCCCCGAGACGTGAGATGAGATGGTGACAGGGATGTGAGGTCACAGGCGCAAAGGTCGGGCCATCGGGACCCAGCAAAGCAGCTTTGGGACGGGGCCTCTGCCTGTCAGCCGGTCAGCCCTCAGCCACCGCGGCCGGGCCCCAGCGGGGAGCTCAAAACCTCGCCTCCCGCAGCCTTCACGCAGCGCCGCTCCCTCCCCTCTGACGTCAGCGCTCACGTTACTTGCTGTGATGCGTTCCACGCCTGTGTTTCCTTCCCAAGCATAATATTGCTTCAGCCGCAACCGCGGCCCTTGGAGGGATAATCGTCCCCGACAAGAGGGTGGGTCCCTGACAGAGAGCTGATAAGCGTTACATACAGATGACAGGAGTCAGGACATATCGGATTACTGCTGTGAATATAATAAAGGAGACACTAAGCACTCTGGCAGCTCCGAGACAAGCCGTTTCATAACTCTAGTGGGGCTATTATCTTCCATTTGCTGCCACTGATAACCAGGCTGTGTCTCCACGATCTGGTTTCAAGCCACTTAACACGTTGCTGGGCAGACGTGGGGGAGGGGGAGAGGCGATAATCAGGATTCGGGGGGCATTTATTTTTAAAGTTTATCTTCTGCATCCCCTTGCAGACCGATAAGGCCCGGCGTGAGGGGGCTCTCAGCCTTCTTGGGGAAGGCTGAGTGCACCCCACCACACTCCTAATCTGTGCTGCTTTGCTCATCCGAAGCTGACATATCCAGCTGTGGAAGTGACAATTGACTTCCTCCACTGCTCTGATACACCTGGGCCTAAAGGCCTGCAGCCATAAACAGCCAGGCTGTTTTGACATTCTGGGGCTCCGAGAAGATGATGATTTCTCCTCAGCCAGGCCGAGCTGTCTGCAGAGACAGCTCGAGACGGTGCAGCCTGGCCGTGCACACGGCCACAATGAGCATGCGAAATGTGCCGGATTCCGGGCACCAACGGCACAGGAACCGGGACAGATGTGGCGTCTGAATACGCAGCAAGTCAACGTACTACGTCAGAGCTGTGGATGTGAAAGGTAGACGGAGGACATTTTTCTCGGTAGATACACCTGCAGGCAAGATGCACCAGACCAAGTCTCTCGACAACCGGATCCAGCAGACAGGTGGCGGGAGGTTTTCTGCCCGGTGACCACAGAGCACCACTCCTCAATTTGCTCGTGCGTCTCATAGAAGCCTGAGTTCATGGGAGCTGGGGCCACTGCATGGTCAAGTTTTGCCACCAGAACTTGGAGCTTCGGTGCAGGCCTCCTCGGAAAAGAGGAAACATCTGTGGAGTGTTTGTTTCATTTGGGGCTTTCCATGTTGAGCGTTGCTTTCAATGAGCTCTTATAGCAAGTTATGAGGCAGGGACTTTTCCACCTGATGCTTCTGGGTTGGAACCCCCAGAGCTGGGCTGCGGAGAATTCAGAATCACTCATCTTTTTCGTGGAGGGGGGTCCATGGTAATCGTTGGCCAAGGTCCCTCAGCAGGCAGGTGGCAGATCCAGGGTTGAGCCCAAGCATCTGACCAAAACCAGCTTCATTCGACTCCTTGCTGCTCTCTTGCACTACAGCCACGGGAACCCCCCTGGTCCCTGTCCCCACTCCTTGCAGAGGAAGGACTAAACAGAAATGCCCACCCAGGGCAGAAGGGTATAGGACCTATCCAAAGCAGAAGTCACCATCATTGCCGTCATCTCCAGACACAACACAGACATCCTTGCAAGCCATCAGGGGCAGCAGGTACAGACACATGGCCACGGGCAGCAAGTTCTTGGGACCGAGGCCCAGGAGCCGTTCCCATCTCTCTGGGGCAGAGGGAAGGTATGGGAGCACAGAACCTAGGTTTTACATAAACAGAGTTCCAGGAGAGCCCTCCACCCAGAAACATACCCTCGGGAGTGGGTGAGAGAGACTCTTCCCTCTTAGAACTGGAGCCCAGGGTGGGAGGAGAGTGGAGCCCACTCAGGCGAGAGTAAGGCTGCCCATAAGTGCATTCGGTGCTGACCCATCTAAGGAAGTGACTTTGTATTTCTGAAGTCCCTCCCAAGACATGACAGGCACTGGCACTTGGGTTGTACCTAAAGGTGAAGCCCTTTGAAAGGGAACACATTTTACAGGGACAGGTGTGGGAAGGCTGATAGAACTTGTTTCTGAAGATCTTCCCCTAAACTTCCGTCTCCCATCTGGGCACCCACACCTCACACACCATCAACGGGCGAACTCATGCTCGGAGATGCTGTGGGCTTCCTGCAATTGGCGGTACCTATGAAAACTCCTTCCGTTACCTTTGGGTCTGATACCCTTGTCTGAGAGACCAAACCCCTATTTACACTGAAATTTAAGGGCAGTTTCTGTAAAAAGACAGCTGGCAGTGTGATGTGTGGGCACAAACTTTGACTCGAGAGTGAAGCTTTCCCGTACTATTTACAAATGTGCCTTTAAATCATGCCTATTGTTCTGTGAAATGTTATGTGCTCTATGGATTAAGCCCTTTGAATGTGACCTTCTTCCTGGGAGGTGTTGCCAGCACAAATACTCCTGACTTAAGTCACAGTAAGTAAAGTCACCCAGTAAAATTGTTTAATTTTCGATCATCAAGAAAATGCTTGCTTAGGGAGGATGCGAAACAGATACCATTGGAGGAATTCGTTTCCGACCGATAAAACCATTGTGCCAGGATTTCACAAAATAGAATAATTTCATTGTCCTACAAATAACCGGTTGTTCTGTCTTAAAAAAATATCCCTTTGCACATGCTAAAAGTTGGAAATTGGTTCTGTTTAGGGGGAAAAAAGAAAGGAAATGAATTCAAATGAGTCGGGATTATTTTTAGAAATGCTTACTAACTTTGGAATCAAGTTCCATCCGTCAAACATAAATGGGTTGGGGATGGAAATAGTTAACAGGACGGTCATTATGCCCATAATTGTGAAAGATTTCTGCACTCTGAAAACCATTTTCTTAATTATTTTAGGTTAACACTTGAGTCCATAGTGGAGGGGTGGGGAGCGGGCAAGTGTAATCCAACCCCCCAGATAGGGTGCCGGGCCTGAACTCAGATAACATGAAAGATTTCATTGCTGCTGCATTATAAATTATTTCTATTACCGTGGTCCTGTGGGAACTGCACTGTCCATGCACTTTCCCTATTACCTCACTTAATGTTATTAACACACTTTGGGGTATAAAATTACAGTTTTATCATGGAAACCTTAAACACTTATACCCAAAGTGTGGAGTCAAGTTATTATCTGTACTGACCAGACCCGTTTTATTGTCATTTTATCACTCATAAAATCTGAGATTCGATTTGATTTAACTATTCATGAAAGCTCCGTCCGCAGGAGTTTCAACCCAGCTGCGATGCTAATACATTAATATATAAGATGACTTCATTTTATTAAAGGTGAGGTAACTCAGAAAACCTCTTTTAATGTCCTTCCGAGGCTGGGAAATCTCCCCTGACCTGCGCGCACCCACATCGGCACGGATTTAAGACAATCTTCTCGGCACTATTTCTAACCTGCTCCTGGCCTTTATCACATGCCCGAGACACATCTGTCAGCCACAAAGCTGCCTCGCTCATCAAGGTGTCAAGAGGCGATGTCCCATTTTAAAGCACCGAGCAGGAAGGATTCACCGTTGTTAAAGAAACAGCTATGCACTCGAGACCTATGGAGCCAAAGACCGCAAGCATGTCATGCCAGCGGCTTCTAGAATGGAAGAGCAGGGTCAGCTCCAGGATCGGGCCAGTATGCAGAACACAGAAAACCACAGAGCAGTGCTCAGGTTGTTGGAAGTTTTTTTCCTACAGGAACCCCCTTCCTGTCTAGTCTTTGAGCCTCCAGTTTAGAAAGAAAGTTCTTGTCAGGCTGATTTGATTTGTCAAAAGCAACGCTTCTGTTGTTATGTTAAATGTCATCTTGGTATGAGTCAAAAAGCTTTTGCATACAATATTTGAGCCCTGGCCAGGCAGCACAGTTGGTTAGAGTGTCATCCTGATATGCTAAGGTTGCAGGTTTGATTCCTGGTCAGAGCACATATAAGAATGAACCAACGCATGCATCAATGAGTGGAACAACAAATCGATGTGTGTGTGTGTCCCACTTTCCTTTCACTCTTTAAATTCAATAAACAAAAATTTAAAAGAAGATAAAAATAATAACATTTGAAATATGCTATCGTCGATGGCATGAAACCATACCGCAGTGCTAAGAATTGGGGCTCCACTACCAGGAGTCCCATTATGGGGTCAGACTATCATTCCCTGGCCTTGAGGAGGCCCAATGGAGTAGAGACTTAGGTCAGCCAATGTCTGGTATTCTACCCTCTCACTTCAGCACCCAGAAAGAAGAAATAACACCCACGATGCAGAGCGAGAGCCTCTGCCCCCAGAGCGCGCTCACCACGCAGTCCTTCCATCACTTTGTCTCTTCCGGTCAGATCCCATGGACGGGAGGTGTGGCCCTTGGAGGAGAGCGCTGTGCCTCTGCGCCTGCTCCCTAATCTCACGCAGTGCGTTTACTGAGCACCACGAGGCATGTAAAGAAGCATAAGGCAGACCTCTTGGGTCAAGGGGATGGCGACCTGGCCCCCAGATGACATCACGTATAAAGTCTGTCGTGTTCTCATTTGGGGCTTCGTCTTCATTGGTCTGTGCGGCTGAAGGACAACGGAACAGCTCACGGGCGGTAAAGCCATGTTATCTGAGTCCCCGAAACCCGTGGGGACTCACCCGCTGTGGGGTGTGCTAGACATAAATCTTTGTCAGTTTGGGGATGTGTTGGGGGATTTGTGGATTTAAAAAAATAAAAACACAAACAGCCCAGGCCGAATGAAGAAGTCTGTGGGTTCACGAACGCTGCAATTTGCTACTTTGAATTTTGCAAGTAGAGATGAAAAGGTAAGAGCTTGGAGGTGGAGGAAGGGATTACTATACAATTTTTTTAAAAAAAATTAAAAGACTGGGTCCATTGAATATAATGTTCACTGAAGGAATCCATTCATTTCGCAAAGAACCTTCCCAGACTCCTGGTGTTTGAGACTTGTGCCAAGAGTCAGGTCTAAAAGGTTTAACTCTTGAGTCATGCCCGCTCTTTGGGGGGCTGGGAGTGATAGGGCAGCCCTGGACGGTGGCCAAGCCTGCCCTCACACCCCGTGTGATGGAAGGTGTGTCCGCCCTGGACTTTGCATACCTCCTGGCCACGTTACACTGAACCCAACCAGGGGCAACCAAGGGAGCATGGCAGACCCAGCTGGTGTCGACACTCCAGCGAGATTCTGAAGTCTTGGATTCTCTTTGCCTTGGGAGTTTGGGCTGATGACTCATGGGGATCTCAACTGGTTTCAGATGGAGAGCCCTGAGCTGCCCACCTCAGGTGGGTTCCACAGAGAAGACGGCACCCCTTCCCGAACCCTGTTCAGCGAACAACATTAAGAGGGATTCCCCGAGGCAGCTCCAGCAATAGGGCAGGGTGTTGGAGTCACCGGTCCCTCACCTGCACGTGCACAAAAACCTCACAGCAACCAGGACGGCAGCTTGGTAACGGCAGCCACTGCTTAGTTGAAAACATTAGAAAAATAGTATGTTATCTCTGTGTTCCCTGTTTTTCTGTTTATGTTCATCACGAGTGAGAAAACAACACAGGAAAATGGCAAAGGAAACAGAACAAACATTCGGGACGAACGACAGCCATGGCTGGACTGCCACTTGAAGTTCCACTTTCCAGGGACTCGCTCCCCTCTTCGTGCGAACGTGCCATCATTCTTGGGCTCCAGGGGCGGGAATTCCTCCAAGGACCCTGCACTGAGTTCCTGGTCAACCCCATACACCTGATTAACTCAGAGGACAGATGGCACACGTGTGGGGCTGTACGTATGCCTATGTTTGAGCAGCAGGGAAGTGGCATTATGATGTTAAGGGGCCTCTACACAGACAGAGGGAATTTTGAGACTCAGAATCGCCCTAACGTGGAGCCCAGCTTGTACATTTTTGAACAATGGCAAAGTCCAGCCTCAGCAGGGTGATCCGTTCACACCAGAGCCAACCCCTGAGTAGGAGGCACAGTCAGAAGAAGGTCAGTAAGAAAAAGAAGAGTATCCATGCGGTTTTAGGCAAGACATTAAACAATGCCCAAGTTCCTATCTCAAAAGACAAAGCAAGAAAAGAACCTTAAGTTTCGTCTAATCTCTCCATGCATTCAGAACACATACTTAAAATTGACTTTGGTGATTCAGAAAGCCACATAAAGGTGGGCAATAAGGTTTATTCAAGGACTTCCCACCCCTAAAATCACGCTGCAGGTAATAACCCTAATACATTTCATGGCCTTTAAATAGTACTTGGCACACAGCCGGGATCCATCCGGCCATTGGAAACCAGGTGGCCACGTTTGCAAATGAGATTTCCAAGTGCAGGCGACGCACTGCAGGTTCTCATTGCAAAATAAATATTTAAAGTTCTGTTTGATAGGGGGTGAACTTAGGAAAGAAACATGCTGTAAACGTGCAGGTCCAAGAAACTCTGCCTGTAATGATGGCTGCTATTTTTTGGCGCCAGAATTCAAGTCCTTTTGAGATTGACTATAGCCTACAAAAGAAAAAAAAATCTCTTCTATAAGCTTCTTGAAGTTAAGAATTGTGTCATTTTCTTACATCCCCTCCGTGGCACACAGGTGGCCGTATAACTTTTGGTCATATAGTATGTCCAGGCATGAGGAATACCTATCCATGGGCCAGCGCTAGCACCTTGTAAAAAAAAAAAACTATGTTCACGTCTAGCATCCTAGGGGGGTTAGCAAGGGATTATATGCTAGAGGCCCCTAAAACCTGAAGAGATACAAATTATACACACTCAATCTGAAAAGGCTACATCCTATACGATGGCAACTATATGGCCTTCTGGGAAAGGCAAAGCTATGGAGACAGTAAAAAAGATTAGTGGTTGCCAGGGGTGGGGGGAAGACTGAATGAATAGGCAGGGCGCAGAGAATTGTTAGTGTAGTAAGATGTACTCCGTGTGATGCTCTGTAACTGTGTGTTCCATCACGGTGGGGACGTGTCCTTATGTATTCATCCAAATCGATGGAGTGCACGGCACGGAGCACGATCCTGAGTGTGAACCGTGGACTTCAGGTGGTTTCGTGTGGGCGCACTGATTATAAAGATTGTACCGCTCCGCTGGGGACTTTGGTAGTGGGAGGAGCTACGCATACACGTGGGGGCGCTCTGTGCTTTCTGCGCGATTTTGCTGTAAACCTAAAATTGCTCTTAAAAAAACAGCCTTAAAAATTATACAGGCTTCAGAAACCCTCAAATTTCATTAAAAGTAGAATGATTTGCGTATGCAAGATTTAGACCCGCTGGGGTCTGGATGCTTGTACTGTGCTGAGTTAGCACCGAAATGATGGCTGATGGCCCAAAAGAAAACCGTAAATGAGCTACGCGGAGAAGTGTGAACCCCAGGTGTGAACCCCAGGTGCCCCCCTCCCCTGCCAGCCCCACATAGGCGAGTGTCTCAGAGTCTCCGGGGCTGGGTTTAAGCATCAGCAAAACGGGAACTGCGGCATTTCCTTTCCATGCAGGACGGTCGTGAAGCGTACGTGAGACACGATTTGTGGCAGCTGCGTGGGAGCGCTCAGTGGTTGGTATACAATCGAGACTCCGGAACCCGCCTGTGGAATGGGGCGCCGTGGTTAGAGCCTCATCGGCGCTATCTGGCTTGAGTAGAATTAACAGAAAGGAAATTGCCTCTTAATGCGGAAGTTTTAATTGAATATGATAAAACAGCTCTATAAACACTGAGATATGTGAAAATTAATTAATAGGAACTTTTCTTCTCCAGTGATGTTCATAATTTCTGTCTGCCGCGTGTGGTTAAATTATATTTCTGAGATCAAATGAAGAACTTCCCAAGTTTCCAGCAATCACTCACTCTGAATCCATCCTTGTCTAATGGGGGTCATGATGTAATTAAAATATTGCACAGCCCATCAAATAAAACTCATCTAATCCTGCAGGATAAAAATTGGAAAGCCTTTAAAATAAAGTTTAAAAGGAGTATTTTAAGACTTATTTAAGTTTATATTAATTGTATGCTAATCACATGATATAAATCCTAAAGTTCTGATGTTGCACATGAAAAAGTTCTAGAAGAAAAGAAATGAAACCAGCACAGAAAATGCTTCATATTATTGTGTCACATTATAGTATAGTATAGTATAGTATAGTATAGTTAGCATAGTATATAGTGTAATATAGTATAATATATAGCCTTATATTACAATATATAATACTAATCACAAATATAAGTCACTAATATAATGTTATATTATATCATATCATATTAATCACATTGTTGTGGGTACCACTCCACATTGGCCATCAAATGCTAAGACACATCAGTTTGGCACACTTAGCGAAACTCTGATTTTCTTTTCTGTGATATAACCTTGCCAGTCTCATATCATCTTGAGAGACAAGTTATTTATTAAGCATTAGATCTGAAATTAGTTCTCAGGTGATAAGAGATGGAAACATTGCAAAATTTTATAGCAACATAAGGTTATTAAAGGTTTTCTATGCTAAAGTATTATTTATAGGTGTTTAAAAAGCTATCAAGTTTATACAGTTTTCTCCAATCTATGTCTATAAAAAAACGATCTCACAGAACCATATTAAGCTTCCTCCAAACACACGGTGCATGAGAACTAACCTCATAAACACAGGGACTGAGGGTATTTGATCTTCCTGTGGTCCCCCCTTTCGAGTTTCTAAGAAAGGGGTAATTCCATTTAATGCCCTGGGCCTGTTCCAGTTCAAGATCTGAGTTCGATACCTGAGTGTTTATGGTCATCGTAACATTTATGTGCAGGCGTATTGATTCATTCGTGTGGTAGATGTGGTTGCCACAACAGGGGGTTCTTACATCAATCCTTAAAAAAAAAAAAAACAGGCTTCTGGAAATGACCGTAAATACTGTTACTAACTCTGTCTCTGAAAGGTGCCGCATGCATTTCTGAAGCAGGTTAGAGACGAACAGGGGTTTAGACAGACAACGCCCATTCCTGGGAGGGTACCGCCGTTCGGAGGCACAGCCTGGAGACTTCAGAAGACTGCCTGTGAGGAGGAAGTTCAGTTAATTTGAAAAGATTTGGCCAGCTTTGGATTGTAATACGAGGTCATTTGGGCAGGGCGAAGGAAGTCTTTTTGGAGCCAGCATCGTAACTCCTCTGACTAATTTGCTGTCTTTAGCCTTTTAGAACCATGACTCAGGCCTTCCCCAAAGGAGGCACGGGGACTGGCAGGAGAGGGGCAAGGCCAAGGACAGGGGATGCAAGGGAGGTGGGGGAGGGGAGGAACAGGCACCAGGAGGAGCATGCATCCCTTTGCTAATCACGTATCAGAAGCAATGACATTTCTCAGGCTCAGAGCCGCCAGGTGCCCCGTGAAGGGAAGTGTCGGGGGGGAGGTACGTGTCGCTGGAGGCAGATGTTGATGAAAGATGACAGCTTGCAAATATCTCAGTCTCGGACAAGCCTGCGCTAGTGACACGGTGGAGTGCAGCAAAATGGGACGAGTCAGCAGCCAACACCGATTTCATCAAGACCTGTCCAAGCTCCGCTGATGGCCTGATAGCCTGGGGAGGGCTGGCGGCTGTGGGGCGTGTCCTGCCGGTGACTCTCAGCCCGTCTGCGTGGAGCAGCTGGAGAGGTTCTGAGGACTAAGGAAAGGACAATAGAACGAAGGGCTCTGGGAAGCGTCATCTGCAGAGTAAGCCCACACCTGGGTTTCAGCCACGCCAAAGCGGACACGTGGCAGTTACAGAAACACAGATGTCTCTTTCTGCCCGTTGACAGCGAGACAGCGGCATCTTTCCAGCGTGATACCTGTGGCCCAGCACAAACCTCCCCTGGGGCCGGAGCACTGAGGATACAGTCACAGTCAAGGCCCTTCCTATGACAGCCACCCTCGATCCCTGGCATACCGGGAGTGGTGAACTCTGGCAGCAGTCAGAGTCTTGTACCACCTCTCCAGGGGAGAAACACGAGACGCGGGCCTGAACGGATGCTACAGTGAACACCAAGGGGGTTGGGAAGTGTTGCGATCACGCGGGCAGACAGCGTGGGCGTCGGGAACAGGAGGTTGGGGCAGCAGACTCAGTGTTTTCAGTGGATCAGAGCTTGCTCCCCAGGTACACGCAGCCAGTCAGTGTTTTGTTTGAACTACAAAATGCTTTTAATGTACATACTTTGAACGCCAGCAAATACTCGGGACCACAGCCTGAAAAGAAGCTTCTGCCTTTAGGAGATGCATCATTCCCCACAATCTGTAATTTTCACAAAACTGACAAAAATGCAGCTACCGGATGATTCTGGAGACGGGGAAACAGTGGTCCTGGTTTGCAAGGTTTTATGACTTGGAAGGGACACATGGGATCTTTGCAGCCTCGGCCTGTCTCTCCAGCTTTGGTCACACTGCGTCTCGGCTGAATCCCTGGAAACAAACTCGGCCTCGTCTGTGGCTGAAAGAGGCGGAAGGCAGGGGGCCACCACCTCTGTGGGGTGAGGAAGTCTTGGGAAGAGGGCAGGGGGAGAAAGAGAGGCCCAGTTCTATGTGTGCAAACCCTGTCCCAGGCACAAGGGGGCCACTGAGGGCGCATTCGTACGTGGGGCTGACTCCCTACAGCACTTAGGGAGGACAGAATGTAACTGAACTGAGATCCGACACTGCCAATGGTAGGTGACAAGAAAAAGCAACGCTTTGTGTCTAAGCAGGCTAATTTCATGTTAAATAAAAGCAACAGAACTCTTGTGGAAAAGTATTTGTTTACTCAGTTAATTAAAATGTAGTATGTGTGGCCCGTGGCCAGGTAGCTCAGTTGGTTAGAGCATCATCCAGATACATCAACATTGTGGGTTCGATCCCCAGTCAGGGCACAAACAAGAATCAACCAATGAGTGTATCAGTAAGTGGAATGACAGAGATCTCTTTCTCTCTCTCTCTCTCTCCAAAATTCAATCCATAAAAAATGTAGTATATGTATTTTGTATACTAGCACCAATTAAAAATGCAAATAAACCATTTATAATAGCACCAAGAAACACGAACTACTTAGGAAAATTAACGAGAGGTGTGTCACTTGTTTATACCGAAAGCTATAAACTGTGGCTGAAGGATATTAAAGATGACCTCATGTAGTGATGTATCATCCTCCTGAATCAAAAATAATAATAATTTCTCCAAATTGGTCTAAACGTTCAATGTACCACTAATTAAAGTTTGCCCCAATTTTCTTTTGGGGGATGAACAAAGTTCAAGATCTGAGAAGCTGGTTCAAACATTTATGTGGAAGCTCAAGCCAACTAGAAGGGTTTATTTGAAAAGAAGAATCTGGTTATAAACTTTCTACTACCTGATTTCAAGACTTCAGTACGGGTGAAAGAACACACACTGAGATGAACAGAACAGGAGAGTGAATCCGGAACAGACGCGTACACAAACAGCCAATTGACACTTAACAATGTGTAGTGAGCATGCTACTAAAAACTGCATGGAAACAACCACACCATAGATGGAATGTCAAAGGCAAAAGCTAAAAAAAAAAGGAGGTAGAAAACCTTTGCAACATTGGGGTGAGTGAAGGTTTCTCAATTTGGACACGACACATAAACCCTTTAAAATGATAAAGATGGCTGTATTTGTCACAGACACCAGCCCGCAGTGTCCGTGGCATTATGGATGAGATACAAGATAAATTCACATGGGCTATGGAGTCCTGTGGAAGAAAAGGGACAGCACGGCTACCCTCTCAAGGGGAGGGTGCCTCAAAGCAGCCTGGTAACTCTCTCAAGAGGAGAGAGGGCCAATCCTTGTCTTCACAGGTTTTTATTGGGCTAATTTTCACAGGAATATGGGTACAGCTTATTAACCATTGTCAGGCAGTAAGGATCAAACAATAGATAGCATACAAAGAACTACTAGGACTTACTCTGAGTCAGGGTCTGTTAGCTAAAGGGCTACAAAACTTTGGGAAACAAACTCATTTCCTGCTCGGGCCTTTATCATTTAATTAAGAGCATTCTTAGCAAAGCAGGTTTCACAGGATTTTAAGCATTCTTTCTCAGGCCTGATCACCTGGGAAGCCCGCCCTTTTCAGCACAGGGCTACACCACCCTCTGTCATTGCTTCCGGATTAAGTCAGGCAGAGGAGGCAAGATAGCCAGGAAATTAGGAGACTTCTCACAGGCAGAATGAGGACTCAGGCTATGTCAAAGCCAAGGAGTGAGGGTCCATCACCCCCTTTCTTCATAGCCCCCCAAGTCTTTTCCTGGAGCCTCCACGTGATCATGCCTGTCTTAGGTCATTATCCCCTTGGGGAATCTTACCCATCATTGGCTAACCGACCAAGCATTGGAGACCAGTTATGGATAAAGTAAAGTGGGCAGAGGCGGTGCTCCTGCCAAGGAGATAAGCCTTGTCTCCTTAGTGGCTTATGGTCCGAAGGTCACTCACTCAGCCTTAGCCTTGTGGGGGTTACAGCTCCTGAAACCAGGTGGGGAGGCTTCCAACATGTATTAAAATAAATTGTTTGTGTTTAGTTACAAAAATAAAAATCAAGGTACAGAATGATGGAAAAATATATGTAATGCATGTATCCAATGCAGAACTTCTACCCAGAATATATCAAGCACTCACATAATTCGATCACATAAAAAAGAAACAATTTCTCAAAAGGCAAAAATAGCAACAGACTATTACAGAAAAGCAGATACAGCACCATAGACACCAGTCTGTACCCATTATAATGAATGGTCCAGTTTAAGGAATGCCGCCACCCAGTGCTGGTGAGCATCTGGGACAGCGGGAGCCAAGTGGGACGGCACAGTCAGTTTGCAAAATTATTTGCAGTTTCTTAAAAAGAAAAAATCAACAGACACCTACTTCTAAGTATTTACCGGAGGAAAT
This sequence comes from Tonatia bakeri, assembly GCA_004024845.1. Classification (NCBI taxonomy): domain Eukaryota; kingdom Metazoa; phylum Chordata; class Mammalia; order Chiroptera; family Phyllostomidae; genus Tonatia; species Tonatia bakeri. The sequence continues at coordinate 258,591 of PVIA01001622.1, forward strand.
GCTTACACTCTTGAGTGTTTACCTAAGAGAAGTGCAAGTTCCTGACGACACAGAAGTCCCATACACGTGTCTGCAGTTTGACTGGGAACAGCCAACACGGAAACCCGCACAGACGCCCATCCTCAGGTGAACGCATAGACAAAAGGTAGACCGTGCATCACAGGAAACTGTCTCCGCAGGTGATCTCACGCGGCTTTGCTTCCCAACACTGGGTACCGTTTTCCCTCTGGCACCAGGTGCCCAGCAATAGCCAGCCCATGGAGTCGCTGCAGAAATGAAGTCCCCACCAGCGTGAAGCAGGCTGTACCTCCCACCCCTCCTTGAAGAATGCGGAGCTTCAACTAGAGCGGTGGACCGGCGGGCCACTCCCCTTTTTCTCGCACTCATCGTCGATGGAACAACAATTAAATCGTGATGTCAAAATACACCCGGCTGTGTCATAACCCCCCTTGCAGTAGGACGCAGTGTGAGCAGAAATGACAGCGTGTGCTTCTGTTGAGAAGACCAGGGGCATTGGGAGCGCCCCTGAAAATGAGCGTCAGGGCCAGCCAGGGGGGGCACCCGGAACCTGCAGGTGGTCAGCACGCCTGCCCACGGGGAGGGCGGCCTCTTTCTGTAAACATAAAAGGGTGATTACTACAGGGACAAACGCAGAGCAGGTATTGTTTCTCTCACAGGGATGAGGGGCGTGGGGTATTGAACCCCCGGGGCAGCCCAGGGGGGACAGAGAGGGAAACTGGAGGTTCAGCTGCTCCCCAGCCTGTCTGTCCCCCAAATCCAGCCTGAGCAAACGGACGCACACAGAAGCTTTCCCTCGTCTCTTCTTTAGACATAAGCAAAAAGGGAAGTCACAGCACTGACTGGCCTCATCAACAGCATATGGAATAAATTATGCCTCATGGCAGGCTTTAAGCCACGTTGTCACCACTGGGCGCGCGGGATGCGGCTGGCGCAGCGGCAGGCTCCCCACGCTCCCTGGAAGTGCAGGGACGCACAGGCCGCGAAGGGAGCCCGGCTGGCTCACTGAAAAGGGGGCGCGCTTTGCAAACAGCATTACAGGAAATTCGAGGAGGCGCCCTGGCAGGGCACAGCCTGCACTTGCTGTCAGCAGCTGATTGTGCTGTCCCCGGGCGTGAGAGCGCCGCGTGTCCCTGTGAACCCCAAGGCTCGCGTGCCTGGCAGGCGCCGCAAGCTCCTGCCCAGGGCTCCAGTTGCAGGGTGGGCCCGCTGGGCGACAACATCGCCCTGGACTCACGTTTCGTTTGAGTGAATGGGGTGAACACACCACCCGCCTTTACCTTACCCTGGCGGGGCTGACGCTGGGTGGTTTTGGCCACTTACGTACAGATGTCTGGTTAGAGGAGGAAAAGTGCACGCAAGGCGTATGGTGGGTGTTAGTACCTTTTCTTAAAAGGAAGAAAGAAAAGACGGAAGAGAAGGAAGGAGGGAGGTTGGAAAAGGGACAAAAACAAAAATATAAATGAAGGAAGAAAGCGATCAAGCAAAAAAAATGAGTTTTGTTTACAGAATATTTTTAAAAATTAGAGCCAGCTTTCCCTACGACGTGGTGGTGGTCATAAATGTGCCTCCTCCGCTAGTGTTATTTTGACACAAGTACCAGGAATACAGACAAACTTCCTCAGTAGAAAGTGATTGCCATTTTAGGAGACATTTGCCCTTAGATGCCCTAATATTCCTTTCATGCCAAACCCTAATATAATATGCATGCACCCTTGTTTATTCTGGTTCCTTACCAAAACATTAGCTTTTGGTCAAAAATGTATACTTAGATAAAATGATCGGATTCAGAAGTAAACCCACTAAAATGAGTCATCTCGTGGAGTCTTTAATTAGTAACAGCTTATAGTCACTGACAAATGTACTGTAATAAACTAACAGAAGTCTAAGTAGGTTTTTAAAAGACCAAATCTTACAATTTCACATGCCATGTATTTTAGTTAGTGCTGTTTTTTTAATAACTAGAATTCTAGGAATGTTTTTGAAAAGAAATTACAAATCCTGGAGTTTCTTATTTTTTTAAGATTTTAATTATTTATTTTTAGGCAGGGGGAAGGGAGAGAAAAAGAGAGAAACATCCACATGTGGTTGCCTCTCATGCACCCCCTACTAGGGACCTGGTCTGCAACCCAGGCATGTGCTCCGACTGAGAATTGAACCAGTGACCCTTGGGTTCACAGGCTGGTGCTCAATCCACTGAGCCACACCAGCCAGGGCCAGAGTTTCCTTTTGGATTCGAGTCTCAAACACATTGTTAAATCTACAGCATTTTGAGTGGGTGTGAAGGACGTATGGCTGGAAGACAGAAAGTTTGGGAGTGGCAGAGTTCGAGCCTGCAGTCCGCGTGCAAGGACATACACGCTGTGTGACCCACAGTCTCGAACTTCAGCTCTCTGAGAGACCACAGCTTCGTCTGTAAATTATGAACTTGAACATGCCCATTTTACAAGGTGGGGCGAGGAGCAGAGAAAAGATCTATGGGACATATTTTTAGAATTGAGCAGGAAACTGGTGGCTAGCTTCTGCTTTTTAACTAGACATATGAAAATAAGACCCCCTAAAGTGCCAAATGCATTAATATATTCTCCTAAGCTTTGAGCGGCAAATACAAATGACAGACAGGATCTCTCCTTTGCCTTGCAAGATGATGTGAATTCTGCAGGCAGACGTGCGACTTCCCCCAAAGTGGATCTATATTGAGGGCTCATCCCCAGGGACACACTGTATATGTAACTCAAGGCGTCTGCTGCTGTTGTAATTGGGAACCAGAAAAGCCACTGTCACATGGAGAGAGCCAAGGCCCTCTCCTGTGTCAACGAGATAGGATCAGGATGACATTCCCAGCATCCTGTTAGCCAATTAGATGCTGGGAATATGCGTGATCTGCTCCGAACCACCTGTCATGCGCCTGGGTTCCTAATGAGCACAGGGAGAAATGCAAACATCGGGGAAAGAAGGAAAGGAAAAAACCAACGTGTGTGTAAAGGTGAGATCGGTGGAAAGCAACAGCGTTCAGAAAGGAAGTCCCAGAGGGAGAAGCTGTTGAATGGTTTTTACAGAGAATCGTGATGGTTGCTCATGCCTGTTTTGGTAGGAATTGAAGGAAGGAATGCTAACAGATCACCTCAGAAGCAACAACTTGGTGTGATGCCACCAGAGAAAGAAAGGAAAGAAAGAAAGATAAAGAAGCCATGTTCTCCCATTGAGGTTTTACAAAAATGAATCACGCCATTAAGTGCCAGGAAGAAAATTAGCTACGAGCGTTTAAATTTAAAATGATCCCCTTTTTAATTGTGAAACGGTGGTACTTAACTGCTATTGATCCTGCGGAGACACATTAGGGAACAGGGTCACCGTAACTGTTAATATTCACTGCTTAGCGAAAGAGCATCAAAGGACATTTTAATGTCACTGACTTTCTCGGGGAGTTTTTAAGACAAGGGTTGCCTCTGCCAGCCTATGAGTGAAAAGGACAGGAGGTAGACAAATGTAGAAACAAATGTGATAGCAATTTTCTGCTAATCAAATCATAACTCAAGATTGATTTTTTTTTGGCAAAAGTTTATGTCATATAGATTGCCAAGGCTGGGCGACATTTAAAAGTCAGAGTGTATGTATATATATATATTTCTATAGACTGGGACCTTCCGGATGATCGTCCGATGGGGAATTTTTGTTTGTTTTTAGACACAGAACTGGGAGGGAGAGCTTTCCTTCTGGGGAAGACGATTCCACAGCGGCACACCTCAGAAGTGAGGGACAGAAAGTGTCAGCAGGGTTGTATTCCACACTCAGTCTGTCCTACATTTTCAAAACGTTGATTGGCCGAGACAGTAAATCACAGGCGGGTCTTCGGTTTTTTTAAAGGTAGGAATTACATTTTTAGAACTCATCCAGAAGAGCTTTTCTCTTTTTGCTGAGACCTGCAGTGATTTTTTGAAAGTACTGAATTTGTAGTGTTGTCACCTTGCACAGAGCGCCGAGCTCCGCCTGGCTGGGGAGCGGGACCACGGTGCTGGCGTGTCGGAAGGAAATCCTCTTACTCCAAAGCCCTCTGTTGCAGCCAGAGAGAAATGTTTAAAAGGTACATTTAACATTGTAGAGGACTTCCAAAAAAAAGAGAAAACGTGTGTTCATCCTTATTTCTGACCAAATGACGTCTCTGCCTCATTCCAGGGGGTATCGCTCTCCATCCCAATGGAGTCTTGCTAAAAGAGTAGCATGGTTATTTTGGTTCCTAGCTAAAAAATAGTATCTTCACTGCCTACAGAAACACCTTTTTAGGGCATACATTTTGGCAAATAAAACCTTACAGGAATTTAGCCCTGGCTGGCGTAGCTCAGTGGATTGAGCGTGGGCTGCGAACCAGGTATCGCAGGTTCGATTCCCAGTCAGGGCACATGCCTAGGTTGCAGGCCACAGCCCCCAGCAACCGCACATTGATGTTTCTCTCTCTCTCTCTCCCTCTCCCTTCCCTCTCTAAAAATAAATAAATAAAATCTTTAAAAAAAAAAAACCTTACAGGAATTTGCTAAATAAAAAGGAAGTTCACAGAAGGAAATCAATGGGTTTTTTTGGGTGGTTTCTAATCTTGTTGCTTCAGAGAAGGTGTTTCATGCTTCCTGTTGTCACGGCCCTGTCCCCAGCAGCTCATGGGGACCTGCAGACCACGGGCCTACAGAATGTATTCACTCTTAGACTTGGGGCCCAGATATTTACCAACTGGGAACTAACGAATATGATTTCTTGTGCATCTGAAATTTGAATTTAACACAGAGTCCTGCAAAGCTAGGTAAAAGGGAGATCCTAAATCGGCCAGGGCCATTTAGTCCAAAGAAATACACAATCATGGGAAACTACCTAACACTAAAATTGAATGTGCAAATAGACGGCCAATTGACTTTGTATACTAGTACAAACACAATTCGTTTGGACAAGGAAAAGGTGCTGGAACACCTGGATCTTTTTAGGAGAAAATAAAAAGTAACTGACCCCTATCTCACATAACGCGCAACTTGAAATAGATCATACACCTAACTGTAAACACTAAAACAATAAAACCCCTAAAGATTTACACAGAAGAATATCGTTAGGACGGGAGGCAGAGAGTTCAGCAGCACGGCCAGGGCCAGAGTGACGGGCACAGGAAGCCACAAGCCAGACGAAGTCCCTCCTCCCCGCTCCAGCCCAGCGGTCTCTCTATCGCCCCCTAGTGGCAGGGCCTATCACAGAGCCCAGCAGGGGCAACTGGCAATGCGGAAATGTGGTTTCAGTATGGACTCTCCATCAATGTCCCTGAGGGCAGGGTGGCCTGGGAAACATTATTATATACATGACTGCCACTGATTAGTTTCCTGCCCCTCAGCCTCTAATAATACATACCCAGGGAAACAATGATTCTAATTAGAAGTCACTCAGAAATGTGCTGGGAAAGTGTTATATATTGGCTCTGTGCGTATTA